>OZ023316.1:19798881-20311381 GCA_964007375.1 Ophion obscuratus
AAGTTCATCCAGCTGCATACAGCATCAACAGATATTCAGATAATCTGCAACGCTTCAGGGAATAGTAGCGACATTACTTCAACTGTCACAGAAGTACCTAAATCTTGCTGGCCCTCGCCGAGAGAGATCTTTCCGTGATTTTCGTGGGAATCGTTCGGACTCTATCGATTATCGACACCGACTGACCGTGGATCTGTTTTACCCTTCGCGGATATCCGGCCCAGTTGTCTTATCGACGTGCTCACCTATCACCGGTCAGTAACCACGATTTCGTCCCGCTCGCCTTCTTATCGGTTGGAAACTTAGCATGGAGAGCTTCAGCAGAGCGCTGCGCCTGCCATGGGCCGCACGTGTCCGAAATGCGGCAAGACCATTGCTGGGACCAGTACTGATTGCATCACCTGCGGGCAGTCATTTCACCCGGGATGCGCTCGCAGCTATCTCTTGACCTCCTCCGTTCGCGATTGCTGTCTCCTCAACCTCTCGCCCCTGTCCTCGTCTCCGACTGCTAGCCAACCGTCTGTATCACGTAGCACCTTGAATACTCATCGAAATGCCGCTACCGGAGATCGTGCTCTCTCCCTATCCCCCTCTCCAGCCGCGCCGCAAACCACTGACAGCACTCTCGCGAAACTAGTCGCCATGCACGAGAAAACTAACTCCACTATTGAAGCTTTTTGTCGCTCTCAGGAGCATCTCTGATCTCCTACAGCACGTCGCTGAGCTCGAAACCACTAACATCGCTCTGAAAGCGGAGGCCGCTGCGCGGCGGCAAGATCACCCTCCTGAGGTCATCACCACCCCTTCGCCGTCTACGGGTGAGCTATTCATCATGGGAATGCCAATACGCGACGCCCAAAACTCAAAGGACTTGATCATTAAAGTCTTTGAGGCTCTGGGAGTGCCTGAGCTATCGCATCACATTCTTGCGGTAAGGAAACTTCCTCCTAAATCTTCTGGCGCCGTAGGCGAATGGGTGGCCAAAGTCAAGTGCTCTTTTATTATTACGCTGACTTCAAGCTTGGTCAGAGACGTCATCATCGACAAAAAACGCGAAAAGCGCGAGCTGAAATGCTGTCAGCCGAGAAATTCAAATTGTTACGTCGCGCTAAAGCTAAGGCAGCGGTTGTGGGATGCAAGTTTGTGTGGACCAGACGCGGCCGTATCTATGCCAGGAAAGCGGAGAGTCAACCGCGCTTCGAAGTTCATTCAGAAAATGATATTGTGGGGCCCGATTGACTCGCCACTCCAGCGATCGGCCTCCAAAACTGTCGTGCAGATAAGTCGGCCCCTTCCTTATCTTACTCATCACTAAAGATTGCCCAGTTTAATGCATGCTCCCTGCTAGCTCACATCGACCAGGTACGGGTGTTTTTTCATGAGAATTACTACCACATCATTTCAATAGCGGAGACCTGGTTGTACTCTCACATAGATGACTCTCTTATCAACATCGATGGTTTTTTTGTTATCAGGGACGATAGAGAGGGTAAGGAAGGAGGTGGTGTCGCGGTTTTTATTCGAAATTCTCTCGAAGATAAAATTTTAGCCGCGTCCCCATGCCAATTCTCCAACTCCCCGGAATTTATTTTACTGCAAGTATCCCTGAATGGTGCCGATCCATTATTATTCGCGTCCATCTATAGGAGACGGCACAGGCTCCTCCTTGATGACTTTATTGAAGCCTATTTTTATTTTTCTCATGCCTATAAAAATATTATCCTTGCTGGCGACTTAAATTGCAACTTATTGCGCGAGTGTCACGAGTCCAACCATATGAGAGATTTTGTTTTTACGTCGGCCTTACATTTTGTGGACTCGGGTGCGTCTTTTCACACCGTTTCATCTGACTCGTGGCTCGATGTCATGGTGGTTGATGATCCCGCTAAAGTGGCTGCCCATTCTAAATCGGTCACCCCTTTCATCAACGGACACGATATGCTTGATGTGGCGTACTCAATCGAATTTACTGAATCTGTCACTGGCCTTCATCGACTCCGTTGTTTTGTACTCGATCCACTTTTGTACTCGATCATATGCACAATCCGTGTCTTCTTTCCTCAGTGAGATTAATTCCTCCCTCTCTATTTCGGCGATCGATACTAAACTCGAAAACTTTTCTCTTACATTAGAGTCTGCCATGGACATCCACGCTCCATGGAGGACTTTTTCTGCGTCACGACCGCCCGCTCCGTGGCTGACCGATGAACTTCGATCCCGCATTAGATCAAAGGACCGGTTATATCAAGCTGCGTAGCGCACTAAAAGCCTATTGCGACTGGCGGAATTTCGGCGTGCTAGAGACCAACTCACCCATGATATTCGAGCAGCTAAAAACGAATTCTTCAGATCACGACTCTCCCAGGTAACCGATCCCGCTATCCTCTGGAATGAGCTAATGAGACTTGGCCTAATCAAATCGGCAATGACGTCGCCACTTCACTTCTCTGCTCAATTGCTAAACGCACACTACTCGTCTGTCTCCTTGTCACCTGTTTTTCGGACCCGGGAGGACGTTATGCAGACTCTCTCGAATATCCCTAGTAGTTCACCTAGTTTCTCGTTCTCACTAGTTGATAATATCACCATTCAGCGCTAAATTGATTTGCTAAAGTCGACTTCTCTTACCACGACATCTGATGGTGTTTCCGCGTTCAGCCTCCGAAACGCCGCTTCTGTTGTAGTCGACCATCTCACTTCTCTATTTAACGATTCGATTAGGCTAAGCTATTTCCCGTCGCGGTGGAAACAAGCATTCATCCGGCCCCTATCCAAAATTAGGACTCCTCAGTCACCGTCGGATACCCGTCCGATCGCTAATTTGTCCGAAATATCGAAACTCTTTGAGCGTATTGTCCAGGACCAGATAGTCAATTTTATGGAAACCAATGAGCTACTCGACGATAGACAATCCGCGTATAGAGTTAGGTTCTCGACCCAAACTGCTTTGATCAGGATATGTGATGATGTACGGCGCGCTACTGATCGGGGCATGCTAACAGTGTTAGTCATGTTCGACTTCAGTAAGGCGTTTGATAAAATGCCTCACCATACGCTCTTGTGCAAACTGAAGAAGTTGGGTTTCTCTGATTCAGCGCTTAAATGGACTCATTCGTACCTTACCGATCGGAGGCAGACTGTGGTTGACGAGCAAGGGCTTGCGACATCGTGGCTTCCTACTAGTCTAGGCATCCCTCAGCGGTCCGTATTAGGCCCACTTCTCTTCTCCCTTTTCGTCAACGATATTTCTGAGTCCCTGAGGTTCTCGAACTATATGGTTTTCGCTGACGACACTCAAGTCTACCGAAGTTGCTTGCCGAACGAGCTGAATCAGACCCTGGCGTTAATTGGCGACGATGCCAGGGCTCTCTCCGAATACTCTAAGAGGAATGGGTTATCACTAAGCTTGCCTAAGTCCAAAGTCCTTGTTCTGGGTAGTAGTGCTCGTACGAGATCTCTAGTACTGGAGGAACTTCCACCTATCCTGGTGGAAGGCTCTCCTTTGCCCTATGTTTTGGAGCACCGAAACCTGGGCCTGACGATCACGTCATCTCTTTCCTGGAGGCGCCATGTGGCTATCTTATCACGCGATGTTCACGGTATCCTCCATAAACTCAAGCATCATCGAAACTCACTGCCGAAGGATATCAGAGCTCAACTCATCAGAACATTAATCTTTCCGCTACTTGACTATTGTTCCAACGTTTTTTACAACCTTCCCATCACGCTAACCTCCAATCTCAAAAAGCTCATCAATTGCTGTATCCGTGTCATCTTCAATTTACGGAAGGACGCGCACATCACGACATTTAGACAGCGGCTCGGATGGCTCTCGGTGAAGAATGGACGCACGTACTTCCTCCGGATCTTGGTCCACAAAGTATTAAATGGTGCAGTACCAGACTAGATCCAACACCTATTCATTAGAGTCCGGCCGGACGTTCGCACCTCGCTGAGATTACCTCCTTCCACTTTTGCCATCCCCTTCGCTCGGACGCCTATCTATTATAACTCAGTCGCCGTGTCAGCTAGTCGCCTTTGGCATAGCCTTCCATCGAGCGTAACCAGCTCTCCCTCACTTGACATCTTTAAATTGCGACTTTTCGACCACCTGTTAGGTGGGGAGCTGGTGGGGGGAAGCGCCTGACGCTTGACCTTCGACCCTCTGACTTTTTTGGCTCTTGCTCTTGCTTTTGCTTTATGCGTTTTTGTATTTCGCGTTTTTGCGTTTTGCGTTTCGCGTTTTACGTTTTGCGTCTCTGCGTTTTGCGTTTTTGCACGATTCGGCTATGTGCTATTTTGACTCTACGTTTAATGCTTTCATTTTGTATTATTTAATATGATTTTGTATTATTTTGTATGATTTTGTATGATTTTGTATGATTTTGTATGATTTTGGATGATTCTGTATGACTTTGTATGATATTGTATGATTTTGCTGTATAACCGCGCACTGTTAACTCGCTTGCACATTCTGCTGGTACGACAGCTTGACCCAAGGTCATCCGTTTTTATTCTTGTTTTTCGTATGATTTTTGTATGATTTCGCTCGCACGATTGCATGATTGCATTGATTGCAAGATCAGCCAGTAAGGTTCCTAGGTTCATCGTAGTCTATTTTCTCACGGTTATTTTTCTAACTCATCTATAGTTTTATCTTGCTCATGCTTCACTATGTTTCATTTTTAACTTACTTGTTATCGCGAATTCGTTTTAACATTGTCATTCTTTACTATTATCCATATTTGCCCGAAAGTTTGTAACTAAGGCATAATAAACTCTATCAATCAATCAATCTCTCGCTCTCTCTCGCTCTCTCTCTCTCTTTCTCTCTCTCCTCCGCCTCCCCCCTCCGCCTCTTTATCACGCCTCTATCGTCCGACCATCGTCACCAACCTCGCACATCGATCGACATCTATCATCCAGATCTACGCTGCCCACAGTCATGCCAGTATCGTAGTCGGTACCGTAGTCCTCACGTTTGTCAGACCTCGCATTTTCATCTCATTATCTCACGTAAGGTCTGCTAACACACCGCCCTACGTGACCTGTCATTTTCTCCGAACTATATATCTATATTTATACTTGCATGTCCTTACGTATACCCATATATACACTACCGCTCAAAACTTTGGATACACCAGTCTATATTTCTCGCCGCACTAAAAATAAGATAGCTCCGTCATGCAAGCAAATATAAAATCGACAATTAAAAGAGTTTCGCTTCCTGATATTTTGTCCTAAATGTCCATACTTTTCGACTTAAGCCATCTTACTCGTCAGAGTTTCAATTGAAAATAGTCCAAACATAAATCTCACAGGAAAATTCTTTTAAAATTCCAGGCGATCCAATATGCACTTATGCAACTTTTTACATCTATGACATTTTCTCTTAAACCCTATAGTTCTTAAGTTACGTTGCATTTGCCAAAATTTGTCTTAAAAAAAAGAAAAACTTTGCGAAAAAAACGTACGAAACTTAAAAAAAACGAAAGTAGACCTTGCGCTACCCCTTTCAAGATTATCATGGATAAAAATGACAAAAAAAAATTCCATAAGTTATGCGCCCAATTCTCGATGGTCGAAAAACGCCGAAAAACAGACACGTTGAAAAGTGCATACCGGGTCGAAAAAAATCATAAAAAACATTTCAAAAAAGTAAAACAAAGCTGAATTGGTTTCCTTCAAAACGTCGTTCTTTAAATTTGGTTATGCGTTTTTTTAACGGAGCTATCTAACTTTTAGTGCAGCAAGAACTATCGACTCGTGTATCTAAACTTTTCAGCGGTAGTGTACGTGTATATGAAGATGTCTGTGTGTGTGTGGGTGTACGTATGTATATTTTCTCTATCATGTCATCTACTTGCGGCATATGTAGTAAACCGCCCAACCGACGCGACACTATGGTGATTTGCTCCGGTGATTGCGGTAAATGCCGCCATGTCGCATGCGCTACGAAGAATTTTGAATACGACGCGAATGATTCTAACAAAACAACCGCTTTTCACTGTGGCCCGTGCACTATGCATCGATCGCGCATCACACTCCGTGGCCCCGAAAATTCGCCAGAGCGACCGCGGGCTTTGCAAGATATCCATTTCTAACGTCACGTTACACGACTTTTACGCGCGACTCGATCAAGGGACCTCGACCACTAATGCCATTCTGCAAGCCATCCAATGCACCTTACCAGCGGTTGTTGAAGGCGTTAGCGAATTGAAACAGCAACACGAGACGTGTCTCAGAACTCAATCGCAAAGTAAATGCCACTATCTCCGATACACAAGTCATTCGCAATGAACGTTCAATGCTCACCGATAAAGTCGAGGCAGCTGTGTCCGACCTCTCACGTCAATCATCAGATCGGAGTATGTCTGAAATTACCCTGACGGGCATTCCGGTTAACGGAGACGTTGTCCTTGAAATTTAGCGGGAGATGTTAGCGGCTCAACATGAGCAGCTAGAAGAAGAAGAGGGATGCCTCTATGGACCAGGCATTGCCGATTAGCGGTAATTATGAACACATTTGTGTAAACACATTACAAAACTTCAAACGCGTTTTTCTCGAAAACACGTTTTTAAAAATGGCTGACATTCTCCTGAGCGCTGTAATTAACATATCGACCTGAAATTTGGAGAGCATACTCAGAAAATATGTCTCCACGGAATGACGGATCGTTTTTTCGATAGTTACGTTTTTGCAGTTATTATTTATCTTTTTATGCGAAAAAAAAACGCGAAAATTCGATTTTTTTTAAATTGCCGCCAATTTCCTAAATTTATACTAAACGAGAAATCCATCTGTCATTCCATGACCAAAGGGTCACGGATTGATAATATGCTTTGAATTTGTATTTCAAATAAAAAAAGAGGGGGCAGTGATGTCAGCCGTTTACCTCCCGCAATTTGAAGACCTGTTTTCGCGGAGCTGCAACGGCCGCCATTTTGATTTAAAAAAAATTTAACGTTCTGTTTATCATGAAAAAAAGCAAAAAAAACCGCACTCAAAAAGCTTTACTCGTTTCCTTCGAAAAAAATAAAACATAAACACCTGAAATATGGCACTCCAAGGACAAAGGCTCCCTTAATCTCCAGGATACTCCTAGAGCAATACTTTAGAAAGTTTTTTGTGCTCTTGGAATCCCGGACGTGGTCACTGATGTCGTTGCTATTGGCCTCTCGCAAAAACTTCACTCGATGCAGTCGGCAGTCACCCTGGCACTTCCGCCGCGTCTAAAGTAATACACAAGTCGTACGTAGTTGTCCTCAAATCTCCAACTGTGCGTGACTTCATCATAGAAAAAAAACGTGCAAAAAAGCCTTGACCATACGCGAGGTTTTCTCCGTCGAACGCCCGGGCAACATCTTTGTAAACGAAATGCTTCGAGCGGCCACCTACTCTACTTCGTAAAGCTAAAGCTAAAGTCTATTCTTCGGATTACAGTCACGCTTGAACGCGAACTAATGTAATCTACGTGCAGAAGTCTGATGGCGCACCGCGCATCACTATTCACAACTAGGCAGACCTTGCAAACTTAGGTCGATTAGACTGTGTTCTACCTATCAGAAACGACCCGCGAACTACACTTGCATTTCGATCTCTCGGAAATCCTTCCTTAAAAATTGCTCACTTCAATACAAGCTCTTTGTTGAGCCACTTCGATCTTATAAAAGTGCACCTTTCGATGCACAATTTACGTCGACGCCGACGCTCAGCAACCTCTCCCCCGCGACGAAGCCCGGAAAATCCTGACACCGGGAAAAGGGGCACCCGGTAGATGCAGTTAATATGGACGGGAGCCCGCACGGGTTCGAACCCGCAACCCGATGACAAACGGGAGGCTAGTTCTCCGCAAGGACGTTTCGACTTGAGGGTAATCTCTCCCCCTTGCCCCTTGCTCAAGCCCGACCGCAGGTCGAGGGATCACCGAGGACGACGCGTTCCAACTGTCCAAACACTCTCTCACTCACACTTTTTACGGACAAAACGGAGGATTCGAGCCGAAGCTCGTCGCGAAACGGGATTGAGCTTCCCGCGCGCAACCACGACACGATTACCCGACCATACGCGCTAGCTACGTGAGACGGGGTTTGGTGTTACGTCCTGGCAACCTCGCCCTCCACTCTATATATATATACACACATATACAAATTTATTCGTATGGTATTTAATAAAAGAATATTTTTTTTCGTTAACTTTAATTCATATCGTGAGGAGCGCATTTATTTTTCATCATCCCTTATGTTGTCTGTGCACATTCGACTTCCCCTAGTATCCACCTACTCCCGCTGAACGCGCCTAGCTAGCGCACCGAGCTCAGCGCCCGCGCGCACTCACTCTCTATCCTTGTCTCTCCCTGACGCTCGCGCGCGCACACGCGCCCTCGCTTCGTCTCTCTCTCTCTAGCGCTCCGCTAGGAGACCAACGTGAGCCTCCTGTTCCCCCGATACTTCGCGCGCTCAATCAAGCTCTCCATCATCCTCTACATCCTCCATCCTTCTCTCTCCGGTTTACCCACGTACCCCCTTCATACTTATGTAACCCGTATCACAAAAACCTTTTTCTTTAGCCGCGAACCTCGATTTCCGCAGATCCGCGATATAATTCGCGACCCGCGAATCACGAATATCAACCCTCTCACCCCAATTTCGCGTACTCGCGAAAAACCACAAGATTACGTAATCCACGGACTTGCGATATAATCTCGACCCCGCGACTCGCCTCGTACATAGAGTCGGTCTCTCTCTTACTCTCACCCGGCCTAACTCTCTCTCTCTCTCTCTCTCTTACTCATGGCTACTATGGCAAAAAGACGCTTCGTGAGTTTTTCCCAAATTACTTTATTGCCCCGCGAGTCGAGCGAACGCTTCCCTTCGAGACATTTTCCAGAAAACACTTGAATTGCTTTATTGCCTCTTAAAACGAGCAAGCGCTCTTTTTACAGTATAAGTCTCTTCTCGTACGCATTCCCATTTTCAAGTATATAATAGGAGACGTTAAGCAGATATTTTTCCCGAACTTTCCCAGGGAATGTATATCTCTTTCTCTCTCGCACTCGTCGCGTCTCTTTCCGACGCGCCGCCAAAATGCAAGCCACGTGTTGCACGTAGGCTTCTACGAAATAATTATTTAAATAATATCGCATCATGCCAAATCCCAAGAACTAATTACAAGATAAACAAATCGCTATCACTCTATACCTCATAGACTAAACATCCGCTCCAATGCAAGTATCACGTATCGCCTCTTTGTCGTCTTTGTCTCCTATCCAATACCATTATTATTATTTCCACGTGCAGAATATTTGAGAATAAATTCCTAAAAGCTCTAATTAATAAGAAGGATTATTCAATAAGTAATTAGCGCCGTTACAATGCAACTAACAATATTATTAAATAATCAGAATAAATATTCCACGCAACAAATAAAATGTAAACATTATCTTCGTTTTTTACGTTAAGCGATAATTGTTATAATTTCGGTATTATGGATATTACAAGATATCTCATGCGCTACTAACGTAGTTATTAAACAATAAACTACCATATACATTTTTATTTTTACGCATATACGAATAAAATTATTACCTCGCGAGTAAGTTAAATATGGAATACAACTTCCTTCACACCAACTCCAAATAAATAATGTTGCGCTCTATTTATAATTAATTAAGAGCTACATATTAATAATCATTATACACAACTCGCACACTTCGCGCCGTAGTTATTATCGCCTCACATAAATATTTTATATTGCAACAACGAGTTAAAAATAAATTATCTTTATCCGATTCCACACCGCACCCAAAAGAATAAAATAACAATAACAATCAAAAATTCTATAAAAATACGTCCCTTTGTCCACAAGCGAATATTATTGTAACAAATTGTGAGACTAACGATAAATTAAAAATATTAACTTACCGTCAGTCCAACCACGACAAACCGACATAATTATTTGTTGTAACATTTAAATTAAATAATTGATTTATCGTCGAATCCTCCGTTTAACGCTATAAGAGCGAGCGAGAAGAAACATCGGCGTCGGCGTCTCCTCTCGGCGGCGCATGAGTACCACACCGTTCCACCGCCGCACCAATAAAAAGCCGAGTCCTCCGCTGCTCGATAGTTCTCCGGTCTCTCCACCAGTCAGTTGCACTTCTTCGCTCGCCGTGTTCATGTCGGACCCGCGCTCTGGAAAATCGGAACATTTCTTTAACATTTCTTTATTTTCACATCGTTATTTTATCGAATTGTAACTCGAAGTTTGAGTTTTAATTGCGCTTAAATCTCATCGTATTCAACATCGGAGAGTTGTGTGATATTATATTTATTTCCAAGTTTGTAACAATATATACATATACGTGTACATTTCTAGAATCAGTGAATAATTCTTTCGCGACCCTTTATCCCTCGTCGAATATATTCATTCGAACGTATTGTGTGTTGTTTAGTTCGTTCATTCGTCTTTTACAAAATCCGTCTGAATCAACAATCATCCGCCGTCGTTTTCGTGGCATTTCGTTTAATCGAAAATATTTCATTTTACAACTTTTTATATTGTGTGTAATCAATTGTCCGTTACACAAACCAATCTATCATCCATTTGTCTTTGTTTTCCAAAGAATTGTCGGTTATGCTACTTACTACTGCACGTCGACAATTTCTTACCTCGCTTAATTTCAAGACTCGATTCACCGATTGTGCTACTTACTACTGCACGTCGATTAATTCGTGTCTTGAATCCAAGCTCGCATGTCAATCCTACCTCTTCTCTCATTTTCCCCAGCCAACGGACAATTGATTTTTCAATAAAATATTTATCAGTACTTATTTAATTGTATAAATGCCAAGAAGACGAGGTGGTTCCACGTTTCATCTCCGCCGCGCAAACGCGATAACCGCGCAATAGTCACGGCCGGCATCTCGTGGAAATAATTCATCTCTATTCAAACGAATTATTCGCGACGCCATAAAGGAACACTCAGTGAAAATCGGACCGACAGTAGTGTCGAACGTTCCACTTCGTACGAAAATCTTCATCGTCGACCCCCGTGGGTATATTCGCGCAGTGACCCGTTCAACCGTCAGCGTCGCTTCAGACGCGACCACCGTCGTTGCATCATCGGACATCGAGATTTCCATAGTTGGCTAATTTCCTCTCATCGCCAACGTTGCTTCCTTTCGCTCCACGAGTTCGTCGCCGCGGTCGGCTAACAGGAGTTCCTCTTTATCGGCATACTTGTCGGTACATCTATGGGTGGATGGTCATAAAAGAATAGGAGACCTACCTCCCAACCGATTGTCGTCAAAATCGTCGTTCAACTTGAAATCATCATTACCGATGGAAGGACCTCTCCCCGGGTACCAGACCATCCGTCGATAAACCCGCTACGCACCGCCGCTCTTAGGATAAGTCGCATGTTCACGTTACCATTGACTATCTTCTTTACCGACTCCCCTATCCCCGCGAGTGATTCTTAGTTACCGATCAAACTGTGGCTCGATCCTCATCCCTGTTGGGCGCATTCCCGACTAAAGGCGGGATCTTAAGGCTGGCGTCCGTTTCTGTAAGACAAAAGGAAAATTGCATTAATTAAACAATCAACGTAAATTCAATCTCATAACCGAAATCGCGTATTTCTCTTTCGAAGGTATTTATTTATTTTTATCTAAAATAAATTCCCGGACGTAACATTGGTAATTACGAAAACGCGACAAAGGCCGTGGCCACGAGAAAAATAGCCGAGATCGAGGATCGACTACACGGTCAGATATTTACGCGGACTGTTGCAACGGGCAACGCTGTGCTCACCGGCAAGAATAAATGGCCGCCTACGCTGGTCGTCTCACGTCCTTCCGGCTCAGTACCTTGCGAGAAGCTGCCCGGTAAGCCGGCCGGCGTGGGAGACGCGTACCCATGCTCCTCCCCGCTCCTGTCCTTTTTCTCTAGCTTCGCGCGAGAGGGCAGTCTCGGGCCGATTGTTACGGGAGTTCGCCTATAAATCCAGCGCGAATTTCAAATTTCATAACTCCCGGAACGAAAGAATGAATTCAGCGCGCTGGGCTCACGAGGCTCGGATATTGGCGAGAACAAAGACCGCGACCCTTTCGATCTTCCGTGTTATACGAGATGAGAGGAATCTGGCAATGCGTGGGGGGGAGTCTGCGCGTGAATCCGGCCTCAATATATTATTCTCGCCGGATAATGTGGGAGTCGCGAACGTTGGAGTTGCCGCGGGAATCTTGGCCTCCCCGATCGTACAGCCGTCTACAAGCCTCCCGCGCTTTCCCGAGCCCAGGGCGAACATTCGACTTTGCCATCACCGACGTCTCGGATGTTTCCTTTCTTGACGGCGCGTACTTCCTTCCGCGGGAGAAACCTCGACATCGGGTTTACATTGTAAAAATAAAAAGAAATACAGACGGAATTAATATGCAATATGCGGCTACTGAGGACCCTACGGAATCGTGTCGTGGCGGCGATGATGGCCCTGAGCCAGAGGACACCCTCGGCGGGCCCCTTGGGGTGCCCGGCGGGCCAGCAGAGTGTTACTAAAAAAAAACACGTCACAGTACACAATGACGCCACCGAGAAGAATTTACCACGTCAGCGCTCAGCTGCCGCGAGTACACACCAGTGACCTACAAATAACGTCAAAGCAGGCTCCCGACAAAATGCTGACGCTCCGTTGTAACGCAGGGGCCCAGTGCAACATTGTAAAAGTGAATGAGTTGAATCTTGAATCACCCATTGGGGAGGAGATAATAGAACTTCACGGCCTCGGGGGCAAGGCGTTCCGTACGCTCTGCACTGCTGAGCTGAAACTGGACACCCCGGCCACTGTCATAACACACAAGTTCCAGGGAGCAGAACGTTTTGACACGAGACATTTGGGTGCGAGGATGTTTTGGCGTAGGGACGTTTTGGCACTGCCGTTCTGGCGCGAGGACGTTTGGGCGCGAGGACGTTTCGGCGCAAGGACGTTTTGCCGCGAGGACGCTTTGGCTGCGAGGACGTTATGGCGCGGCGACGTTTTGCCGCAGGGACGTTTACTCGAGCTGTTTGAAAATCACATTTGAAGAAAAGGATGAATACTCCTTTTAATAAATACAAAATATATACAAATATCAGCCACCGATGTGTTGGTCTAGTGGTTAGCGTGCTTGCCTCTGAAATCAACACATCGGGAGGTTCGAATCACCGTCTCGTAGTTTCGGCGAGAAATAAAAACACTGGCGTGACGTAGCTCCAGTTCTACACAGATGTCGCACACACGGACCGGTACGTGTGTGTGTCGGGTGTGTATGGCTGTAGCCTGTGAGCTATTTCTCGACGAAACGCGACTAGCTCCGAGGCTGGGAAGCGAACTCGTTGACCGGCTGTATTGGTATCGGTTTTCTGCAGTTTCCCTATACCCATGACAAAAAAAAACGTAATGGTGAATGCGA
The DNA here is from genome assembly GCA_964007375.1 of Ophion obscuratus. NCBI lineage: Eukaryota > Metazoa > Arthropoda > Insecta > Hymenoptera > Ichneumonidae > Ophion > Ophion obscuratus. Next base: position 19,812,334 of record OZ023316.1, read on the forward strand.
TACAGAGGGGGAAGTCGGCTGCGGCCGCAAGGTGGGGATCGATTAGGGATTTGGATTGAGAAAATGGTGGGAAATGTAAAAAGGGGAAATCCCTGTACATGGAAGCTACAATTGGCGCAGCGTTCGCCGTAGCAGATACAATTTAAAAAAAAATACAAATGTCAGCCAAAAAAATATCATTTTTTATTTGGTTTTGTAGTTTTTATTTTTGTTGGGTTTTTTTAGGCTTGTTGGGGTTTGTTCTGTGGCGTTTTAGCTGATTGCGACCAGCTACATCTAGTTTTAGCCAGCTTGACGATGTGTGCTACCTCTCCTGCGATGACGGCCATATATCCCGGGGCTTTCATGACGGCCCGCGCAAATTTTCCGGGTAGAATGGAAGCCGTTGAGAGAGCGTTTTGTAGCATTTGTTTTTCCAGATTGCATCGCTATGTGAGAATGTCCTTGTAAAGTGTTTTTATTTGCGCCTTAATATGCTTTTCGACGTAAATAAACTTCGAGTTCACGTACGCGAATATGTCAAGGTTACTAACAAGTCCCCTTTTCCGCGTAGTGAAAGCTTCATGACGTTGACTTTCAAGGATGTACAATTTTGGATGCTCCGTTCACACAAGAGTATAGCCGCAAACATGATTTTCAGATTTTGCGTATCCTGGGTAGTCAACGTGTAGACGTCCGGTATTTGGTGAGAGTTGTCGAAGGTCCTTCATTTGGTAGCTGTACCCTTGAATCGTATCTGCGTCGTATCTGTTAAACGCGCAGGTATCTGCTGGTTCAGTCTTTCAGAATACGGCGTTACCATCGATATCGAAGCAGGTACCATCCGATAATTGGCAATGGGTTCCTGATCGAAGGATTATTTTATTGATCGCCAAGTTGATCGTTGCTTCGTAATTGGTGAGAGTGATCGTCACTGAGGCTTGGATGACCACGTTGTCCCAAGCGCCGAAAGGATCGTTATATTGTGTGTCGGAGCATTTCCCGTTTTTTCAGGTTTTTCCGGATCCCGGAAATTATTGCTGTCAGGCGTACTTGCAGTAGTCCTGTTTCGTGAATTTTTCTGGACGATCGTTCATCGACTTCGTGCAGGTAAATTTGACGTCCATTATGTACAACCGAGTTGTGGGAAGTCATCCCACAGTAGTAAATTGTCCGGTCGATTTCGACCTTACATTGTACTACGCCAGTTGATGAGGACTCCGAAAGTTGCAGGAGTTGAATCTTCACTGGTGTCGGTAGCGGATAGATCAAAGGGATGTGTGACGTCCGGGAATTTATTATAGATAAAAAATATATATATTTAATGAAAAGAGATACGTGGTTTGGACTGTGAGATTGAATTTACGTTGATTTTTGGGTTAATGTATTTTTCTTCTATTTTCAGGAAACGGACGCCAGCCCTGAGATCCTGCCTTTAGTCGGGAATATGCCCGACAGGGATGAGGATCAGTCACTATTTGATCGGTAACTAATTATCACTCGCGAGAATAGGATAGTCGGTAAAGAAAATAATGAATGCTAACGTGAACATGCAACTTACCCTACGAGCGGCGGTGCGTAGCGGGTTTATCGACGGTTGATCAAGTACCCGAGTGCAGGTTCTTCCGTCGGTGATGACGATTTCGAGATGAAGGGTGACTTCGACGACGGTTGGCTTAGATCCTATGGTTTGATTACGATCCACCCATCGATGTACCAACTGGAGGTGACTAGTCAAGAGTGATGATCTCGATCTCCATAGGGATGGGACCTAGTTGTGTGCGGACTCAACGACAGATGGAGAATCAGCAACAGGTGAGTCCGTGGGGTAAGGACTGATTTCCGGTTCGACGACAATAGAGCAGGATTCGACGTGAATAAATAACCGGAAATGTTACTTCGTGTTCAGGTGATGCAACGACCGTGGATACATCTGGATCGCTGACAGGTGACGGCGGAGATACGCGACGGATCGAACGATCGTCCAAGAAATACACTCGCGAATGAAAGAGAGTATTTGAAATAATGCGCAACCTTGCGCTAAGCGGCAATTGATTGAACCGTTGTTCTAGAGTTCTATTATCACCGCGGGAATGTCGACCCGATGTTTCGCCTCGGCTAGACTGAGCGCGGCGTCATTGGAAGTGAGCACCTGCACGTCTTCTTGTCATTAGAGAAAAGAAAGTTAACTAATTAATACAAAATAATTTGTTTCAGGTATTGACCCAGTTTTCAAATTGTGGTACGGGTGCTTGGCCTCTAGGCAGCACACTCGCAACACTGGAAGGGATATGAATTCGTGCGAATGTAGTAGCACTGAATTCAAATTTATTTGAGGAATGAGATTGCACGGTAGATCGTGGTGAGCGTGCCTGGCCACTAGGCAGCACAAAAGATCACTTAATCACTGGAAAACGATGTGGACGTTTCGTGCTCAGCTAAGGAGCACTAAAACACAAAGCAAAAAGTAGTAGAGAAATTTTGGATGAACTGGCACAATTCTTTTGACAAGTATTTTTGAATACACTGGGGATTCTAAATAAAAAAAATGCCGAAGAAAACGATGAGTGACACTTTTGATTAAATCGAGGAGTTCAGGTTTAACACAATAAATTAACAAAAGACAATGATCACTTTTCGAGATTATCGATATATTGTTACAACTTTAAAAATGAATTAATCACGGAGAATAAATTGCATATAATGAAAATAACCGTACGAAATTAATATTCGTATAAAAATCAAAAAGGGTATGATTGTTACCCGAAAAGAATCAAAGATTCGAGAATTACCAGAGCCGAATTTCCACCGTGCGGGTCCGACGAACGGAGAAGCGCGACTGACTGGTGGAGAGACCGGAGAACTGTGGAGGGGCGCTGGACCACATCTCTTATAGGCGGTTTCCCCGGTTGGTACGCTGGACCGATGGAGGGGGGAGCTGCGTGACGTAGATGATATAGCTCTCTCGCTCGCTCTTACAGGTATGTATGGAAGACTAATAATAAATTAAGTTAATTAATTTATTATTAGTTTACATTTTTATATTACATGTTATTTCAAATTTGTTATATTATATGTCCGTGAGAAGATCATTATTTTGTATTCGTAACATTCTTAATTGTTTATTGTTATTATAATGTGAATAAATGTTTGCGCTATATAATATAATTTTATGTGTTCAATTGTGTTTGATAACAATAATAGTATTTCGTATATTGTTTGCGTTGCTGTAAAAATATGATTTTTGTATGTAATTATTTATAATAATTATTGTTACGCAATGTAGTTCTGTGCGTGATTAGTTATAATCGTACGTTGTTTAAATTCGCGTGAAACTGTGTTGAAGTATCTAATTTTATAATAATTAAGTATTACTGGATATAATAAATGTTTACAAGTATTTGAAGTATTTAATACGGATTGGAAAAAATAATTCCTTTTATTATTCCGCATTTTATTATGCAACCGTTGCGATATTATTGTTTGTTGTAAATGTATTGTTGCATTTATTATAGTTAATACATTGAAACGTTTCGTGATTCCACGAAAGCTTTTATGTCGTTTCTCGAACCGACATTCACTCGGGTCTTCGGGAAACGAGGGTTAAAGCGCGAATGTTCGCCATTAGATGATGCGGGGTTCCCGTAGCCTTCCTGAAGGGCGATGTACCAGAGATATGCCGGGAATGATGGGAAGGTAAAAAGACCGTCCTGCCCTACCGGTGGGATGGCCGGTTGGTCCGACCACGGGCCATCTCACGCAATTATATCGGAATTGGTGTAATAATTGCGTGCTAAATGTGACGAATGCCCACCTGCGCAAGCGAACAGTTACATCGCCCGTCCAAGTTCGGAGTCTCTTCCACCGGTGCGCGACGACCTTGTTTCCTTTTCCCCGTAACGGGAGGACCCCGGGCACTCTTGCGAGTGCACACCTCTTCGATGGCGGGGTCCTCGGCAGGACGCTTGTTAGTAGATGCATACATACATAGGGAGACGACGGTGACGTCATAAGTGTTGTGTAGTGGGTATCCCGCGGCGGCGCGTGGTGGGGGTGTCTGGCGGTCGCGGTTGCGTCGCTGTGGCATGTATGGGGAATTAGCGGAGGGGGGAGTCGGCGGTGTCGGAGGGGGTGGGGGGGATTGGGCCCTTTTTCGGGAGCTCGTGGCTAAGTGGGGGTGCTTTCGAGCTGCTTTTCCGAATATACTGACTGGTAGTGTCTTCTGCATATATCGAGGACTTGTTTCCCACTAGAGCAAGCGGGCGGGGGCTCCGCCGCGTGGATCGTCTGGGGGAGGAAGGTCTTACACCGTGGGGATAGGGAGCTTTGGGTAAAGAAAAAACGCGATGATTTACGTGAATACATGAATCGAAGTTTTTATTCAACATATTGTCCGTTCATAGATATTGTGTGTGTGTGTGTGTGTGTGTGTGTGTGTGTGTGTGTGTGTGTGTGTGTGTGTGTGTGTGTGTGCGTGCGTGCGTGCGTGTGTGTGTGTGTGCATGCAGATGTGAAAGTCGGCGTCTATCACACCTACTTGAAAAATGAATGCCATAGCAATGCTGGATGTGAAATAAAGTCCTCACCTATAAAACTAATTTTAAGCAGCTGTAGTAAGAAAGAGGCGCGCTTTTCCAAAATGTCACTACATCCGGGTTTTGTTTTCATTTCCACAGGTGACACCGAGGTATTTATATATGCAAAGTAGTCAATAATGCGTGGATGACACCGCACGATTTTTTGTGTGAAAACCCCAGATCTTCCACAGTTATACTCCCTTTTAACTGGTTCATTTAGTTTTCATGCCTCCTCACTATTCTTATAGTATTACAATATAAGAACACTATGGTGTGGAACTATAGTTCCTACAGTCCTAAGATAGAGGAAAAATATGGAAAAAAGATTCCCGAATGAAAACGACTTCTACCACCGCAGGCTTTACACTGCGAATCGAGCAGTCACTTTTGCCGACATCATCTCTTGAAACTTCCGTTGTGAACTCACGTGAAAATGGCTGAGAAAATCTGCGCGATCAAGCCGCACTTATAAATTCCGTGGAAGAGTATATAGTATGGGAGCAACAATGTGATCAGTGTGTGGAGTCATTGGAAACGAAAACCCGAATTAAACGACCGCGATTATCACTCGAAAATCCGCAATCGTTGGTTTAGAAGGTTTAAAAAATGTTCTACGCGATGATTTTTACATGCGGGTGCGCGAAACAGTGATCGTGGTTTGATCTGGCGAGAGATTGATACGGCGTTCGAAAATCGTGTCCTGACCGGCTGCGTCATCAATAACAACCATATTGAACCTCGTCAGTTTCTCGAAGAGGCGTGTGATATGATGCTTTCACACGTACAAGACATTACCAACAAACACTTCAGTGTAAAAGTGAATACAGTTTTCAATGGTGAATTTGAGTCAGGTGACAAACGTGCAACTAAAAGTATCAACACGAAGAACTTTGAACTTTTTACCACATCCAATTTACGTGAGTGGTATATACAACGAGTTGTTGAGCCTACTCTAGCATCCCTCGAAGATTTTCAAAAACGGGATAGCGGATGGACATTGTCGCGGATACTGAACTTAACTTTAAATATCAATCAATACAATCCAATGCGTGTCGGATGTCAAACTGTTTTGTCGCGGGAAATACTCCTGAAGAAAGCGGTGGTGAATATAAAGTCTAAGGATAACGCATGTTTCGCGTGGGCAGTGGTGGCTGCTCTTTATCCAGTGAAAACAAACGTGCATCGAGTAACTTCATATCCACACTATTCAACTGAACTGCAGCTTCAGGGAATTGCTTTTCCAATAACTCTCAATCAAATAAAAAATTTGAATCGCAAAACAATGTTTTAATTAATGTATTTACAACAGAAAAGAAAGGCATCGTTCCAATTCGAATATACGCCCAAAACCTGGTTAAACACGTCAATTTATTGAGAAGAATTTGTGGCTTCCGGATGGAGGCCGTGTTGAGGATCAGCGTTGTGCCGACGTTTCGCAAACGTTACAGTCTGCATCATCAGGGCTGAGAGCTCCGATACTGAAGCTCTCGTGTCTCAGGTATTCCTTATATAGTTGCAGTCATCGTTCCGGATCGCTGCACCAGCCAATCAGATGTTTTAATTGATCAGCTGGTCAATTAAAAAACCGGGAGGACGGTGTGCCCAATAGGATTGACGTGATATCCTCCATCTCTGTTTAGGTTGTCCGGATGTTTTCGGATTTCCAAGCCTTCTCGGTGTTTCCTGGAAAAATAGCTGTTTGATGGGGCCAGACTTTGGGCTTTGTCGAACTGGATGGCATGACCAGTCTCCATCCAATGTTCGACCAGCGCTGATTGTGTAATATGGCCATATTTGATACACCGTTGATGTTCTTTGATCCGTGTACTGATCTTCCTCCCGGTTTCTCCTATGTACACTTTACCGCATGAGCAGGGTATCATGTATACTCCTGGTGCACTTAATGGTGGTCTTTGGTCTTTTGCACTCGGAATCACTTGTGCTAGTTTCTTCTGAGGTTTGAAGATGACTCGCACGTTATGTTTTCCAAGGACCCTCCCTATGCGATCGGTTATGCCCTGAATGTATGGAAGGGAAGTTGTTACGGTTATTTGTCCTTCATTCTCCCTGACACGGTCAAGATCTTCCCACAGCTGTGGTTCCAAAGAGTCAGATAGAAGTAGGTGAAGTTTAAGGAGTTTTTGGGAATTTTAGTCCAAAAGCTTTTTGGTGACAGATATTCTCTCTTTCACCAGTCTCAGCGAGGCCTGGTGGAGGATAGTTTTGGCTTGTTTTGATGGAAAGGGGTTTTTCAATTGAAAACATTTTGGTACCACTTGATGGTCGCGGCACCTTTTTAGGAATGTTAACGAGCACAGTTGGATGTGTAGAGTTTTCCTGAGTTTGTAAAAGGTGTTAACAGAACCCAAAATAGCCTCTCCGTGTAGGCGTCTAATTTTAGTTTTAAGGCTTTCACGGCTCTTTAATTAAAAAAATTTTAATTTACCAGCTGATCAATTAAAACATCTGATTGGCTGGTGCAGCGATCCGGAACGATGACTGCAACTATATAAGGAATACCTGAGACACGAGAGCTTCAGTATCGGAGCTCTCAGCCCTGATGATACAGACTGTAACGTTTGCGAAACGTCGGCACAACGCTGATCCTCAACACGGCCTCCATCCGGAAGCCACAAACTCTTCTCATTACATAAAGAGCCGTGAAAGCCTTAAAACTAACGTCAATTTATTGTACGTGGAGGATTCGTCGGACCACAGCGTGGGACACTTTGTATGGATAAAAAATTTATCCCGGCTCGTGAGCACGCAGCTGAACAAACGAAACGGGAAAAAAAACATCTGCGATCGGTGAGTAACAAGAAGCATACTCGAGAATACACATATGAGCAAGTATGTACTTCAATAATATAATTCTTTCCATCGTTTTGTTATAGGTGTTTGCACTACTTTTTCACGGAGGCTAAATTACGATCGTGCGAGATGGATTGTGGACAATCAAACGACTGTGTCATTCGATTATCTGGTAAATATGGATAGCGTTCGAAAACTTTCAACGAAAAGAGCGACTTCCATTTGTGATTTATGCGGATCTCGAGTGCGTTTTGGCAAATGTTGACAACAAAAATATACAGCAACAGCACGAAGTGTTTAGCGTAGCGTACTACGTACATTGCTCGTATGACGATTCGTTATCGGGATATTACTCGCGGAGCGATGCCAATTGAATTCCATGGTTTGTTGAGAACCTTCAAAATTTAGCTTTGCGCATCAACGATATTCTATCGGATAGTGTTCCCGTGGTACTTCTAACTCCGGATGAGCGGGAAAAATTTCGAATCACTGCTCAATGCCATATATGTGAAAAACCATTTGCCGAAGACGACATACGCGTTCGTGATCATTGTCGTCTGACCGGACGTTATAGAGCCCATTCTAACTGCAATTTGAATTACCAACGGTATTTTTTCATTCCCGTATTTTTTCATAATTTGTCCGGCTATGGTGCGCAGCTCATCATCGAGGAACTAGCCACAGCATTTGCGGGGGAAACCACTGTGTTGCCCATAACTAAAGAGGAATACATTTCTTTTACAAAAAAATTTCGAACGGCAGACAAATCACATCCGATTCAATTACGCTTCGTCGATTCATACAAATTTCTCAATGCAAGTCTGGATGACCTGGCCTCATTTTTGACAATGGACAAACTAAAAATTGTACGTTCGCAATTTCGTGACACAACAAGCGATAGTTTCGTCCTATTAACTCGAAAGGGCGTCTTCCCCAATGAATATATTGATAGTGTAAACCGATTGGAAGACTATCACCTACCACCACGAGACGCATTCTACAGTACTTTGACTGGTGACATTGTAAGTGAGAATGAATACGCTCACGCCAAGAATGTATGTGAACGGTTTTCTATTCAAACGGTAGGTGAATATAGTGACTTGTATTTGAAGACCGAAGTTTTGTTGCTGGCCGACGTTTTTGAGAACTTTCGCAATAGCTGTATGGAGCGTTACAGGCTCGACCCCGCTTATTATTATACTCTCCCCGGCTACACATGGGATGCAATGTTGAAACATACATGCGTCAACTTCGAATTGTTCACCGACATTGACATGGTATTATTGGTTGAACGGGGTATACGTGGTGGCCTGAGTCAGTGCTCAAATAGGTATGCCCGCACCAATAACAAATACATGCAATCATTCGATCCATCAAGGTCCTCATCATACTTGATGTATTTCGATGTAAATAATTCGTATGGATGGGCAATGTGTTAACCATTGCCCTATGCTGATTTTCGATGGGTCGATGAGTTGTCGACATTCGATTTATCATCTATCACGCTAGACTCACCGACCGGTTACATTCTTGAGGTTGACTTAGAGTACCCGGAATGTCTACACGATGCACACACGCACTTACCGTTTTGCTCAACACATGGTAAACCGCTGGGTGGACAATACGAAAAACTGCTTGCAACCGTGCATAACAAGGTACGGTATGTTATTTATTATCGCAATCTGCAGCAGTGTGTACGACACGGTCTCAAAATCACAAAAATTCATAGAATACTCCAATTCTCCCAATCGCCGTGGCTACGAACAAATATTGAGCTGAATACGCAGTTCCGAACCCAAGCAAAGAATAATTTTCAAAAAAATCTCTATAAATTGATGAATAATGCGGTGTTTGGGAAAACAATAGAAAACGTGCACAATTACGTAGACGTCAAGATTTTAACACGGTGGGAGGGCAGGTACGGTGCAGAGGCAATGATTGCAAAACCAAATTTTCATGGCCGGAGTGTTTTTTCAGAAAACCTTATTGCTGTCGAATTACGCAAGCTCGAGGTGAAATTCAATAAACCTATATATGTGGGTATGTGCATACTCGACATATCGAAGACGTGTTTATATGATTTTCATCATGAGTACATAGTGCCTCTGTATAAAGAAAAATGTACAGTGCTGTACACCGATACGGATAGTCTAATATACAACATTGAGTGTGAGGATGTGTACGACGACATTAAGCGCAATATCCATCGTTTCGATACGAGCGAGTACCCGGCGAGCAATGGGTATGATATACCGCTTCTCAACAAAAATGTTCCCGGACTTATGAAAGACGAAAATAATGGTCGGATAATGACGGAATTTGTCGGGGTTAGAGCAAAAATGTATGCAGTGCGAGTCGATGGTAAAGACGTTACCAAGAAACTGAAGCGCGATAAGAGTAACATTGGGGCGAGAAAGATCTCCTTCGAGGATTACACGAAATGCTTGCATGACTAGATCGAAATGACTGATTAGCAAGCATGCATACGTTCGATGTTGCATGAAGTGTAGACCACCAACGAGACAAAAATTGCTCTAAGTCCGCGCGATGACAAACGGTATATCATACCTGGAACCACGAAAACGTTGCCATGGGGGCATTATAGGATACAATCGTAGGGTGTATTTTTTTATTTGTAGATAAGCTTGTAAAATAATTGTAAAAAAGCTTGTTCTGCAAATAATCAACCCTGTGAGAAACGACGTTTGTAAATTATCGCGTTTGTCTGTTGTATATAATAAATTGGTTCATGAATTTTTCAACTGAGAAAATGAAGAAGGGCCCGCTGTAGTTTGGCGAATCACCTAATTCCTCCTCACACTCTCCTGATACGCTTCTACGGGAGAGACAGAAAGAGAGAGGTGTCATAAAATTTAAAACATTTTTATTGTCCGCTCCACATCAGGTTTGCTCATTCAGCTATTGTGAGTATTGTCGAAAGCCAACCCCATTACAAACATTCGATTATTACGCTGCTACAATACTTTTTCAATGAGATCAATTTCGACATATTCGACATAATTTCGACATATCAATTTCGACATATAAGTAGCTCCTGATCGTACAAATCACCTGCAACGGCTCCATCGTTATCGCCCGTCAGATGAAATGCTACGGAGTTCGTGATTTTCTCTCGATATATGGCAAATATTTGCGCTGTCCAGTTCGGTGGGTAAACCTTTCAGAATACACTCTTAGTTCACTGATTCTCAACGCTCTTTATTGTCAATTTTTACTTACATAATGATGCGGTTAAAATTGTTTGAAATGGGGTCCTATGAAAAACATGTTGTTGTGGTAGCTTCTCATTTTCAACGATGATGCTACTCAGTTTCACCTGCATTATCGTATAGTGTACAGAATCATCAGACGCGTCTACTAGGTTATCAAGAATACCGATCTATCTATAATTACTACGTAGGGTAAATTGCATTCATGTTACGTCGTGGGTCCCATTTTTAATCGATAATTAATCGTCTTCTAATTTACCTTTCAGGATTTGAATTTACGAATGGGAAGTGTGCCACGAACGTACGGATTACAATGGATTAAGTCGTATATGACTTATGTGACGGTAAGTAACCGTCGGAGAAGAAAAGCGCCACGTTTAAGCGGGAATGTGCCCACTTGGGATAGGCGCTTGGTAAAGTCGTTGGTGTATAATTTGACGCATGAGCGACAGGTAAGCAGCTAAGAAAGTAGCGTGAAATTGTGCTTACCTTGGTGAGAAAGAGCGGCGGTGCGTAGCGGGTCAAAACTACTCGACCGTGTGAACGAATTTGTCCAGGAATCGCGAGGATATTCCAGCTCGACCCGACCTGTCGTTGCCCAGACGGGTGCCCGGTGATCGTGTGAATGCGATGGCCCGGTGATGCCGTTGTTTTTGGGAGCAGTCGGAGACTACGAGGACTGGATTAATTTATGAGGGATACATTCGCGTCGAAATATGAATATAAATGTGTAAATTTTATAATTGTTTGAACCGCTGGGTGAGTGCAAGACGTTCCAGGTTTCGGCACCGTCGACTCACCACGTCTGGCTCCACCTCGGCCCGGCTACGGCAATTGGCGGCCATCCGCGAGAACAAATGTTGAGAATAACGGAAGCCGACGCCCGAACACTAAGCACCGGTGTGACCGTGCCAATCGCTGACCTACCGAATTACGGCGGGTCGGCGCGTGTGGCGTGTTCGTGCGGCAAACCTTCCGAATTCCTCGGAAAATACCTGTTAATACGTCCGATTTTGGACGGATGAGGTTCTTTATTTGTTGAGCCAATGTATCGGGAAACGTATTCGTCTAACGCATAGGTACAGATAAAATAAAAATTTGGTACGCTGAGCGAGTCTAATGCGTGCCAGATTACGGCACCGCCGACTCGCTACGTCTGGCCCACCTCTGTCCGGTTACGGCGATTGGCGGCCAGCCGCGAATACAAATATGAAGGTCGAGGGAAATCGACGTCCGAACACTAAGCACCGGGTTAACCGTGCCAGTCGCTAACCTGCCAGATTACGGCGAGTCAGCGGATGTAGCGTGTTCGTGCGTCACTTTTCCCAAGCTTCATGAAAAAAGCACTTCGAGATTTGTCCAATTTTGGACAGGTATGATTTTATGAGTGAGACGAATACGTGCGTTAGGAAAAATGGCGTGAGCGAGAGGAAGAGAGAAAGAGAGAAAGAAATGCACTACGATGATTTGTTCGTTGCGTGTTTACACGCACGAACGAGAGACAAATGTATTTTAATTATTTGCTCGGGAAATGTTACACTTTTGCGCGGTCGCCGTAGTTTGGGTGATTTAAATAGCGCGAAGAAATCGAATGTGATATAAACAATTGTGTATTTTACACGTGAATAAACGTAGTTACATTCAATAAAGACAATAATATATGTTTCGTAAATTTATTTTTTGCAGTGTTTGACTTGTTATGTTTCCTTTTACTTTTATTACGATTTCAACAATTAATACTAGTTTTACAGAGACTTATAGTTACACTGACGAAGAGACCGGGGTAAACTCGAAAAGAATAAAATATAATAAATGTACCGGTTTTCAGAGCGTCGACTCTGCGATGCGCGCTGTTGGAGAGACCGGACGGAACTGACTGGCCAGCTCCCGGAGCGCAATATGTATCCTCGCCCTCTTTGTCTCGGAGACAAAGGGCTTAGCGTCATTACCCCCGCTCTCGAGCTCGGTCCCTATGTAACCGAATATTAGCACTGATAACGTTATTTTCCTCGAGTTGTACATGAGCAATGAAATGAATATTTTTCATTATCGGCAGGATGTGCTGACTACGTGGTGACCAAGCTCCGAGGAGGTCTGTGAGAAAACTCGCGATGAAGCTGACCGCTTGGGAACAGTTTCGCGGTTTATTCGAGGAATGTCGCGTCTCCGATATATACATAATATAGATATAACAATATTTCTTATTTCTAGGACCATTGTATTATGGTCAACACGAATATACATATATATGTTGGATACTAGTTCGGGGACTCGTGAATGTCCCTGAAGTATACATGTAAGTATAGATATTAATATTATTATTTGTACTCCGGAGACTCTCTTGGATGTCCCGGGAGTTTACCGAATATATATATATATATATATATATATATATATATGTATGTATGTATATTTGTGTGTGTCACTTTGAGGACTTATGTCCCCGAAGTGTGCATGAAAGTAGATATGTATTAATTATTGCCCCGGGACTCGGCTATATGTCCCTGAAGCTTATGGAGTGCGTATATGTATGTATATATATATATACATGTATAGATATTCACTAAAGTTATTCCGAGGACTAATGCCTTCGAAGTATGCATATGAGTATACGAATGGTATATGAGGACTCTGAGGTTCTGGAGTATGTATGTATATATATATATATTCATTGACGTTAGTTCGAGGACTTATGTCCGTAAAGTATGCATGGGAATAGACATGCGGAATTATTATAGGAGGTACTCCAGGGACTCTCGTGTATGTCCCTAAAGCATGCAGGTACGTGTATATGTATGTATATATGAGACATTATAATATGGTAGTCCGGGGACCCATGTGCGTGTCCCAGAAGTGTACAGGCAAACAGGTATGTACGTGTATATGAAGCTATTTGTAAAGTTAATCCGAGCAACCATGTGCTCGTCCCTGAAGTTACGGGTAAGCTTAGCGGTAAAGTTATTATAGGAACTGTTTGTCCCTAAAGTATACGGGTAGATATACGCGTGCTAAATTTAAAGATATATTTACCAATATTTGATATAACGGGGTTTCTAAGTGAAATCGACCATATATGGGTCGTTCTGATTAATACGTTACCCGAGAAAAACATAAATGAGCGCGTTTAGAGCGAGGAAAAAATCTTAATAATTATTACAATTCGTACCAGATATGAATATTTGGAGGGCGAGAGTGCTAGGACGTAACTTTCACATCTTATTTCTCTCTGCACGATTGAAATACTCACAAAGGGATGCTTTTAAATTGCTATACCCAGAATACAGGCGAAACTTATCCGTTTTGATTAGGGTTTTAAAGCGACCATTACAAAAATATTTTCCCTGATCAAAGTGCAAGTTCTGCGGTATACGTCCCCTTGACAAGTGTTGAAGTCACTGCGGTTCCTGCATCATTACCATTCTTACTTCGTAGGCGTACGGCCGAGGCAAATTTTGAGACAGTATCGATGACGGTTAGGTGAAATTTATGTTTGGAGTTTTTACGCGCGTACGATGAAATATCGACGAGATCAGCTTGCCACGGTTCATCCAAACCGGGAATGTTCACAAGTAAAAGGTGTAGTAGCGTCGGGTTCATCAAAGCTTCGCACAACGAACGAGTTTTTTTATTTGAAGCACTTAAAGTATCGCTACCGACTTTGTCCTTCCGATGTAACACTGGGATGACAGTGGTATACCGCACGAGGCAGCTTGAACGATAATTCGAACCATCTTGCGAGGAGCTTCCACGATCCACGCGGCGGAATCCGAGAAGTACTCGAAGCTGTCAATATTTACGCAAAAATCGGCACAAAATCGTGTCAATTATCCACAGACGCTACAGTTAAGATAGAGCGCATCGTCACCGTGCAAGGGCTCAAGACATCCACCAACGAGTTTATACTAGAGGAGATATCCATCACCAAACTTCATGACAGGAACGCTGACCCGCAAAGTAGATATGAATTGAAGGTATATAAAACAATAGTTTATTAATAATAAAATTGAACAATTACATAATCACAGTGTATGCTATGCATTAAACCTTGGTGTGTGTGTGTTTGTTTTGATTTTTATTATTCTTTCATTTTAAATATCCGCAGCGGTAGTCGTTCTGAAACAAACAAAACATGCAATTTTCTTATCAATCTATCAAACACAATGATATTTAGAATGATACTAAAGTAAGAAGATAATACTCACAATCAGCCCTGTATACGTTCAAACAGGTTGGACAAATGTCGCGCGTGACAATTTGATGTAGCGGTCCACCACAGTTGGTGCAAAAGATTTCGCGCATGGCTATAAAGCGTTCGCTGTAGTGACCACATCTTTTGCGAAGTCCTTCAAACATATCCCGTACATCGAAGTAGCACGAAACACAATACTTTGATCGATGATTTTCGGTAAAGTATATGTAATTCACGCAACATACGGCTTCCGGATTCATCCGATTAAGCTGACGCCGGTCCAGGATGTCCTCTCGCACATCATGGTATTCATCATCTGACCCACCGCCGTATGCGGAATCTGCCTGTTCAATATCACTATCCAGTTCGTCTATTTCAAGCAGTGCGATGTCATCACGAGCGATCCCTTCTACTTCGTCGTCATAATCAGCGTTGTCAACATCGATTTCGTCGTCACCATCAACGGCGATATCAACAATTTGAACGTCGTTATCATCGGCGATATCAACAGCTTCTACTTCGTCGTCATTATCGTCGATATCCACCACCTCCATTTCATTATCAACGACTAGATCGATCACTTCACGAATTTGGCTAACCATTATTTCACTTTTCTTCGTTCTGCGACACTTTCATTTCAGAATGACACCTCGGGGTTGGAGCCTGGAATGGTGAAAACTGCATTCACAATGCTTTTTCAAATTTCGGTTTTTGGATCCTCATATGATTGAGGTATGGTGGGGATGGCCAATAGGACGTGCACACGGTTTTCCTATTCAGCATGTAGGAATTAGTCGGGAAGTGTAGGAAAAATTAACCTTCCAAGATCTCGCACCCCCACCATACCTCAATCGTATGAGGATCCAAAAACCGAAAATTCACAGAGTATCGTGAACGCAGTTCACGATACTTGGGATGCGGGATGGTGGGGATGCGAGATCTTGGAAGGTTAATTTTTCCTACACTTCCCGACTAATTTCTGCATGCTGAATAGGAAAACCGTGTACACGTCCTATTGGCCATCTCCACCATACCTCAATCATATGAGGATCCAAAAACCGAAATTTGAAAAAGCATCGTGAACGCAGTTTTCACCATTCCAGGCTCCAACCTCCGAGGGGTCATTCTGAAACGAAAGAGTCGTAGAACGAAGGAAAGTGAAATAATGGTTAGCCAAATTCGTGAAGTGATCGATCTAGTCGTTGATAATGAAATGGAGGTGGTGGATATCGACGATAATGACGACGAAGTAGAAGCTGTTGATATCGCCGATGATAACGACGTTCAAATTGTTGATATCGCCGTTGATGGTGACGACGAAATCGATGTTGCCAACGCTGATTATGACGACGAAGTAGAAGTGATCGCTCGTGATGACATCGCACTGCTTGAAATAGACGAACTGGATAGTGATATTGAACAGGCAGATTCCGCATACGGCGGTGGGTCAGATGATGAATACCATGATGTGCGAGAGGACCTACTGGACCGGCGTCAGCTTAATCGGATGAACCGGGAAACCGTATATTGCGTGAATTACATATACTTTACCGAAAATCATCGATCAAAGTATTGTGTTTCGTGCTACTTCGATGTACGGGATATGTTTGAAGGACTTCGCAAAAGATGTGGTCACTACAGCGAACGCTTTATAGCCATGCGCGGAATCTTTTGCACGAACTGCAGTGGACTGCTACATCAAATTGTCACGCGCGACATATGTCCAACCTGTTTGAACGTATACAGGGCTGATTTTGAGTATTATCTTTTGACTTTAGTATCATTCTAAATATCATTGTGTTTAATAGATTGATAAGAAAAATGCATGTTTTGTTTGTTTCAGAACGACTACCGCTGCGGATATTTAAAATTAAAGAATAAAAAAAATAAAAACACACACACACCAAGGTTTAATGCATAGCATACACTGTGATTATGTAATTGTTCAATTTTATTATTAATGAACTATTGTTTTATATGCCTTCAATTCATATCTACTTTGCGGGTCAGCGTTCCTGTCGTGAAGTTTGGTGATGGATATCTCCTTTAGTATAAACTCATTGGTGGATGTCTTGAGCCCTTGCACGGTGACGATGCGCTCTATCTTAACTGAAGCGTCTGTGGATAATTGACACGATTTTGTGCCGATTTTTGCGTAAATATTGACAGCTTCGAGTACTTCTCGGATTCCGCCGCGTAGATCGTGGAAGCTCCTTGCAAGATGGTTCGAATTATCGTTCAAGCTGCCTCGTGCGGTATACCACTGTCATCCCAGTGTTACATCGGAAGGACAAAGCCGGTAGCGTTACTTTAAGTGCTTCAAATAAAAAACTCGTTCGTTGTGCGAAGCGTTGATGAACTCGACGCTACTAGACCTTTTACTTGTGACCATTCGCGATTTGGATGAACCGTGGCAAGCTGATCTCGTCGATATTTCATCGTACGCGCGTAAAAACTCCAAACATAAATTTCACCTAACCGTCATCGATACTGTCTCAAAATTTGCCTCGGCCGTACGCCTACGAAGTAAGAATGGTAATGATGCAGGAACTGCAGTGACTTCAACACTTGTCAAGGGGACGTATACCGCAGAACTTGCACTTTGATCAGGGAAAATATTTTTGTAATGGTCGCTTTAAAACCCTAATTAAAACGTATAATTTTCGCCTGTATTCTGGGTATAGCAATTTAAAAGCATCCGTTCGTGAGTATTTCAATCGTGCAGAGAGGAATAAGATGTGAATGCAATTTACCCTACGTAGTAATTATAGATAGATCGGTATTCTTGATAACCTAGTAGACGCGTCTGATGATTCTGTACACTATACGATAAGGCAGGTGAAACTGAGTAGCATCATCGTTGAAAATGAGAAGCTACCACAACAACATGCTTTTCATTGGACCCCATTTCAAAAAATTTTAACCGCATCATTATGTAAGTAAAAATTGACAATAAAGAGCGTTGAGAATCAGTAAACTAAGAGTGTATTCTGAAAGGATTACGCACCGAACTGGACAGCGCAAATATTTGCCATATATCGAGAGAAAATCACGAACTCCGGAGCATTTCATCTGACGGGCGATAACGATGGAGCCGTTGCAGGTGATTTGTACGATCAGGAGCTACTTATATGTCGAAATTGATATGTCGAAATTATGTCGAATATGTCGAAAATGATCTCATTGAAAAAGTATTGTAGCAGCGTAATAATCGAATGTTTGTAATGGGGTTGGCTTTCGACAATACTGACAATAGCTGAATGAGCAAACCTGATGTGGAGTGGACAATAAAAATGTTTTAAATTTTATGACACCTCTCTCTTTCTCTCTCTCCCGTAGAAGCGTATCAGGAGAGTGTGAGGAGAAATTAGGTGATTCGCCAAACTACAGCGGGCCCTACTTCATTTTCTCAGTTGAAAAATTCATGAACCAATTTATTATATACAACAGACAAACGCGATAATTTACAAACGTCGTTTCTCACAGGGTTGATTATTTGCAGAACAAGCTTTTTTACAATTATTTTACAAGCTTATCTACAATTAAAAAAATACACCCTACGATTGTATCCTATAATGCCCCCATGGCAACGTTTTCGTGGTTCCAGGTATGATATACCGTTTGTCATCGCGCGGACTTAGAGCAATTTTTGTCTCGTTGGTGGTGTACACTTCATGCAACGTCGATCGTATGCATGCTTGCTGATCAGTCATTTCGATCTGGTCATGTAAGCATTTCGTGTAATCCTCGAAGGAGATCTTTCTCGCCCCAATGTTACTCTTATCGCGCTTCAGTTTCATCGTAACATCTTTACCATCGACTCGCACTGCATACATTTTTGCTTTAACCCCGACAAATTCCGTCATTATCCGACCATTATTTTCGTCTTTCATAAGTCCGGGAACATTTTTGTTGACAAGCGGTATATCATACCCATTGCTCGCCGGGTACTCGCTCGTATCGAAACGATGGATATTACGCTTAATGTCGTCGTACACATCCTCACACTCAATATTGTATATTAGACTATCCGTATCGGTGTACAGCACTGTACATTTTTTTTATACAGAGGCACCATGTACGCATGATGAAAATCATATAAACACGTCTCCGATATGTCGAGTATGCACATACCCACATATATTGGTTTATTGAATTTCACCTCGAGCGTGCGTAATTCGATAGCAATAAGGTTTTCTGAAAAAACACTCCGGCCATGAAAATTTGGTTTTGCAATCATTGCCTCCGCACGGTACCTGCCCTCCCACCGTGTTAAAATCTTGACGTCTACGTAATTGCGCACGTTTTCTATTGTTATCCCAAACACCGCATTATTCATGAATTTATAGACATTTTTCAAAATTATTCTTTGCTTAGGTTCGGAACTGCGTGTTCAGCTCAACATATGTTCGTAGCCAGGGCGATTGGGAGAATTGGAGTATTCTATGAATTTTTGTGATTTTGAGACCGTGTCGTACACACTGCTGCAGATTGCGATAATGAATAACATACCGTTCCTTGTTATGCACGGTTGCAAGCAGTTTTTCGTATTGTCCACCCGTCGGTACCATGTGTTGAACAAAACGGTAAGTCCGTGTGTGCATCGTGTAGACATTCCGGGTACTCTAAGTCAACCTCATGAATGTAACCGGTCGGTGAATCTAGCGTGATAGATGATAAATCGAATGTCGACAACTCATCGACCCATCGAAAATCAGCATAGGGCAATGGTTGACACATTGCCCATCCATACGAATTATTTACATCGAAATACATCAAGTATGATGAGGACCTTGATGGATCGAATGATTCCATGTATTTGTTATTGGCGCGGGCATACCTATTTGAGCACCGACTCAGGCCACCACGTATACCCCGTTCAACAAATAATACCATGTCAATGTCGGTGAACAATTCGAAGTTGACGCATGTATGTTTCAACATTGCATCCCATGTGTAGCCGGAGAGAGTATAATTATAAGCGGGGTCGAGCCCGTAACGCTCCATTCAGCTATTGCGAAAGTTCTCAAAAACGTCGGCCAGCAACAAAACTTCGGTCTTAAAATACGAGTCACTATATTCACCTAACGTTTGAATAGAAAACCGTTCCCATACAGTCTTGGCGTGAGCGTATTCATTCTCACTTACAATGTCACCAGTCAAAGTACTGTAGAATGCGTCTCGTGGTGGCAGGTGATAGTCTTCCAATCGGTTTACACTATCAATATATTCATTGGGGAAGACGCCCTTTCGAGTTAATAGGACGAAACTATCGCTTGTTGTGTCACGAAATTGCGAACGTAAAATTTTTAGTTTGTCCATTGTCAAAAATGAGGCCAGGTCATCCAGACTTGCGTTGAGAAATTTGTATGAATCGACGAAGCGTAATTGAATCGGATGTGATTTGTCTGCCGTTCGAAATTTTTTTGTAAAAGAAATGTATTCCTCTTTAGTTATGGGCAGCACAGTGGTTTCCCCCGCAAATGCTGCGGCTAGTTCCTCGATGATGAGCTGTGCACCATAGCCGGACAAATTATGAAAAAATACGGGAATGAAAAAATACCGTTGGTAATTCAAATTGCAGTTAGAATGGGCTCTATAACGTCCAGTCAGACGACAATGATCACGAACGCGTATGAAGTTTTCGGCAAATGGTTTTTCACATATATGGCATTGAGCAGCGATTCGAAATTTTTCCCGCTCATCCGGAGTTAGAAGTACCACGGGAACACTATCCGATAGAATATCGTTGATGCGCAAAGCTAAATTTTGAAGGTTCTCAACAAACCATGGGATGCAATTGGCATCGCGCCGCGAGTAGTATCCCGATAACGAATCGTCATACGAGCAATGTACGTAGTACGCTACGCTAAACACTTCGTGCTGTTGCTGTATATTTTTGTTGTCAACATTTGCCAAAACGCACTCGAGATCCGCATAAATCACAAACGGAAGTCGCTCTTTTCGTTAAAAGTTTTCGAACGCTATCCATTTGTCCGTTTTACCAGGTAATCGAATGACACAGTCGTTTGATTGTCCACAATCCATCTCATGCGATCGTAATTTAGCCTCCGTGTAAAAGTAGTGCAAACACCTATAACAAAACGATGGAAAGAATTATATTATTGAAGTACATACTTGCTCATATGTGTATTCTCGAGTACGCTTCTTGTTACTCACCGATCGCAGATGTGTTTTTTCCCGTTTCGTTTGTTCAGCTGCGTGCTCACGAGCCGGGATAAATTTTTTATCCATACAAAGTGTCCCACGCTGTGGTCCGACGAATCCTCCACGTACAATAAATTGACGTGTTTAACCAGTTTTTGGGCGCATATTCGAATTGGAATGATGCCGTTCTTTTCCGTTGTAAATACATTAATCAAAACATTGTTTTGCGATTCAAATTTTTTTATTTGATTGAGAGTCATTGGAAAAGCAATTCCCTGAAGCTGCAGTACAGTTGAATAGTGTGGATATGAAGTTACTCGATGCACGTTTGTTTTCACTGGATAAAGAGCAGCCACCACTACCCACGCGAAACATGCGTTATCCTTAGACTTTATATTCACCACCGCTTTCTTCAGGATTATTTCCCGCGACAAAACAGTTTGACATCCGACACGCATTGGATTGTATTTGTTGATATTTAAAGTTAAGTTCAGTATCCGCGACAATGTCCATCCGCTATCCCGTTTTTGAAAATCTTCGAGGGATGCTAGAGTAGGCTCAACAACTCGTATATACCACTCACGTAAATTGGATGTGGTAAAAAGTTCAAAGTTGTTCGTGTTGATACTTTTAGTTGCACGTTTGTCACCTGACTCAAATTCACCATTGAAAACTGTATTCACTTTTACACTGAAGTGTTTGTTGGTAATGTCTTGTACGTGTGAAAGCATCATATCACACGCCTCTTCGAGAAACTGACGAGGTGCAATATGGTTGTTATTGATGACGCAGCCAGTCAGGACACGATTTTCGAACACCGTATCAATCTCTCGCCAGATCAAACCACGATCACTGTTTCGCGCACCCGCATGTAAAAACCGTCTGCGTAGAACATTTTTTAAACCTTCTAAACGAGCGATTCCTGCTACCAACGATTGCGGATTTCCGAGTGATAATCGCGGTCGTTTAAGCAGCTCGAAACCACCCCCACTTAGCCACGAGCTCCCGAAAAAGGGCCCAATCCCCCCCACCCCCTCCGACACCGCCGACTCCACCCACCTCTAATTCCCCATACGTGCCACAGCGACGCAACCGCGACTGCCAGACACCCCCACCACGCACCGCCGTGGGATACCCGCTACACAACACCTATGACGTCACCGTCGTCTCTCTATGTATGTATACATCTACTCTTGTTCGAGGCGCTTGGCGTGCCATAGTAGTCCAAGGAGACCAGCTCCCTCGGTCTGGAGGGTAAGATGCTTTGCTGGAGTGCAAGGCTCCCTATGGTATAAAGTTTGTTCCTCTGACAGCTGTCACAGATGGCCAGAGTTCGACGAGTCATATGATGAAATCGGGGAAGGAAGAAGTCCTCCCTGAGCATCAGGTAGCACTTCTTTGCCCCGGCGTGCGCGTACGTGGTATGGCAGTGCGGGATAAGCTCCCGTGCTCCAGCGGGGGGCACCCAGACCTTCTCAGTCCCTGTCGTTCTTCTGAAGAGTAAGTACTTGGGATCGTCTGGATTTCTCCTAGCCTGGTCAATGAATTTCCAACATACGGGGTCATCCCTTTGTAAATCCTTGAGACGAGATATAGGTTTTGTCAGTTCTCCTTGCTGATCTTCGTCTAGCGGGGCTATCCGTATGTGTTCATTTGCTCGTTCATTTTCTGGACGGCTCAGGATGTCCGCGACAAGATTCTTCTTGCCCTCGCAGTAATCTATTGATGGATTGTAGTCTTGGATGGCAAGTGTCCACCGGGTCAGGTCTTATGCCATCCCGTGACAGGATGTGCCCCAGAAACTTTGTTTCCCTTTTGAAGAAGCAAGATTTCTCCAGGCTGAGGGTTAGTCCATGTTCCACGAAGCGTTGGAACAGCTCCTCTAGACAGGCGAGGTGTTCCTCGAAAGTCTCAGAGGTGCACAGAATGTCATCAACGAAATTGGTCACGTCGTGGAGCCCTTCAAGGACCTTCTCTAGTCCTCTCACCAGACTGGCCGTGCTGGTGGAGAGTCCAAAGGGCGTCACGCGGAATTCATACCCTTTTCCTCTATCGGAGAAGGCGGTGTATTTTCTAGATTCCGGGTGTAGAGGTACCTGCCAAAAACTGGCAAGCATGTCAAGTGTTGATAAAAGCGAGGCACTTCGGCACTCTTGAAACAGTTCTTCCGGGGTCTCCATGCGTTCATAGTCCGATCTGGTTGATTCGCCGCGCGTCTAGGCACAGCCGGACTCCTCCATCTTTTTTTTCGGGATATCAGGAGTGGACTGCTGTACGGGCTTTTCGAGCGCTGGATTATTTTATGTCTGATCAATTTTTGTATCTCCTCATCCACCGCGGAGCGGTAGGCAAGGGGTACAGGGTAGCTCATAGCTTTGAATGGTTCGTGCGGTTTTACTTTCAGCACGTGTAGATAAGTTAGGAGCAAACCTGGCCTTTTGTTAAAGACCCGTTTGTACGTTTCGAGAAGGGTCCGGAGGGCCTCTTTCTCGTTTGCCTCAAGACCAGTTGTTTCCGATACTTTGAGGCTAATCTCTTGATCGGTAATACCCTCGAAGTCGAGGTTCTCTTTTTGATGAGGGATGTCTGAGTCGAGGTTGGTGGACTGCAAGGCTATGGAGTGAGGGTTTTCATCCTCCTCCCTCCTGTCGAGAGTCATTTGGTTTCATTGATTTCCAGGCTTCGGATGGCCATGCGAATGTCGCCGCGATTGTCGGGGAGTTGTCCCTTGTCGGGCGAACCCCTTGGGTACCCGAAGCGTGGCGGTTTATCGTTTCTTGGACGAGGGTCTTGATGCTGTTGTTCCTTTGGGAATCCCCTGTTTTTTTTCTTCCACCACTGGAGGGCAAGATCCGGGAAACACTGGGATAGGATTGTTTTATAGTCATAGTGTGTGGCAAATACGCGGTGGTATTCACCGAGGTCTGTTAGGAATTGCCAGGGAAGCTCATGATCATGCCCTCCACAGGTGGGGGCGTTGATCTTCATGACTCCCGCGCTGGCGTTTTGAGGGATCTCTTCGCGTGATTCCATTAGTGCAGGTGCTCTATCGCGTGTAGATGACAGGGGTTCATTACCCCATGGGTCGAGAGTGGAGTTCGCATCAGGGGGCCTCTGCAATAGGCTCTTAACCTGGACGTGTACCACCTCCTTTGATCAATTCTAATTTTTTTGCGAAGTTTTCGTTGATGGAGAGAAGAGTGGCTGTAAGCGCCTTCGCATCCTCATCAACTCGTCGTTGTAAGTTGCCCATGATTTCCTTGACGACCGCCAGGGAGAGTTCTGGCTCTTCCGGCGAGGAACGGGCACTTTCGTTTAAATTTTGTCGGTCGGGAATATTGGGGTTCCATGCGGGAAGGCCCCTTATTGCCCTTCCGGTACTGTCGTCCCTGCGGCGTGCCCCCTTCTCACCTCCCCGCGACTCGCTCCTTACATTGGTTGCAAGGGGGTCGGGTTCGGCGGGTAGGCCGGTCGCGCGGGCCGAGTCTGTTGCGGCTCGGGGCGGGAGGTTTAGCGCCCACCCCTCCTGAGGAGGATTCCCTTTCTGGGTCTCGCTCATCGCATCTTACTTCTCCTTCGATGAGAGAAAAGGGGAAATACTCCTCGATCACCGAGCAGTATGTTCGCATTGGTAATATTCGGTTTTGAAGCTATTGTAGTTTCGTTCCCCTTTGTTACTGACTCCGGTATCAACGTCGTCGGCGTGGCCTTCGAGAGGAGAAGTTTTTCTCTCTCAGCCTTGCGGACACTGTTTACTCCGGTTTTTCTATCTCCGTCTCTCTCACGACCTTGCTGGTTTCTCGGCTCGCTGATTATACGTATCCCGTTGCTCGAAATAATTTCTATCTCGAGCGGTGTTTTTGTCGGAATTTTCGAGTCGTACGCGAGGCTTGCTAATCCCTTGCCGCGCGCGAGAGACAAGAAAAACTCTTTCCCTCGCTCACGCTTGTTGCTCTGGGATAGCGGTGGCCTTGCCAGAGCGTAATCCTTTTCGAGCTCAAAACTGTGCGATCTCTTTTTTTCGCTTGGCGAGAGTGAGACAGACGAAATATTTCGTGAACTTAGCACGATAAATTTTCTCGGCTCTCACGAGAGAGAACGAGCATGCACCGTGTGCGAATACTCGTTTCTCGTTATACGCTTTTACATGTTTGATTTATGGACGACCTGGAATTGGTTTTACTCAGCATAAGCTGGCTATCCGTTCTAGTGGTGATTGCGTCGCCTAACTAACTAGCATTTTAATAACGAGGACGGGTATTCGGTAGCTTTATTTGTACATTTTCAGGAGATTTTAAAAAGGCTTTCGGGCCCCACATTGGGCGCCAATGAAACGTTTCGTGATTCCACGAAAGCTTTTATTTCGTTTCTCGAACCGACATTCACTCGGGTCTTCGGGAAACGAGGGTTAAGGGGCGAATGTTCGCCGTTAGATGACGCGGGGTTCCCGTAGCCTTCCTGAAGGGTGATGTACCAGAGATATGCCGGGAATGATGGGAAGGATATAAAGGTGTTTTTGGAAGATACCTCAGTAATTCGAGGGTCTCAAAGACGCCTATCGCAATCCGTCATCATTGGCATTCGAAATTGTGGATTGTCATGGTGGTTAGTTCGGGTACAAAATGGAGAAAATATCTTGATTTAGGTTTTGTGGTTATGGGTATGTTAGTCGGTTTGTTAGTACGTTTCCCGGGACCTGGAACGGGCGGCGAGAAGCGCTGTCTCCGTTGTAAGGACAGGGACAGGAAGAGTGGTGCCGTCTCTGTTGTAAGGACAGGGACGGGAAGAGTGATGCCGTCTCTGTTGTAAGGAGAGGGACGGGAAGAGTGTGTTCGAAGTCCGTGCACGCACGTTGAGCCGTTGTCACGATCGCTCTCTTTCCCTTTCGTTCTCTCTCACACTCTCTGTCTCGCTCGCACTCGCACAGTCCACGCGCGATGTCGTATACGCGTACAGCCGGTTTCGGGGTCGCTTCTGGAACGAGAGTGCGACGGCCCGTTGAATTTATTATTCGGGTGGTCTGGATCGGTATAATGGTGTTACTTCCGGTTGGCACTTGTTGCAGAGTGCAACGTAGCACACGGGTGCCAAGCCGCGTCTCTCACGCGCTACAGATGCTAGCGTTGGATAATACGTGGGCTCGAGGACGGGTTTCCCTGCGACCCTCGAGTGCGTATAGCGGGGCCGTCCGAGAGGGATGGCTGACCTCCTTGGTGCCAGGCAAGGAGGACCAAAGACCAGTGAAGCTGGTCAAGAATATTCCCTGTTGTGCAGCGGAGCGCGATCGGCACTCCTCGGACTGCACACTTCGAGTAGTTTAGCCGTGGGATTTCGGGGATAGCGATCAATGGCCATAAGGACTATTGATCGGATGTTGATTAGATTCCCTATCTAGCAATCACCACGCAGTCTCCGTTTCCGAGGTAGGACTTCCAGCGCAATGCTGGGGCTTCCCAAACAAACAGAGCACCTTACCACGAAGCTGGGTTTATTCTTGGATGGGACCAAGCGTCAGGCCGCGAGGCCTCCATCCGGTGATCCGAGGTTTCGGATGACAAGTTGACTCCACGTTAAATGATGAATGATTTGCGAAGAGTGCCTCTCGGGCTCGTGCACGCCCTTAAGGCAGGATTCTACTTTGAAACTTTGAAAAAAAAATTTTTTTTTACATTTTTCGAAAGTAAATATGTTCAAGAATGTTCGGTCAAAATTTTATAAAGTTCCAAGCAGTCTAACTATCCTTTTTCGCCTTTCGAACGCACCTACCTGAGCGCGCTATTGTGACCCGCCCGGCGCGCGGCCCGGACTCACCAAAACTTGAAACGCGTTTTTCTCGAAACGACATTTTCAAGTACCGTGGTCGTGATAACTCAAAAAGTACTGAACCGATCCTTATGAAATTTGGAACACATATTCTATATGTGTGTTCCAAACGACCTAACTACAATCAACTTAAAATTTTGATTAGAACTATTTTTTTATTGCAAAAAAAGACCCAAAAAACGCATTTTTTTCGTATTTTAGCCGCCATTTTGTTAATTTTGCACGTATATAAAATATTCTAGTTAGGTCGGTTCCCGAAGACATACTGAACATGAAACTATTTGATTTTTTTGTTTCAGACCATCCGTCGGGAAGATTTGACGACCACGGCAACGGTACCTGCTTTTCGAGGCGTTGGCTTTAAACATATTTTACGTGTACAAAAAATGAATAAAATACATTAAATTTTTTTTTTATGTACTTAAAGAGTGTATTTATTGAACAGTTTAAACCCCATATCGATATCTTTAATAGTATTCTCAGAAAAAAATTCATGAAAATAGCGTTTTTTTCATGGTTTCAAAGTAGAATCCTGCCTTAAATAGCCTCAGGCACGTCAGGAGAAATTCCATTTCTCTAAAGATTCTGGGGTGCTAGGTAGGGGATTACATCGCCGGGAGACGCTCCGTTGGTGGGGTGACCGTCCTAGTGACTTTGGAGACATTCGCATACTGTAGACGATTTAAGGGGAATAATCGTCCAGATTGTTTCTCGCCTCGATATCAGGCATACAGCAAGTATACAGAGACGTCGTGATGAGTTTTGGGGGCGCACTCTTATCTCATGGGAGTGATCGCAGGGCGACACTCACGAGATGTTAGACAGGGGGCGGGTACCGCCACGAGTCAGCGGTTGTTCTGGCCCTCGCGATGGGCGGTGTCGCGGGCGCGCCCCGTATGCTAGGTGCGAGCGTCCTGCCCTACCGGTGGGATGGCCGGTTGGTCCGACCACGGGCCATCGCACGCAATTATATCGGAATTGGTGTAATAATTGCGTGCTAAATGTGGCGGATGCCCACCTGGGCAAGCGAACCGTTACATATGTTTTTCATGACGAACGTTGCATAATTCGTAAGGATTATTATAGCATTTGTAATATAATAAAAGAAGTATAAAATTGTTAACTATCGCTAGTTTATGGTATTAATTAACAATTATATTTTACGCACTGCTGGCGCGATAAAAGTGATACATGATACGCTGGTGACGGAATTATTGGTTGAGGATGTTTAGTCTTGGGGTGATATGTGATATTCGACGGGATGTTTATTTAATTTATTATTAACAATGATTTCTCGGTATGTACGTGCGCCTCGTGGTGGCTGTCATAGTGGGCGACAGCGCGACACGGCGGCGTCGTATAACGTGGGAAATGCATGTTTTGGGAAAGATGCACGCGAGCATTTCGGTGCAAGTGGGCTCTTGAGTGCATTAGGGCACTTGAGTGCATTAGGGCACTTGAGTGCGTTAGGGAGACTAATGGATCAAGCGGTTTTCTACTTTTCTGGATTTTTCCCAGCTCAGCTATACATGGGAACGGGGTTTCGTGGATGCACGTGTTCTTGCATCGTGAAAATGTATATTATTTTGGAAAAACGAAATTTGAAGTTCACTGGTGCTGGATAAATGTATAGGGATAGAAGGAAACGTAGGAGGTATCCGTGGAGACCACGGAAGAGAGGGAAAGAGACAGAGTTGTGACTCTATAGTATCAGGGTAAGAGGACGGTATAGGAGGAGCGCGTACGCGTACCTATACTATAGCGGATACGTATATGTATACAGTTATGTGGTGTAGTGGGTTATATGTATGTATATGTATATAACTATGTATCTATATCTACGTATATATAGATACATATATACGTATACACACACACACACGCACGCACGCACGCACGCACGCGCACACACACACACACACACACACACACACACACACACACACACACACACACACACACACACACACACACACACACACACACACACACACACACACACACACACACACACACACACACACACACACACACACACACACACACACACACACATATATATACAGGGTGACTTTTATAAGGTGGACAGGTGTTTTTTGAGGGTCTCGCGCGGTGATTTAGCGACTGAAAAAAAAATTGATTTTTAATGGTTTTTCACGCTTTCTTTGAAAAAAAATATATCGAATTTTTGTGATGAATAGCATTTGCCAGAGAAAATAGCGTATTCTAGAAAAAATTAAAAAATCCATTTTGCGTGCAGGAAAATGAAGTTTATCAAGTTCCGAATACGGAACACTCCCGAAAAACTTTATTTGTGCTCCCCGACAGGGAGAAAAAAATTATCAAACATACGATTTAAAGGTAATAGAACAGAACTTAATCAGTGGGACAAATGAAGTAAATCAGGCACGGGCGCGCTACAGGAAGTGCTAGTCTGCTGACGTCACAGCTGCAACTTCCGAGTATTCGGCTGTCACAGGAAGTTGGTTGAGACTCCCATGACACGCGGTCGAACAGAGGGATCTGCATGTATCCCTATCCGTGAACTTTATATTGAAAAGAATGTCAATTTCGAAGATGGTCGAGGGTTCGCTATAACGATTGGAATAAATAATTCTAGCAATACATTTTCAAGTAATTTGGCCTGAAATTATTATTGTTTACCAAATGTTACGATTATTTTAGTTTTTTTAATGTTGCAGAAATTATCTCAACATTCTGTAGTTACATAAATTTAACATAATCTATGAAACAGTTGAAAAAACGAAAATACTCGTAGTATTTGGTAGAAAACAATGATTTCACGCCAAATTACTATAAAATGTATTGTTAGGATTATTTATTCCAAAAGTTGTTAGAAAATCGCATATGATTGAAATTATTATTTGCGGAGCATGAAATCCTCGAACATTTTCGAAATTAACATTATTTTCGAAAAAGTTAACAATCTATCGATTAAGTTCAATCGGTTATCTCAACCCTCAATCCGTGAAGGTATTTGAGGCACCTTAATCCCGTGAACCTGGGTAGTTTTCATTTTTGCACTACCAAACCTACAATTGTTCATAAAAAAACATATGAAAAAATGCATGCTCAAGCTTTAGGCCGTACTTCTCAAGGGATGAAAAGGATTTTTTTTCTTATGTTTGATATTAAAAAAAAAATATTGAGCAACATGCGAAGAAAACATGCTTGGGCAAGACGGAAACGCCCCAGGTTCGCGAAATGTGGGTTGGAATTCTCTACTCAATCGGCCAGATTGGGTCGAAAAGTCTGACAATGCTGCGAAAACAACGGTAGGAGTACTGTTTATAAAAGTAAAATAAAAATCGGTGCTCGGAATGGTTCTTGGGGCCTCGATCGGACATTCCCGATATTACTGCCCCGAATTCGTCTCCGATATTATCTTACTTCCGGTCACATTGGGGGAGGAAGTCTGACGATGGTGGGAGAACGACAGTAGGAGCATTGTTTATTTAACAAAGATAAAATCGGTGCACGGAATGGTTCCCGGGGCCGTGATCGGACCTTTCCGATGTTATTACCGCGAATTCGTCCCCGATTTTATCCTACTTGTAGACAGATTGGGTCGAGAATTCTGACGATGCCGCGAGATCGACGGTAGGAGCTTTGTTTATTTAACAAAGATAAAATCGGTCCTCCGAATGGTTCTCGGAAACTCGATCGGACATTCCCGACATTACTGTCCCGAATTCGTCTCCGATTTTATCTTACTTCCGGTCAAATTGGGTCGAGAAGTCTGACAATGCTGCGAGAACGACGGTCGAGCTTTGTTTATTTAACAAAGATTGAATCGGTCCTCCGAATGGTTCTCCGGCCCTTGATCGGACATTCCCGATATTACTGTCCCGAATTCGTCTCCGATTTTATTGGGTTGGTAAGAAAGTCTTGCGACACTTTCCTTTCGAATAAAATATGTTTTCTTCTAACGAAGTTCTACAACATTCGAGAGTAGTATATTCAAGACTAGTCTAGAACCTTCCATGCCGTAGGGTATATAAGCGAGTCAGTTGTTCCGCGCAGACAGTACGAGCGAAGATGGATCATAGTGCACTTCGATCGATTACATATTACGAATTTTTACAAGGGCGTTCTGCAAGAACCGCAGCCGCTAATATGCGTAGTGTGTTCAAGGCCAACGTAGTTCATCATTCAACGATATCCCGTTGGTACCAGCGTTTCCGTTCTGGCGATACATCTTTTGAAGACAAACCTAGGTCCGGCAGGAAATCAACTGTTGACAATGAAGAACTATGAGCACTTACAAAGGCAAAGCCTAATACGTCGTCACGGGAATTAGCTTACGAACTCGGCTGTAGCCATCCCACGATTCTCCAACATTTACAAAATCTCGGATACAGAAAAGTTGTTTCTTCTTGGATACCACACGATCTCAGCGAATCAAACAAAGCGACACGCATGTCCATCTGTCTTTCACTCCTGCAACGTCGCCACAGAAAGGATTTTCTTCAAGAAATAGTCACTGGAGATGAAAGCTGGGTGCTTTATGTTAACTACACACGTAAGCGACAATGGCTACCGAAAGGAGAAAAACCAGATCCGACCCCTAAGCTGCCCCGTGAAGTGAAGAGAGTTTTACTCTGTTGTTGGTGGGATTCTGAGGGCATGCTATATTACGAACTGCTCCCATCCAACACCACGATAAATGCAAATACTTACTCTGCACAACTGCAAAAGCTGGCTGAAATTATCAAACAAAAAAGGCGTAAACGTCTCCAAGTTCGGCTTCTCCACGACAATGCTCGACCCCACGTAGCTGAGATGACACAACAATCTATTTCGCAGCTGGGATGGGAAGTTCTACCTCATCTACCGTATTCACCAGACCTAGCACCTACCAACTACCATCTATTTCGAGCTTTAAAAAATTATTTACAGGATAAAAAATTTGACGATGTCGCGGATCTCAAAAATACACTGGTCGACTTTTTCAATTCACGACCCAAAGAATTCTGGAGTGCAGGCGTGCAAAGTCTACCAGAGCGTTGGGCACGAGTTGGAAATACAGAGGGAGCATACATTACTGAATAATTGTTTACTGTTAAAATAAAGTGTTTTTATATTTTACTTATGTTGTGTGTCGCAAGACTTTCTTACCCACCCAATATCTTACTTCCGGTCAAATTGGGGAAGGAAGTCTGACGATGGTGGGAGAACGACAGTAAGAGCATTGTTTATTTAACAAAGATAAAATCGGTGCACGGAATGGTTCACGGGGCCTCGATCGGACGTTCCCGATATTACTGCCGCGAATTCGTCTCCGATTTTATCCTACTTCCAGTCAGATTGGGTCGAGAAGTCTGACGATACTGTGAGAACGACGGTGGAGCTTTGTTTATTTAACAAAGATAAAATCGGTCCTCCGAATGGTTCTCGGGGCCTCGATCGGACATTCCCGATATTACTCCCCCGAATTCGTCTCCGATTTTATCTTACGTTCGGTCAAATTGGGGAAGGAAGTCTGACGATGGTGGGAGAACGACAGTAGGGGCATTGTTTATTTAACAAAGATAACCTCGGTGCACGGAATTGTTCCCGGGGCCTCGATCGGACATTCCCGATATTACTGCCCCGAATAAGTCTCCGATTTTGTCCTACTTCCATTCAGATTGGGTCGAGAAGTCTGACGATGCCGCGAGATCGACGGTAGGAGCTTTGTTTATTTAACAAAGATAAAATCGGTCCTCCGAATGGTTCTGGGGGCCTCGATCGGACATTCCCGACATTTCTGTCACGAATTCGTCTCCGATTTTATCTTACTTCCGGTCAGATTGGGTCGAGAAGTCTGACGATGTTGCGATAATGACGGTAGGAGCATCGTTTATTTAACACGAATAAAATAGGTGCTCGGAATGGTTCTCGGGCCCTCGATAGGACATTGCCGATATTACTGCCCCGAATTCGTCTCCGATTTTATCTTACATTCGGTCAGATTGGGTCGAGAAGTCTGACAATGCTGCGATAATGACGGTAGGAGCAGTGTTTATTTAACAAGAATAACATCGGTGCTCGGAATGGTTCGCGGGGCCTCGATAGGACATTCCCGATATTACTGCCCGTAGTTCGTTTCCGATTTTATCTTACTTCCGGTCAAATTGGGGAAGGAAGTCTGACGATGGTGGGAGAACGACGGTAGGAAAATTCTTTATTTAACAAAGATAAAATCGGTGCACGGAATGGTTCCCGGGGCCTCGATCGGACATTCCCGATATTACTGCCTCGAATTCGTCTTTGATTTCGGGATTCGGGATAGTAATATCGGGAATTTCCAATCGAGGCTCCGAGAACCATTCCGAGCACTGATTTTGTCTTTGTTAAATAAACAATGCTCCTACCGTCGTTTTCGCAGCATCGTCAGACTTCTCGACCCAATCTAACCGGAAATAAGATAAAATCGGAGACGAATTTGGGGCAGTAATATCGGGAATGTCCGACCGAGGCCCCGAGAACCATTCGGAGGACCGATTTTATCTTTGTTAAATTAACAAAGCTCCTACCGTCGTTCTCGCATCATCGTCAGATTCCTTGACCAATTTCACCGGATGAAGATAAAATCATAGACGAATTGGGGGCAGTAATATCGGGAATATCCGATCGAGGCCCCAAGAACCATTCCGAGCACCGATTTTATCTTTGTTAAATAAACAAAGCTCCTACCGTCGGTCTCCCGGCATCATCAGACTTCTCGACCCAATCTCACCGGAAGTAGGATAAAATCGAAGACGAATTCGGGGCAGTAATATCGGGAATGTCCGATCGAGGCCCCGGGAACCATTCGGACCAACGATTTTATCTTTGATAAATCAACAATGCTCCTTCCGTCGTTTTTGCGGCATCGTCAGACTTCCTTATCCATTCTGATCGGAAGTAAGATAAAATCGGAGACGAATTCGGGGCAGTAATAACGCGAATGTCCGATCGAGGCCCCGGGAACCATTCCGAGCACCGATTTTATCTTTGTTAAATAAACAATGCTCCTACCGTCGTTCTCCCACCATCGTCAGACTTTCTTCCCCAATTTGACCGGAAGTAAGATAAAATCGGAGACGAATTCCGCGCAGTAATAACGGGAATGTCCTATCAACGCCCCGAGAACCATTCCGAGCACATATTTTATTCTTGTTAAATAAACAATGTTCCTACCGTCGTTTTCGCAGCATCGTCAGACTTCTCGACCCAATCCAACCGGAAGTGGGATAAAACCGTAGGTGAATTTGGAGCAGTAATATTGGGCATGTCCGACCGATGCCCCAAGAACCATTGCAAGCGCCGATTTTATCTTTGTTAAATAAACAATGCTCCTACCGTCGTTCTTGCGGCATCGTCAGACTTCTAACCGGAAGTAGGATAAAATCGGAGACGAATTCAGGGCAGTAATATCGGGAATGTCCGATCGAGGCCCCGAGAACCATTCCGAGCACCGATTTTATTTTTGTTAAATAAACAATGCTCCTACCGTCGTTATCGCAGCATTGTCAGATTTCTCGACCCAATCTGATCGGAAGTAAGATAACATCGGAAACAAATCCGGGGCAGTAATATCGGGAATGTCCGATCGAGGCCCCGGGAACCATTCTGACTACCGATTGTATCTTTGTTAAATAAACAATGCTCCTTCCGTCGTTCTCGCGGCATCGTCAGACT
This sequence comes from Ophion obscuratus, assembly GCA_964007375.1. NCBI lineage: Eukaryota > Metazoa > Arthropoda > Insecta > Hymenoptera > Ichneumonidae > Ophion > Ophion obscuratus. The sequence continues at coordinate 19,846,797 of OZ023316.1, forward strand.
TCCTTATCCATTCTGACCAGAAGTAAGATAAAATCGGAGACGAATTCAGGGCAGTAATATCGGGAATGTCCGATCGAGGCGACGGGAAACATTCCCAGCACTGATTTTATCTTTGTTAAATAAACAATGTTCCTACCGTCGTTCTCCCACCATCGTCAGACTTCCTTTCCCAATTTGACCGGAAGTAAGATAAAATCGGAGACGAATTCGGTGCAGTAATATCGGGAATGTCCTATCGAGGCCTCGAGAACCATTCCGAGCACCGATTTTATTTTTGTTAAATAAACAATGCTCCTACCATCGTTTTCGCAGCATCGTCAGACTTCTCGACCAATTCTTACCGGAATTAAGATAAAATCGAAGACGAATTTGGAACAGTAATATCGGGCGTGTCCGATCGATGCCCCAAGATCCATTGCGAGCCCCGATTTTATCTTTGTTAAATAAGCAATGCTGCTACCGTCGTTCTTGCGGCATCGTCAGACTTCTCGACCCAATCTGACCGGAAGTAGGATAAAATCGGAGACGAATTCGGGGAAGTAATATCGCGAATGTCCGATCGAGGCCCGAGAACCATTCCGAGCACTGACTTTATCCTTGTTAAATAAACAATGCTCCTACCGTCGTTATCGCAGCATTGTCATACTTCTCGACCCAATCTGATCGGAAGTAAGATAAAATCGGAGACGAATTCGGGGAAGTAATATGGGGAATGTCCGATCGAGGCCCGAGAACCATTCCGAGCCCTGACTTTATCCTTGTTAAATAAACAATGCTCCTACCGTCGTTATCGCAGCATCATCAGACTTCTCGACCCAATCTCACCGGAAGTAGGATAAAATCGGAGACGAATTCGGGGCAGTAATATCGGGAATGTCCGATCGAGGCCCCGGGAACCATTCGGACCAACGATTTTATCTTTGATAAATTAACAATGCTCCTTCCGTCGTTTTTCGGGGCATTGTCAAACTTCCTTATCCATTCTAATCGGAAGTAAGATAATATCGGAGACGACTTCGGGGCAGTAATATCGCGAATGTCCGATCGAGGCCTCGGGAACCATTCCGAGCACCGATTTTATCTTTGTTAAATAAACAATGCTCCTACCGTCGTTCTCCCACCATCGTCAGACTTCCTTCCCAAATTTGACCGGAAGTAAGATAAAATCGGAGACGAATTCCGCGCAGTAATATCGGGAATGTCCTATCGAGCCCCCGAGAACCATTCCGAGCACCGATTTTATTCTTGTTAAATAAACAATGCTCCTACCGTCGTTTTCGCAGCATCGTCAGACTTCTCGACCCAATCCGACCGGAAGTGGGATAAAATCGGAGATGAATTTGGAGCAGTAATATTGGGCATGTTCGACCGATGCCCCAAGAACCATTGCAAGCGCCGATTTTATCTTTGTTAAATAACCAATGCTCCTACCGTCGTTCTTGCGGCATTGTCAGACTTCTAGACCCACCTAACCGGAAGTAGGATAAAATCGGAGACGAATTCAGGGCAGTAATATCGGGAATGTCCGATCGAGGCCCCGAGAACCAATCCGAGCACCGATTTTATTTTTGTTAAATAAACAATGCTCCTACCGTCGTTATCGCAGCATTGTTAGATTTCTCGACCCAAACTGATCGGAAGTAAGATAACATCGGAGACAAATTCGGGGCAGGAATATCGGGAATGTCCGATCGAGGCCCCGGGAACCATTCTGACTACCGATTGTATCTTTGTTAAATAAACAATGCTCCTTCCGTCGTTCTCGCGGCATCGTCAGACTTCCTTATCCATTCTGACCAGAAGTCGGATAAAATCGGAGACGAATTCAGGGCAGTAATATCGGGAATGTCCAATCGAGGCGACGGGAAACATTCCCACCACCGATTTTATCTTTGTTAAATAAACAATGCTCCTACCGTCGTTCTCCCACCATCGTCAGACTTCCTTTCCCAATTTGACCGGAAGTAAGATAAAATCGGAAACGAATTTGGTGCAGTAATATTGGGCATGTCCTATCGAGGCCCCGAGAACCATTCCGAGCACCGATTTTATTTTTGTTAAATAAACAATGCTCCTACCATCGTTTTCGCAGCATCGTCAGACTTCTCGACCCAATCTTACCGGAATTAAGATAAAATCGAAGACGAATTTGGAACAGTAATATCGGGCGTGTCCGATCGATGCCCCAAGATCCATTGCGAGCACCGATTTTATCTTTGTTAAATAAACAATGCTGCTACCGTCGTTCTTGCGGCATCGTCAGACTTCTCGACCCAATCTGACCGGAAGTAGGATAAAATCGGAGACGAATTCGGGGAAGTAATATCGGGAATGTCCGATCGAGGCCCGAGAACCATTCCGAGCACTGACTTTATCCTTGTTAAATAAACAATGCTCCTACCGTCGTTATCGCAGCATTGTCAGACTTCTCGACCCAATCTGATGGGAAGTAAGATAAAATCGGAGACGAATTCGGGGAAGTAATATCGGGAATGTCCGATCGAGGCCCGAGAACCATTCCGAGCACTGACTTTATCCTTGTTAAATAAACAATGCTCCTACCGTCGTTATCGCAGCATCATCAGTCTTCTCGACCCAATCTGACCGGAATTAAGATAAAATCGAAGACGAATTTGGAACAGTAATATCGGGCGTGTCCGATGGATGCCCCAAGATCCATTGCGAGCACCGATTTTATCTTTGTTGTATAAACAATGCTCCTACCGTCGTTCTTGCGGCATCGTCAGACTTCTCGACCCAATCTGACCGGAAATAGGGTAAAATCGGAGACGAATTCAGGGCAGTAATATCGGGAATGCCCGATCGAGGCCCCGAGAACCAATCCGAGCACCGATTTTATTTTTGTTAAATCAACAATGCTCCTTCCGTCGTTTTTCGGGGCATTGTCAAACTTCCTTATCCATTCTGATCGGAAGTAAGATAATATCGGAGACGACTTCGGGGCAGTAATATCGCGAATGTCCGATCGAGGCCTCGGGAACCAATCCGAGCACCGATTTTATCTTTGTTAAATAAACAATGCTCCTACCGTCGTTCTCCCACCATCGTCAGACTTCCTTCCCAAATTTGACCGGAAGTAAGATAAAATCGGAGACGAATTCCGCGCAGTAATATCGGGAATGTCCTATCGAGCCCCCGAGAACCATTCCGAGCACCGATTTTATTCTTGTTAAATAAACAATGCTCCTACCGTCGTTTTCGCAGCATCGTCAGACTTCTCGACCCAATCCGACCGGAAGTGGGATAAAATCGGAGATGAATTTGGAGCAGTAATATTGGGCATGTTCGACCGATGCCCCAAGAACCATTGCAAGCGCCGATTTTATCTTTGTTAAATAACCAATGCTCCTACCGTCGTTCTTGCGGCATTGTCAGACTTCTAGACCCACCTAACCGGAAGTAGGATAAAATCGGAGACGAATTCAGGGCAGTAATATCGGGAATGTCCGATCGAGGCCCCGAGAACCAATCCGAGCACCGATTTTATTTTTGTTAAATAAACAATGCTCCTACCGTCGTTATCGCAGCATTGTTAGATTTCTCGACCCAATCTGATCGGAAGTAAGATAACATCGGAGACAAATTCGGGGCAGGAATATCGGGAATGTCCGATCGAGGCCCCGGGAACCATTCTGACTACCGATTGTATCTTTGTTAAATAAACAATGCTCCTTCCGTCGTTCTCGCGGCATCGTCAGACTTCCTTATCCATTCTGACCAGAAGTCGGATAAAATCGGAGACGAATTCAGGGCAGTAATATCGGGAATGTCCAATCGAGGCGACGGGAAACATTCCCACCACCGATTTTATCTTTGTTAAATAAACAATGCTCCTACCGTCGTTCTCCCACCATCGTCAGACTTCCTTTCCCAATTTGACCGGAAGTAAGATAAAATCGGAAACGAATTTGGTGCAGTAATATCGGGCATGTCCTATTGAGGCCCCGAGAACCATTCCGAGCACCGATTTTATTTTTGTTAAATAAACAATGCTCCTACCATCGTTTTCGCAGCATCGTCAGACTTCTCGACCCAATCTTACCGGAATTAAGATAAAATCGAAGACGAATTTGGAACAGTAATATCGGGCGTGTCCGATCGATGCCCCAAGATCCATTGCGAGCACCGATTTTATCTTTGTTAAATAAACAATGCTGCTACCGTCGTTCTTGCGGCATCGTCAGACTTCTCGACCCAATCTGACCGGAAGTAGGATAAAATCGGAGACGAATTCGGGGAAGTAATATCGGGAATGTCCGATCGAGGCCCGAGAACCATTCCGAGCACTGACTTTATCCTTGTTAAATAAACAATGCTCCTACCGTCGTTATCGCAGCATTGTCAGACTTCTGGACCCAATCTGATGGGAAGTAAGATAAAATCGGAGACGAATTCGGGGAAGTAATATCGGGAATGTCCGATCGAGGCCCGAGAACCATTCCGAGCACTGACTTTATCCTTGTTAAATAAACAATGCTCCTACCGTCGTTATCGCAGCATCATCAGACTTCTCGACCCAATCTGACCGGAATTGAGATAAAATCGAAGACGAATTTGGAACAGTAATATCGGGCGTGTCCGATCGATGCCCCAAGATCCATTGCGAGCACCGATTTTATCTTTGTTGTATAAACAATGCTCCTACCGTCGTTCTTGCGGCATCGTCAGCCTTCTCGACCCAATCTGACCGGAAATAGGGTAAAATCGGAGACGAATTCGGGGAAGTAGTATCGGGGATGTCCGATCGAGGCCCGAGAACCATTCCGAGCACTGACTTTATCCTTTTTAAATAAACAATGCTCCTACTGTCGTTATCGCATCATTGTCAGACTTCTCGACCCAATCTGATCGGAAGTAAGATAAAATCGGAGACGAATTCGGGGCAGTAATATCGGGCATGTCCGATCGATGCCACAAGAACCATTGCCACCACCGATTTTATCTTTGTTAAATAAGCAATTCTCCAACCGTCGTTCTCACGGCATTATCAGACTTCTCCACCCAATCTGATCGGAAGTAACATAAAATCGGAGACGAATTCGGGGCAGTAATATCCGGAGTTTCCGATCGAGGCCCCGGGAACCATTCCGAGCACCGATTTTATCTTTATTAAATAAACAATGCTCCTACCGTCGTTCTCGCACCACCGTCAGACTTCCTTACCCAATCTGACTGGAAGTAAGATAAAACCGGGGATGAACTCGGGGCAGTATTATCGGGAATGTCCCATCGTGGCCCCAAGAACCATTCCGAGAACCGATTTTTATTTTATTTTTATAAACAGTACTCCTACCGTCGTTTTCGCAGCATCGTCAGACTTTTCGACCCAATCTGACCGATTGAGTAGAAAATTTCAACCCGCATTTCGCGAACCTGGGGCGATTTCGTCCTGCCCAAGAATATTTTCTTCGCATGTTGCTTAATATATTTAAAAAAATATTAAACATAAGAAAGTAAAAACCCTTTTTATCCCTTGAGAAGTACAGCCTAAAAATTGACCATGCATTTTTTCATATGTTTTTTTATTAACAATTGTTGGTTTGGTATTGAAAAAACGAAAACGACCCAGGTTCACGGAATTAAGGTGCCTCAAATACCTTCACGGATTAAGGACTGAGATAACCTATTGAACTTAATCGATAGATTGTTAACTTTTTCGAAAATAATGTTAATTTCGAAAATGTTCGAGAATTTCATACTCCGCAAATAATATTTTCAATCATATGCGATTTTCTAACAACTTTTGTAATAAATAATCCTAACAATACATTTTAAAGTAATTTGGCGTGAAATTATTATTTTTTACCAAACACTACGAGTATGTACGTTTTTTACTGTTTCATAGATTATCGTAAAATTACGTACCTACAGAATGTTGAGATAATTTATGCTGCATTTAAAAACAAAAATACTCGTTGCATTTGGTAAAAAATAATAATTTCACGCTAAATTACTTGAAAATATATTGCTAGATTTATTTATTCCCAACGTTATAGGGAATCCTCGACCATTTTCGAAATTGACATTCTTTTCAATAAATTTCTCGGATAGGGACACATTCAGATCCTTCTGTACGACCGCGTGTCATGGGAGTCTCAACCAACTTCCTGTGACAGCCGAATACTCGAAAGTTGCAGCTGTGACGTCAGCAGACTAGCACTTCCTATAGCGCGCTCGTGCCTAATTTACCTGATTTGTTCCACTGATTAAATTCTGGTCTATTACCTTTAAATCGTATGTTTCATAATTTTTTTCTCCATGACGAGGAGAGTAGTATAGCTATGAGAGTTCTAACTCAGGTCCTCTGAGGGCGGTGCGGGGCGGGGGGTTCACGCGGGGAGGGGTATGACGTCATGCGGGGCGAGGTATGACGTCACGCGGGGAGGGGGACTCGGCGGAGAGGCTGACGTCACGCGGGGAGGGGGAAATCGTTGGAGCGGAGGAGGGGGGTATATATCGATTATCGATTAATTGATCATCGATTATTGATCATCGATTATTGATCTTTATTTAAAATTTATTGTTGATTTATTTTGTCTTATATTGTTTACATTATCGATTTTATCATGTAGCGACTGTCGCCAGAGAGCCAAGTTGGTTGACCCGTGTCGCTGAGACAAGCGATCGGATTACACGTATGCATGAGAGAGAGCGAGAATGAGAGATGGAGCGACCGCATCGCATGCATGTGAGATAGAGCGACTCATCTGCATGTATATAGACATATACACTTTAGACATTCAACGATTAAAGCAATCGGGTTTGTTTGGGTGAAATCTCAAAAAAAAACCGCCGCGCACGTCTTCGAACATCTATTGCATCTCAAGGCCAAAATGCCTGGGACATTCGCAAAAGAATAAAATTATGCGAATGATATTGCAAGCGCTTCGCGGATCTCGTCGAAAAAAAGTTGATGTCAGCAAAAATCGAAAAGTCTGTAGAAAAATATATAATGAACAAATGCACACGGCACCAAGGATGCAACTGTTATAGAAATGGAATATAAATCGTGATTAAGAGGTACACACTTTCAGCGTACATAGGAAAAAAAGCACCGTTAAAATGTCGATTCAGCATCACGTGTCATCTCAAGGTCAAAATGCCTGAGATATTCACGAAAGAATAAAATTATGCGATTGATTCTGCGAGCGCTTCGTGAATCCCGTCGAAGAAGTTCATGTCAGCAAAATCGTGAAGTCTGCAGAAAAATATATAGCGAAAAAATGCACACGGCACCAAGGATGCAGTTGTTATAGAAATGGAATATAAATCGTGATTGAGAGGTACACACTTTCAGTCAATGACTTTTATAAGGTGGACAGGTGTTTTTTGAGGGTCTTGCCCGGGAATTTAGCGACTGAAAAAATATGATTTTTAGTCGTTTTTCACGCTTTCTTTGAAAAAAAATATATCGTATTTTAGTCATGAATAGCATATGCCAGAGAAAGTAGTTTATTCTGGAAAAGAATAAAAAATCCATTTTGCGTGCAGGAGAATGAAGTATATTTAATTCCGAATACGGAACACTCCGGAAAAACTTTCTTTGTGCTCCTCAGTAGTATAGCTATGAGAGTTCTAACTCTGGTCCTCTGAGGGGGGTGCGGGGCGGGGGGTTCACGCGGGGAGGGGTATGACGTCACGCGGGGCGAGGTATGACATCACGCGGGGAGGGGGACTCGGCGGAGGCTGACGCCACGCGGGGAGGGGGACTCGGCGGAGAGGCTGACGCCACGCGGGGAGGGGGAAATCGTTGGAGCGGAGGAGGGGGGTATATATCGATTATCGATTAATTGATCATCGATTATTGATCATCGATTATTGATCTTTATTTAGAATTTATTGTTGATTTATTTTGTCTTATATTGTTTACTTTATCGATTTTATCATGTAGCGACTGTCGCCAGAGAGCCAAGTTGGTTGACCCGTGTCGCCGAGACAAGCGATCGGATTACACGTATGCATGAGAGAGAGCGAGAATGAGAGATGGAGCGACCGCATCGCATGCATGTGAGATAGAGCGACTGCATGTATATAGACATATACACTTTAGACATTCAACGATTAAAGCAATTGGGTTTGTTTGGGTGAAATCTAAAAAAAAAACCGCCGCGCACGTCTTCGAACATCTATTGCATCTCAAGGCCAAAATGCCTGGGACATTCGCAAAAGAATAAAATTATGCGAATGATATTGCAAGCGCTTCGCGGATCTCGTCGAAAAAAAGTTGATGTCAGCAAAAATCGAAAAGTCTGTAGAAAAATATATAATGAACAAATGCACACGGCACCAAGGATGCAACTGTTATAGAAATGGAATATAAATCGTGATTAAGAGGTACACACTTTCAGCGTACATAGGAAAAAAAGCACCGTTAAAATGTCGATTCAGCATCACGTGTCATCTCAAGGTCAAAATGCCTGAGATATTCACGAAAGAATAAAATTATGCGATTGATTCTGCGAGCGCTTCGTGAATCCCGTCGAAGAAGTTCATGTCAGCAAAATCGTGAAGTCTGCAGAAAAATATATAGCGAAAAAATGCACACGGCACCAAGGATGCAGTTGTTATAGAAATGGAATATAAATCGTGATTGAGAGGTACACACTTTCAGTCAATGTTTGAATTGATCGCGGAGTGCCTCGCGCAGAGACATGACGGATAATATTGAAAAAAATCTTTGCGAGCAAGGGGCTCAAATTAGTTCGGTCGAAGAGTACATTGTGTGGGAACAACGATGTGACGAGTATATCGAGTCGTTAGAAGAACAAAGTCGAATTAAACGACCGCGATTATCGATTGGAAATCGTCAATCGTTGGTAGCCCAAATTGCGCGACTTGAAGGCTTCAAGAATTCGGTGCGTCAGCGTTTCATACACACGGGTGCTGGACATGACAATCATGAATTCATATGGCGAGAAATTGATACGGCATTCGAGGGTCGTATCTTGACTGGTGTAGTCATAAATCACAACCACATCGAACCTCAACAATTTCTCAAAGACGCTAGTGATGTCGTGCTTTCACGCGTTCAAACCATTATCAACAATCATGGTAGTGTGAAAATTAATACCGTTTTTAACGGCGAATTTGTGGCGGGTGACCAGCGTGCAAATAAAAGCATTAATACTAAAAACTATGAACTTTTCAATACGTCTGATTTACGCGAGTGGTACGATCAAAGAGTTATTGAGCCCATTTCGACATCACTCGAAGAGTTTCAGGAACGCGACAGCGGGTGGGCATTGTCACGAATATATAACTTGACTATGAATATAAATAAATATAATCCAATGCGTGCGGGATGCCACATAATGTTATCGCGGTCGATAATGCTGAAAAGAGCAGTTGTTAATGTGAAATCGAGTGATCAAACATGTTTCGCATGGTCCGTAGTCGCTGCTCTTTATCCAGCCAAACGTAACAGTGTGCGTGAATCTTCATACCCGCACTACTCGACAGTGCTAAATGTTCAAGACATTGAGTTTCCAATGACTCTGAATCAAATTAAAAAATTTGAAATTCGTAATGACATTTCAATCAATGTATACACCATTGAGAACGATAGTACTCTTCCAATTCGCGTGAGTGAGCAAAAGAGAGAAAAGCATGTCAATTTGCTCTACGTGGAAGATCCGCAGCAAAACATCGTTGGACATTTCGCGTGGATCAAGAATTTATCAAGGCTCGTCAGCTCACAGTTGACTAAACACTATGGACAGAAATATATCTGTGATAGGTACGTAGATTTGATATGATTTAATGTATCAAAATAATTAGTTCGGAACTGTTTTTTTTGTTTATTTTCGCAGATGTCTACACTACTTTCATTCGGAGCAAAAATTGCAAGGGCACACTGTGGACTGTGGCCAGATCAACGACTGTGCCGTCCGTCTACCGAACGATGCGAACAAGTGGCTCACTTTTAAAAACTTCAATCATAAGGAGCGACTTCCATTCGTAATATACGCCGATCTTGAGTGCGTTCTTGCGAAAACGAATGAACAAAACATGTACCAACACCACGAGGTTTCTAGTATCGCATACTACGTACATTGTTCATACGATCAATCGTTATGCAGATATGAATCGCACCGTAGTAGCGATTACATTGCATGGTTCGTCGAAGAACTAAAAAATGCAGCTTTGCATGTAAAAGATATTTTATCTTCAAATATCCCCATGGTACAGTTAACATCCGACGAGGAGCTTGAATTTCGAAGCGCGATTAAGTGTCACATATGTGAAGAAGATTTTGCACAAACCGATACACGAGTTCGCGATCATTGTCATTTAACTGGGCGTTACAGAGGCCCCGCCCATTCGAATTGCAATCTAAATTTCAAACAATCATTTTTCATCCCGGTAGTTTTTCACAATTTGTCTGGCTATGATGCACATTTTATAATCAAGGAAGTGGCCACCGCGTTCGAAGGGAAAACTTACGTGCTTCCAATAACAAAAGAAAGATATATTTCGTTCACGAAAACTGTTCAAACTACCACCGAAGAAACAAAAAACCAAATTAAATTACGCTTCATCGATTCATATAAATTTCTAACCACAAGTCTTGAGAAATTGGCATCATTTTTAACGACGGACAAACTAAAAATTTTACGCTCACAATTGAATAGCCTACCGATGCATGATTTTACATTATTAACACGAAAAGGTGTCTTCCCGTACGAATACATTGATCATGTCAGCAGATTGGAAGACACGTGTTTGCCGCCGCGCGACTCATTTTACAGTTCCTTGACCGGGGAAACGATCAGCGCGAGCGAGTACATTCACGCTGAGAATGTCTGGGAGCGGTTTTCCATTCAAACGCTAGGTGAATATAGCGATTTGTATTTGAAGACGGATGTCTTGTTATTAGCAGATATTTTCGAAAATTTCTGTGATACGTGTATTGAAAGTTATGGGCTTGATCCGGCGTATTATTACACCCTTCCCGGATATACTTGGGACGCCATGTTGAAATATACGCACATTACGTTTGAATTATTGACCGATATCGACATGATTTTATTCATCGAGCGAGGTATACGCGGAGGTTTAAGCCAATGTTCAAACAGATATGCACATGCTAATAACAAGTACATGCAATCGTACGATCCGTTGAAATCATCATCATACCTCATGTACTTCGATGTGAACAACTTGTACGGTTGGGCAATGTGTCAACCTTTGCCTTATGCTGATTTTCAATGGATCGACAACACATCGGATTTTGACGTATTATCCATAGCGCTAGATTCGCCTGTAGGCTACGTTCTCGAAGTCGATCTCGAATATCCACAACGTTTGCATGATTCGCACAGTGACCTTCCGTTTTGTCCTACACGGGACAAACCACCTGGCAAGCGCCAGGAGAAATTGCTCGCAACCGTATGTGATAAGAAGCGTTACGTGATACACTATCGTAATTTGCAGCAGTGTATGCGTCATGGACTTAAAGTAGCGAAAATACACAGAATTTCGAAATTCACTCAATCCCCCTGGTTGCGTTCATACATCGAATTAAACACACAGTTTCGAACACGTGCTACAAATGATTTCGAGAAAAATTTGTATAAATTAATGAACAATGCAGTATTTGGAAAAACGATGGAAAACGTGCGAAACCGTGTAGACGTGAAACTTGTAACAAAGTGGGAGGGACGGTATGGGGCAGAGGCAATGATCGCTAAACCAAATTTTCACAGTCGAAGTGTCTTTTCGGAAAATCTTATTGCCGTCGAATTGCGAAATCTGGAGGTAAAATTTAACAAGCCGATTTATGTGGGTATGTGTATACTCGACATTTCGAAAACATGTTTATATGAGTTTCACCACGAATTCATGATTCCGCTGTATCAGCAAAACTGTAAGGTCATGTATACCGACACCGATAGTCTCATATACCACATCAAGTCTGACGACGTTTACGACGATATGAAGCGTAACATTGACAAATTTGATACGAGCGATTACCCGATGGAAAACGTGTACGGTTTACCGTTAGTCCACAAGAAAGTGCCCGGTCTCATGAAAGATGAAAATAATGGTATGGTAATGACGCAATTTGTGGAATTGAGAGCAAAAATGTACGCTTTGCGAGTCGATGGTAAAAAAGACACGAAAAAGGTGAAAGGTCTGAAAAGTAATGTCGTCGCGCGAACAATAAATTTCAATGACTACACTCGCTGTTTATGGGAAGAAATTGAGATGACTCGTCAGCAGTCTTGCATAAGATCGAAGCTGCACGAAGTTTACACTATTTCAGAGTCAAAAATTGCTCTAAGTCCACACGATGACAAGCGGTATATCGTGCCGAAAAGTACGGACACTCTACCCTGGGGTCATTATAAAATAGCATTGTAAATGTTAGGCTACATTGTATATATTGTTATAAAATAAAAATGGATAGATATAATGAATGTAGTAATGTAAATTTGATATATATTGGAAAATATGCATGTTATATATAATGCGAATATGTTAATGTTTACAGGATATAATAATTTATTTTTATCAGGCATGGTGAATGTATACATAAATAAAATGGTACGCCTATTGTAAATAAACTTTATTCAATTTTTCATATACTTTATAAAAGTTATTACAATATGTTATTTTTGTGTATCCACGAGTTTTGAGATTTATCCATTCCCAACCATTTAACATAAACATCATTGCCCTTTTTGCGCATTATCTTCTCCACGAGATATATGTTTGGATTGGCAACACGTTGCAGTTCGTATTCGTAGAATCCTCCGGCTATTGGATCTCCACTTGAGTCCTCGACTAGGTACGTTACAGGATAAGTTTGCTGCACCTTGACGATTTTAAACACTTCAGTGGTCCAATTTGGTCTGAAACCTTTTTCAAATATTGTCTTGAATTTGCTTACGCGCACAAAATCATTGACTTTGAATCTTGCAGGAGCCGCTATTTTTACATTGCTGTATACGGTCAAGTCGGTTGACCCGTGTCGCTGAGACAAGCGATCGGATTACACGTATGCATGAGAGAGAGCGAGAATGAGAGATGGAGCGACCGCATCGCATGCATGTGAGATAGAGCGAGAAATACATTTAACTTCAGACCTTCACCGACTAAAGCAGTTGGATTTGTTTGAGTGAAATCCCAAACAAACCCAAACAAACCCACGAACGTCTTCGAACATCTATTGAACGCTTTCGAACGTCTCCGAACGTCTCTTGAACGTCTCTCGAACGTCTCCGAACGGCTCATGAACGTCTCACGAACGTCTCCGAACGTCTCACGAACGTCTCCGAACGTCTCATGAACGTCTCATGAACGTCTCATGAACGTCTCCGAACGTCTCATGAACGTCTGTTGAACGTCTCACGAACGTCTCCGAATGTCTCACGAACGTTTCCGAACGTCTCTTGAACGTCTCTCGAACGTCTCCGAACGTCTCACGAACGTCTCCGAACGTCTCATGAACGTCTCATGAACGTCTCCGAACGTCTCATGAACGTCTGTTGAACGTCTCACGAACGTCTCCGAATGTCTCACGAACGTTTCCGAACGTCTCTTGAACGTCTCTCGAACGTCTCCGAACGTCTCACGAACGTCTCCGAACGTCTCACGAACGTCTCCGAACGTCTCATGAACGTGTCTCGAACGTCTCCGAACGTCTCATTAACGTCTCTCGAACATCTCCGAACGTCTCATGAACGTCTCATGAACATCTCCGAACGTCTCTCGAACGTCTCTTGAACGTCTCTCGAACGTCTCCGAACGTCTCCGAACGTCTCATGAACATCTCACCAACGTCTCCGAACGTCTCTCGAACGTCTCCGAACGTCTCATGAACGTCTCCGAACGTCTGTTGAACGTCTCTCGAACGTCTCCGAACGTCTCATGAACGTCTCACGAACGTCTCACGAACGTCTCCGAACGTCTCACGAACGTCTCCGAACGTCTCTTGAACGTCTCTCGAACGTCTCCGAACGTCTCACGAACGTCTCCGAACGTCTCATGAACGTCTCTCGAACGTCTCCGAACGTCTCATGAACGTCTCTCGAACGTCTCCGAACGTCTCATAAACGTCTCACGAACGTCTCCGAACGTCTCTCGAACGTCTCTTGAACGTCTCTCGAACGTCTCCGAACGTCTCATGAACGTCTCACCAACGTCTCCGAACGATGAGACGTTCGGAGACGTTCGTGAGACGTTCATGAGATGTTCGGAGACGTTCGAGAGACGTTCATGAGACGTTCGGAGAAGTTCGAGAGACGTTCATGAGACGTTCGGAGACGTTCGTGAGACGTGCGGAGACGTTCGTGAGACGTTCGGCGACGTTCGAGAGACGTTCAAGAGACGTTCGGAGACGTTCGTGAGACGTTCGAGAGACGTTCAGAGACGTTCGTGAGACGTTCGGAGACGTTCGTGAGACGTTCAACAGACGTTCGGAGACGTTCGTGAGACGTTCATGAGACGTTCGGAGACGTTCGTGAGACGTTCAACAGACGTTCGGAGACGTTCATGAGACGTTCGGAGACGTTCGAGAGACGTTCAAGAGACGTTCGAGAGACGTTCGGAGACGTTCGTGAGACGTTCATGAGACGTTCGGAGACGTTCGAGAGACGTTCATGAGACGTTCGAGAGACGTTCATGAGACGTTCGGAGACGTTCGTGAGACGTTCATGAGACGTTCGGAGACGTTCGTGAGACGTTCAACAGACGTTCATGAGACGTTCGGAGACGTTCGAGAGACGTTCATGAGACGTTCGGAGACGTTCGAGAGACGTTCGGAGACGTTGGTGAGACGCTCATGAGACGTTCGGAGACGTTCGGAGACGTTCGAGGGACGTTCAAGAGACGTTCGACAGACGTTCGGAGACGTTCGTGAGACGTTCATGAGATGTTCGGAGACGTTCGAGAGACGTTCATGAGACGTTTGGAGACGTTCGTGAGACGGTCGGAGACGTTCGTGAGACGTTCGGAGACGTTCGGAGACGTTCATGAGACGTTCATGAGACGTTCATGAGACGTTCGGAGACGTTCGTGAGACGTTCGGAGACGTTCGTGAGACGTCCATGAGCCGTTCGGAGACGTTCGAGAGACGTTCAAGAGACGTTCGGAGACGTTCGAAAGCGTTCAATAGATGTTCGAAGACGTTCGTGGGTTTGTTTGGGTTTGTTTGGGATTTCACCCAAACAAATCCAACTGCTTTAGTCGGTGAAGGTCTGAAGTTAAATGTATATCTCGCTCTATCTCACATGCATGCGATGCGGTCGCTCCATCTCTCATTCTCGCTCTCTCTCATGCATACGTGTAATCCGATCGCTTGTCTCAGCGACACGGGTCAACCGACTTGACCGTATACAGCAATGTAAAAATTGCGGCTCCTGCAAGATTCAAAGTCAATGATTTTGTGCGCGTAAGCAAATTCAAGACAATATTTGAAAAAGGTTTCAGACCAAATTGGACCACTGAAGTGTTTAAAATCGTCAAGGTGCAGCAAACTTATCCTGTAACGTACCTAGTCGAGGACTCAAGTGGAGATCCAATAGCCGGAGGATTCTACGAATACGAACTGCAACGTGTTGCCAATCCAAACATATATCTCGTGGAGAAGATAATGCGCAAAAAGGGCAATGATGTTTATGTTAAATGGTTGGGAATGGATAAATCTCAAAACTCGTGGATACACAAAAATAACATATTGTAATAACTTTTATAAAGTATATGAAAAATTGAATAAAGTTTATTTACAATAGGCGTACCATTTTATTTATGTATACATTCACCATGCCTGATAAAAATAAATTATTATATCCTGTAAACATTAACATATTCGCATTATATATAACATGCATATTTTCCAATATATATCAAATTTACATTACTACATTCATTATATCTATCCATTTTTATTTTATAACAATATATACAGTGTAGCCTAACATTTACAATGCTATTTTATAATGACCCCAGGGTAGAGTGTCCGTACTTTTCGGCACGATATACCGCTTGTCATCGTGTGGACTTAGAGCAATTTTTGACTCTGAAATAGTGTAAACTTCGTGCAGCTTCGATCTTATGCAAGACTGCTGACGAGTCATCTCAATTTCTTCCCATAAACAGCGAGTGTAGTCATTGAAATTTATTGTTCGCGCGACGACATTACTTTTCAGACCTTTCACCTTTTTCGTGTCTTTTTTACCATCGACTCGCAAAGCGTACATTTTTGCTCTCAATTCCACAAATTGCGTCATTACCATACCATTATTTTCATCTTTCATGAGACCGGGCACTTTCTTGTGGACTAACGGTAAACCGTACACGTTTTCCATCGGGTAATCGCTCGTATCAAATTTGTCAATGTTACGCTTCATATCGTCGTAAACGTCGTCAGACTTGATGTGGTATATGAGACTATCGGTGTCGGTATACATGACCTTACAGTTTTGCTGATACAGCGGAATCATGAATTCGTGGTGAAACTCATATAAACATGTTTTCGAAATGTCGAGTATACACATACCCACATAAATCGGCTTGTTAAATTTTACCTCCAGATTTCGCAATTCGACGGCAATAAGATTTTCCGAAAAGACACTTCGACTGTGAAAATTTGGTTTAGCGATCATTGCCTCTGCCCCATACCGTCCCTCCCACTTTGTTACAAGTTTCACGTCTACACGGTTTCGCACGTTTTCCATCGTTTTTCCAAATACTGCATTGTTCATTAATTTATACAAATTTTTCTCGAAATCATTTGTAGCACGTGTTCGAAACTGTGTGTTTAATTCGATGTATGAACGCAACCAGGGGGATTGAGTGAATTTCGAAATTCTGTGTATTTTCGCTACTTTAAGTCCATGACGCATACACTGCTGCAAATTACGATAGTGTATCACGTAACGCTTCTTATCACATACGGTTGCGAGCAATTTCTCCTGGCGCTTGCCAGGTGGTTTGTCGCGTGTAGGACAAAACGGAAGGTCACTGTGCGAATCATGCAAACGTTGTGGATATTCGAGATCGACTTCGAGAACGTAGCCTACAGGCGAATCTAGCGCTATGGATAATACGTCAAAATCCGATGTGTTGTCGATCCATTGAAAATCAGCATAAGGCAAAGGTTGACACATTGCCCAACCGTACAAGTTGTTCACATCGAAGTACATGAGGTATGATGATGATTTCAACGGATCGTACGATTGCATGTACTTGTTATTAGCATGTGCATATCTGTTTGAACATTGGCTTAAACCTCCGCGTATACCTCGCTCGATGAATAAAATCATGTCGATATCGGTCAATAATTCAAACGTAATGTGCGTATATTTCAACATGGCGTCCCAAGTATATCCGGGAAGGGTGTAATAATACGCCGGATCAAGCCCATAACTTTCAATACACGTATCACAGAAATTTTCGAAAATATCTGCTAATAACAAGACATCCGTCTTCAAATACAAATCGCTATATTCACCTAGCGTTTGAATGGAAAACCGCTCCCAGACATTCTCAGCGTGAATGTACTCGCTCGCGCTGATCGTTTCCCCGGTCAAGGAACTGTAAAATGAGTCGCGCGGCGGCAAACACGTGTCTTCCAATCTGCTGACATGATCAATGTATTCGTACGGGAAGACACCTTTTCGTGTTAATAATGTAAAATCATGCATCGGTAGGCTATTCAATTGTGAGCGTAAAATTTTTAGTTTGTCCGTCGTTAAAAATGATGCCAATTTCTCAAGACTTGTGGTTAGAAATTTATATGAATCGATGAAGCGTAATTTAATTTGGTTTTTTGTTTCTTCGGTGGTAGTTTGAACAGTTTTCGTGAACGAAATATATCTTTCTTTTGTTATTGGAAGCACGTAAGTTTTCCCTTCGAACGCGGTGGCCACTTCCTTGATTATAAAATGTGCATCATAGCCAGACAAATTGTGAAAAACTACCGGGATGAAAAATGATTGTTTGAAATTTAGATTGCAATTCGAATGGGCGGGGCCTCTGTAACGCCCAGTTAAATGACAATGATCGCGAACTCGTGTATCGGTTTGTGCAAAATCTTCTTCACATATGTGACACTTAATCGCGCTTCGAAATTCAAGCTCCTCGTCGGATGTTAACTGTACCATGGGGATATTTGAAGATAAAATATCTTTTACATGCAAAGCTGCATTTTTTAGTTCTTCGACGAACCATGCAATGTAATCGCTACTACGGTGCGATTCATATCTGCATAACGATTGATCGTATGAACAATGTACGTAGTATGCGATACTAGAAACCTCGTGGTGTTGGTACATGTTTTGTTCATTCGTTTTCGCAAGAACGCACTCAAGATCGGCGTATATTACGAATGGAAGTCGCTCCTTATGATTGAAGTTTTTAAAAGTGAGCCACTTGTTCGCATCGTTCGGTAGACGGACGGCACAGTCGTTGATCTGGCCACAGTCCACAGTGTGCCCTTGCAATTTTTGCTCCGAATGAAAGTAGTGTAGACATCTGCGAAAATAAACAAAAAAAACAGTTCCGAACTAATTATTTTGATACATTAAATCATATCAAATCTACGTACCTATCACAGATATATTTCTGTCCATAGTGTTTAGTCAACTGTGAGCTGACGAGCCTTGATAAATTCTTGATCCACGCGAAATGTCCAACGATGTTTTGCTGCGGATCTTCCACGTAGAGCAAATTGACATGCTTTTCTCTCTTTTGCTCACTCACGCGAATTGGAAGAGTACTATCGTTCTCAATGGTGTATACATTGATTGAAATGTCATTACGAATTTCAAATTTTTTAATTTGATTCAGAGTCATTGGAAACTCAATGTCTTGAACATTTAGCACTGTCGAGTAGTGCGGGTATGAAGATTCACGCACACTGTTACGTTTGGCTGGATAAAGAGCAGCGACTACGGACCATGCGAAACATGTTTGATCACTCGATTTCACATTAACAACTGCTCTTTTCAGCATTATCGACCGCGATAACATTATGTGGCATCCCGCACGCATTGGATTATATTTATTTATATTCATAGTCAAGTTATATATTCGTGACAATGCCCACCCGCTGTCGCGTTCCTGAAACTCTTCGAGTGATGTCGAAATGGGCTCAATAACTCTTTGATCGTACCACTCGCGTAAATCAGACGTATTGAAAAGTTCATAGTTTTTAGTATTAATGCTTTTATTTGCACGCTGGTCACCCGCCACAAATTCGCCGTTAAAAACGGTATTAATTTTCACACTACCATGATTGTTGATAATGGTTTGAACGCGTGAAAGCACGACATCACTAGCGTCTTTGAGAAATTGTTGAGGTTCGATGTGGTTGTGATTTATGACTACACCAGTCAAGATACGACCCTCGAATGCCGTATCAATTTCTCGCCATATGAATCCATGATTGTCATGTCCAGCACCCGTGTGTATGAAACGCTGACGCACCGAATTCTTGAAGCCTTCAAGTCGCGCAATTTGGGCTACCAACGATTGACGATTTCCAATCGATAATCGCGGTCGTTTAATTCGACTTTGTTCTTCTAACGACTCGATATACTCGTCACATCGTTGTTCCCACACAATGTACTCTTCGACCGAACTAATTTGAGCCCCTTGCTCGCAAAGATTTTTTTCAATATTATCCGTCATGTCTCTGCGCGAGGCACTCCGCGATCAATTCAAACATTGACTGAAAGTGTGTACCTCTCAATCACGATTTATATTCCATTTCTATAACAACTGCATCCTTGGTGCCGTGTGCATTTTTTCGCTATATATTTTTCTGCAGACTTCACGATTTTGCTGACATGAACTTCTTCGACGGGATTCACGAAGCGCTCGCAGAATCAATCGCATAATTTTATTCTTTCGTGAATATCTCAGGCATTTTGACCTTGAGATGACACGTGATGCTGAATCGACATTTTAACGGTGCTTTTTTTCCTATGTACGCTGAAAGTGTGTACCTCTTAATCACGATTTATATTCCATTTCTATAACAGTTGCATCCTTGGTGCCGTGTGCATTTGTTCATTATATATTTTTCTACAGACTTTTCGATTTTTGCTGACATCAACTTTTTTTCGACGAGATCCGCGAAGCGCTTGCAATATCATTCGCATAATTTTATTCTTTTGCGAATGTCCCAGGCATTTTGGCCTTGAGATGCAATAGATGTTCGAAGACGTGCGCGGCGGTTTTTTTTTTAGATTTCACCCAAACAAACCCAATTGCTTTAATCGTTGAATGTCTAAAGTGTATATGTCTATATACATGCAGTCGCTCTATCTCACATGCATGCGATGCGGTCGCTCCATCTCTCATTCTCGCTCTCTCTCATGCATACGTGTAATCCGATCGCTTGTCTCGGCGACACGGGTCAACCAACTTGGCTCTCTGGCGACAGTCGCTACATGATAAAATCGATAAAGTAAACAATATAAGACAAAATAAATCAACAATAAATTCTAAATAAAGATCAATAATCGATGATCAATAATCGATGATCAATTAATCGATAATCGATATATACCCCCTCCTCCGCTCCAACGATTTCCCCCTCCCCGCGTGGCGTCAGCCTCTCCGCCGAGTCCCCCTCCCCGCGTGGCGTCAGCCTCCGCCGAGTCCCCCTCCCCGCGTGATGTCATACCTCGCCCCGCGTGACGTCATACCCCTCCCCGCGTGAACCCCCCGCCCCGCACCCCCCTCAGAGGACCAGAGTTAGAACTCTCATAGCTATACTACTGAGGAGCACAAAGAAAGTTTTTCCGGAGTGTTCCGTATTCGGAATTAAATATACTTCATTCTCCTGCACGCAAAATGGATTTTTTATTCTTTTCCAGAATACACTACTTTCTCTGGCATATGCTATTCATGACTAAAATACGATATATTTTTTTTCAAAGAAAGCGTGAAAAACGACTAAAAATCATATTTTTTCAGTCGCTAAATTCCCGGGCAAGACCCTCAAAAAACACCTGTCCACCTTATAAAAGTCACCCTATATATATATATATGTGTGTGTGTGTGTGTGTGTGTGTGTGTGTGTGTGTGTGTGTGTGTGTGTGTGTGTGTGTGTGTGTGTGTGTGTGTGTGTGTGTGTGTGTGTGTGTGTGTGTGTGTGTGTGTGTGTGTGTGTGTGTGTGTGTGTGTGTGTGCGTGCGTGCGTGCGGGCGTGCGTGCGTGCTTTCGTGCATGTGTGTGTGCGTGTGCGTGTGCGTGTGCGCGCGCGGGCGCGCGTGTGTGTGTGTGTGTGTGTGTGTGCGTGTGTGTGTGTGTGTATTGTGACGATCATGCCTGTCTTTGCGGCATTCGGCGTGCATCTCCACACTTCCCGGTCTTGGCATTTCCTCCCGCCTGGTTAACCTGAAACTCTTGCCCTGGGCAATCGCCCGACAGGCTGAGTCGCCTCGCGATGCGGGGCGTTGGGCGCCAGTCCAAGTACCGCCAGTCCAGGGCTGACTTAAAATTCCCCACGCCGCGAGGACGGACGCGAAAGGAGGCGAGAGGACGGTGAGGACCGAGGACGGGCCGGCTAACCCAGCTCACTGACGTGACGGAATATGGCAGTGGGGCGCCGACGTTGGAGACAATCGAATTCATAACTAGTTCCAAGTTTATTGCCGCTTCTCCAAATACACGGGGACGGTCCCCCCAAAATAACAGAGAAATACGGAAGAACAGAAACGGGGCCGGTTTTCCCCCAAATTACCAAAACAATAAAACTAATCAATTCAATTAACCGGGCGCACGGAAGGGTTTGTTTAGAACGGGGACGGTTCCCCAAATAACCCAAAACAATAAAACGTATCGCATAATCACAATGAGCGGGCGCACGGAAGGTGATCATCGTCGAGGCAAACGCAGCCTGATTTAATTCGTCGGGACAACGCAGGTGAAGTTCGCGTAACACGCGCGACACGGGTTCGGACATCCATTTACTTAGGCATGTTTGCGGCGAGAGACAATAGGTAGAGGTGGGTCGAGTCGGGTCGGAACTTGAGCAGGGTCGGTTCGCAAAACAAAATCATCCGTCCGAGAATCTCTTCTAAATGGAGAGATAACCGGCACTACTTTACGCGCGACAAACTGAGTTAGAAGGTAACTGCGAGAGAAACGAAAGGTAACCGAAGCTACACGTCGGATAACCGGGAGGTATTCGCCAGATCACCCGAAGATACGCGATTGCCGATGGACGGACGTGGGTAGGCCGTCGAAGAACGCGCGTATTACGCTACGCGGAATGCGAGACACGTGGTCCGGACGCGCAGATAACCGACCGACAACCGAGAGGTAACGCACCACGGGTAACCGAACTGACGAGTGGCGGGCGACCAATCGTCAACAAAACCCGAAAGAGAATCGAAAGTTAACCGAGAGAAGACCGTAACACGAAGAAATAACGAGTAGGTAACCGAAAGATAACCGTTAGGTAAGGTACGCGGAACTAACACACGGGCACCGAAATTCACCGAAGGAAACCGAAACTTATAACGCGCACTATTCGGAGAGAACGACAAAGATAACCGGCAGCACGCGGACTCGAAGACGTGCGAGAGAGAGAGAGAGAGAACGCGAGGTAAACACTCGCCCGCGGGCGCGTCTGCACGCGGCCCGGGGCCGACCGCTACGCGGACAATGACCGGCCTTTGTTCCGACCGCTCGGACCCACTCGCGCACGCAAGGGATTCGTAAATCCCATACTCAACTGACGCACTTCACTAATTACATGCGAATGGGAAAAGAATACAGCACGCGCAACCATCACGTTTTGGCCAACACGGAAGGGTTGGATGTGCATTTTCTCGCCAGGGGGTTTCCACAAAGCAAACTCGCCCATCGCGAGGCAAGACAAACCGAGGCGTTCCTCGTAAATAATCCCACCGGCGAGGGCACATCCAATCCTTACCCAAAAGTATCGCGAGGATCGGGCTCATCGCTACGCGCCTCCTCGCCTCTCGTTCCTCGTCGCGGAGAAGGTCCTCGGCCGGGCACTCGTGGTTCTTGCCTCTTAGAATGCTGGACTCGACTCGTGGGCACTCGACTTCCGACTGACGAAATGTGTTCCTTCGTCGTGATCGCTGACGCTCCTCACTCTCCCCCAGTTTTTACCGCCCCTGCTAATGCGCTCGTGCGCCTATTATCTAGGAGCGTTATTGGGTGCCTCGCGGCACCCACCCGCCCCTTGTCACGCGGTGACCGAATTTCGACCTTCGGACACCGGTGACGATTCGCCTGTGGGACGGGCCAAGACCCACCACCCCACACCCCAACTACCGCGTACGGCGCTTCTCCCGCAGCTACTACTGTTCACATCGCGAACGTCTTCCTCCAAGATCCGGGAGGGGGCGACGGGCACGGGGGAGGCCTCCCTCGACAGGACGAGGCGTCCCTCAAGTCCCTCGGTGGGCCCACGACCGAAGCGCACATTTCAACACTCGCCACCCGTCTCACCACCCTCCCAAGCCTCAACACGGAGGCGCCGATTTTTTGTCGGACTGTGACGCTCGCGACACGAAAGGAGGGGTACGGCTCCGAGGCCGCTAGGGCCGAGGGGCGGGAAACACGCTATATTTGGTCATAAACCAGCACCCTTCGGGCATCCCCCTTGTCCACAAACGACGGTGTTCCTCGTTCGCCTGCGTCTTGGGCGAAACGCCGCGCGTACCGTCTTCGGTCAACCGCGGCGAAGAAGATAGGGGGAAGGGCAGCACCCGCCCCCCTCGCAATCATTCTCTACCAATCGGCGATGGGGAAGAGCGCGACGTACAGCGATCTCCGTTCCTTCTTCAAAACAAAAATATAGCCCGAACCAGCGGTCGCGGGCTCCCAAATCTCGCAATAGAAACGGCCGTTGCTTTTCTCAGAATGTTACGCTAGATCGCTCTCGCCGCAAAGCATTAACCAAACAGGCGATTTACTCGTCGTAATGGAGAGTGTGTCCGAACGACAAAAGAAAACGTGAAACATGGAAATTTCCAAATACTTCTCGATGATGACGATCCCCCTGCGTCCTCCCCAACAAGTGAGTCGGGAATCGAGCGGCCCATCGCGTCCTCGGCCGAGGAAAAGGGTCGTAAATCCGACCCTTCACCCAAAATCGCTCCGTGCCTTGTAACGGGGCAAAATGTCACGTTACAATATATATATATATACGTTACAATATATATATATATATTGTGTACATATATATATACACAATATATATATACACAATATATATATATATATATTGTGTATATATATATATTGTGCAATATATATACACGTTACAATATATATATATATATATATATTGTGGAGGGCAAGATCGCTAGGACGTAACAGATGTTACATTCCCCGATGTTGCATAAAGAGATGGTCGATCCGTTTAGAGATGGTCCGCCACAATCGTATCCGACAAGGCCGGCAGTTGGGCGGATGCAAAACAGGACGGCAAGATAAATTTTCCGCGTCATCCTGCAACCAAGAACGATTCGCTGATGTCGATAGTCGTCTTCTTGATTGGGGTGCCAGAGGGCACTTTGGGCGTCAACCCTGGGTGGTCGTTGTGGACTGGTTCCCATCTTCTGAACAGGAACCACGTCTATGGCCACCTTGCGATGTTATTTGCAGATAGTCAACGTAACTTCGTCGTTCCCTAGCGTTTGTATTAACAGATTTTTAATTTCGTTCCATGATACATTTCCGATTGAGTTTGTTTTCGCGACATGAATTAGTTTCGTAGATGTTTCACGGACACAGTTTTTCAAAGAGTCGAGGGCTTCCACAAGGTCCTCGATCAAAAGATTTTCGTGTGCATTAGCCGATAACGGTATAGCTAATATGCATCTTGAAGTTTCATTTATTACCTTGAGTCGTAAATACGTGGTTTACTCGATTTTGGGAACCAAATTTTGAGTTTGGAGGTCTTTTGCTTCATCATCAATTGGTCTCCCGGAAGTGGTGACAAAGACCACGAGATTGTCCTTGAACATGGAGAAATTATCACGCGTTTCGCGTATGGTGAGTCTACCTTGGACTTCACTGTTTTCCCTCGGTAATGCATACTTTTCATAGTTTTCTCCATGTTCTGATGGTTCCGGAATTTCGAAATCCTCAGGAAATGGGGCTATTCCTCGATCTTCTAAAAGTTGCGTTATTTGAAAATTTTCCGTGATTCCGTCGTCTGGACTTGCGTCTGGAATAGACGTGTGCAAGGTTGTTTCTTTTACAGGTTCGACGGATTGAGGATGGGAAGACGGTTCTGCCAGGTTCCGGGTTTTCGGAGTTTCTTTTTCTTTTTCCCAACGATGAGGCGTTTTGCCAGACGTTTGCGAAATTGTCGGGAAATTTCGGAAACCGAGGAAATCGTCGTCGTCCGCGGAATCGGTCAACTTTTGCCTTTTTTCAGGTGGATTTTTCCTTCGGTTGCCGTCTAACGGGTCGGGGATTTCCTCCATATCCGTATCAGGATTTGAGGTAGGCTTTCGTTTTATAGCTGGATTTCTTCCAGCTGGTGGATCGAACAATCTTGCGTCCGAGTCCGAATCGTCGTTTTCGCTAGGAGTCGGTTTACCGATTTTTGTCCGACTTGGGCAAACGATAGGCGATTCGTATTATCTTTTACACGGTGTATGCTTCACCATGAGCACAGTCTGATTTTTTACTGGCGGGTTCCGGGATAGGGCGTCAGCATTGCTGTTTACCCGTTACTGGTTTGTATACAATTTTATAAGTATAATTAGCCAGGCTAAGGCGCCAATGCACAAGGCGATTGGCCGGGTCTTTTACGGAGTGAAGCCATACAGGTGGCTTGTGATCCGTTATCAATACGAACTCACGGCCGTAGACATAAAGTCTGAAATGATTTGCACAATAAATGATAGCCAATAACTCCTTCTCGATCACTGAGTAATTAACTTCGTTTTTTCCAAGAGTTCGAGAGGTGTAACTAACGAGTTTATCGTTAACAATTTCGCCTTGGCTCAAAATTCCGCCAATGGCGTGATCGGATGCGTCCGTTGTTATGATGAATGGTTTTGTGAAATCCGGATATTGAAGAATTGGTTCTTTACATAACGCCGCGATGAGCGTATCAAAGGATTTTTGGTGAGATTCGGTCCATTTGAAGGTCGATCCCTTTTTTAATAAATTTGTGAGTGGCTTTGCAATGCATGAAAATTTTTCGATAAACCTGCGGTAATGACCTGCAAGTCCTAAAAATTGTTTTATCTTTTTCGGAGTGGTAGGCATAGGGTATCCCTGTAGAGCCTCCAATTTTTGGGGATCGGGTTGAACCCCGTCCTCACTTATGATGTGACCCAAATATGCCACTTCTCGTCTTAAAAATTCACACTTATCCGGTTGTAATTTTACGTTGGCTTGCCTTAATTTTTTCGCAAGTTTGTTGAATTTATTCGCGTGTTCAACTAGTGTCTTTGCATAAATGACGCTGACGTCCAAATAAACAAACAGCTCAATACCTTGAAGGCCTGTTAAGACTCGATCCATTCATCTTTAAATTGTCGCCGGAGCGTTTTTTAAACCAAACGGCATTCGGTCGAACTCGTAGTGACCGAATGGTGTAGCAAATGCTGTCTTGTGATAATCGTCTGGATGTACTTTAATTTGATGGGAACCGCTGGCCAGGTTGAATACTGAAAAATATTTCGCATTACCCAATTGGCCGAGAATTTCGGTTATTTGAGGTAATGGATAAGCATCGCCAATTATCTTCTCGTTTAAGTTCCTATAATCGATGACCATGCGCCACTTTGGATTTCCTTGTGAGTCCGCCTTTTTGGGAACGATCCGCAGAGGCGAACTATACGGGGAGTTTGACGGTTTAATTACTTCCCCTTCAATTAGTTCTTTAATTTGTTTTGTAATTTCATCTTTATGAACGGGCCGAAATCTATACTGCCTCGTAAACACTGGTTGATCGTTTCTCATCGTTATCTTATGTTCGATTTTATCTGTAAAGCCTAGGATCTTTCCTGGCAAATGAAACAGGTCCGAATTCTCGCATATAATTTTATCCACGCTTGACCGTTGGTCATCGTTCAGATGGTTGAGACGGAGTAAGTCGCGAATTTCTTTTACTTTACTTTTCTTTTCAACTTTTAAAACTTTTTTGTTGCGCGCAATTTCAAACCGTAATATACCCTCTTTCCGAGACGCGATTTGGTCGTCCAGATGGGGAACAATTAAACTTTTCTCCTCTTCCTGAAACGCCTTTGGTGTAAAATTAAAATCAATATAAAAAATTCATGCTTACATATCGCAAAGTGTAAAAGAAAATAAGAGGTTCTAAATGGCTGAGCATTTCCAAAACTCGAAACGTTTAAGTGAAGAGGAACTCCGCGTATTAGCAGATCAATTAGATAAAAAACGCGAAATACTTCGTGAACAAGAACAGGCGTTATTAAAAAGAGAATTAGAAACGCACGAAAAATTAGAAGGCCTGAGTGCTCGTGAATGTGAATTTAGTGATCAAATGAATAATATGAATGAACCAATCTTATTCATTCATCACGCCCTCGAGGCTATGCAAAATACCCTTTCGACAATGATAAACGAAGTCAGTCGAATCAATAGCGAAATTGGTTCAATTATAAATGGTGAGGGTCAACGACAAATAGGTCCCGTCCCTCACGTAGAACAAAAAAGAGTTATTAAATTTGGAGGAGATCTCGATTTGGAGGGACGAGGCATTATAGATTTGCGCCCGTAGGCGGACGAAATTACAAAACACGTTAAAGAACTAATTGAAGAGGAAGTAATTAAACCGTCAACCTCCCCGTATAGTTCGCCTCTGTGGATCGTTCCCAAAAAGGCGCACTCACAAGGAAATCCAAAGTGGCGCATGGTCATCGATTATGGGAACTTAAACGAAAAGACAATTGGCGATGCTTATCCATTACCTCAAATAACCGAAATTGTCGACCAATTGGGTAATGCGAAATATTTTTCAGTATTCGACCTGGCCAGCGGATTCCATCAAATTAAAGTACATCCAGACGATTATCACAAGACAGCATTTGCTACACCATTCGGTCACTACGAGTTCGACCGAATGCCGTTTGGTTTAAAAAACGCTCCGGCGACATTTAAAGATGAATGGATCGAGTCTTAACAGGCCTTCAAGGTATCGAGCTGTTTGTTTATTTGGACGTCAGCGTCATTTATGCAAAGACACTAGTTGAACACGAGAATAAATTCAACAAACTTGCGAAAAAATGAAGGCAAGCCAACTTAAAATTACAACCGGACAAGTGTGAATTTTTAAGACCAGAAGTGGCATATTTGGGTCACATCATAAGTGAGGACGGGGTTCAAGCCGATCCCCAAAAATTGGAGGCTCTACAGGGATACCCTAGGCCTACCACTCCGAAAAAGATAAAACAATTTTTAGGACTTGCAGGTTATTACCGCAGGTTTATCGAAAAATTTTCAGGAATTGCAAAGCCACTCACAAATTTAGTAAAAAAGGGATCGACCTTCAAATGGACCAAATCTCAGCAAAAATCCTTTCATACGCTCATCGCGGCGTTATGTAAAGAACCAATTCTTCAATATCCGGATTTCACAAAACCATTCATCGTAACAACGGACGCATCCGATCACACCATTGGCGGAGTTTTGAGCCAAGGCGAAATTGGCAAAGACAAACCCGTTAGTTACACCTCTCGAACTCTTGGAAAACACGCAGTTAATTAATCAGTGATCGAGAAGGAATTATTGGCTATCATTTATTGCGTATATTGTTACGTCCTGGCGATCTTGCCCTCTACAATATATATATATATATATATATATATATATGGCTACGTCACATCTGACCCGACGACACAATATCCGCGACAAAATATCCGAGGACAAAATATCCGAAAAACAAAATATCCGAAAGATAAAATATCCGAAAGACAAAATATTCTCATGACAAAACATCCGCGAGACAAAATCCGGTAATTATGCAGTTTGGCGCCTTTTCCGAAAAACGACGGGAAAACTTTTTTTCGCCATGGGGTTGTTTATTCCATCATAACAAATGATATTTCGTCGGGGGAGGCTGACATTTCCCATAAACTCCATAAGTTATGGGGTTTTGAAGTTTGAGATTTTTAATTTTTCTTTTGTTGGGAATGCGTTTGCGTGTGCATGTGTGTATATGTGTGTTTAGTAAACAGTCGAAATACGTTCAAAATTTTGGTGGTCCTGATAGCACGCACATATAGCAAAACAAATCTACACACAGTACATTCGACGATTTCCAGACTCATTTTCAAAATAACACACACACACACGCACACACACACAAACGCTATTGGTAGAACAATTACGGAAAAGAGACTTTTTTTCTTTTAAAAATCTCTTTCCAGTGTCTTGGGGGGGCTCCGCCCCCTCCGCCCCCGCAGGGGCGCTGCCCCTTGACCCCGTCGGGGGGTTTAACCCCCCCGAACCCCCCCCCCCCCCCCCCCAGAGGGTGCGTTGGATAGTGCATTTGAGTTGAAAGTCGTTCCAGAGCCGACACACACTGCCAAAATGCATGAAAATGCCCTATTCCATCATGTGTTTTCTCAAACTTGAAAACCCCATAACTCATGGTAATTATGGAAAATGTCAGCCTCCCCCGACGAAATATCATTAGTTAGGACTAATAGAGGCAGTTTGTGGCGAAAAAAAAAATTTCCCGCCGTTTTTCGGAAAAGGCGCCAAACTGCATAATTACCCATAGATTTAATTACCGACAGCGGATATAATATCGGCAGATATTTTGTCTTGCGGATATTTTGTCATGAGGATATTTTATCCTGCGGATATTGTGTCGTCGGATATTTTGTCGTCGGGATATATATATATATATATATATATATATACGTGAACATATATAGGTATATATATATACGTACACATACATACCTTTTTAATCAATCTTACATACGCAAATTAATATATACGGGTACCTACGTATGCATAGGACCCTATAACACATAAGGAATTATACGTAGTCACACACACACACACACACACACACACACACACACACGCACGCACGCACGCACGCACGGACGCACGCACGCACGCACGCACGCACGCACGCACACACACACACACACACACACACACACACACACACAGACGCGCGCGCACGCACGCACACGCACACACACACCCACGCACAGGCACACGCACACGCACACACATATATATATACGTATATATAGATACATAGTTATATACATATGCATACATATAACACACTACACTACATCACTGTATACATACACGTATTCGCTATAGTATAGGTACGCGTACGCACTCCTCCTATACCTTCCTAGTATCCTGGTACTATAGAGTCACGACTCTATCTCTCTCTCTCTTCCTCAGTCTCCATGGCTACCTCCTACGTTGCCTCCTATCCCTATACATCTACCCAGCACCAGTGAACTCCAAATTTCGTTTTTCCAAAATAATATATATTCTCACGATGCAAGAACACGTGCATTCACGAAACCCCGTTCCCAGGCATAGCCGAGCTGGGAAAAATCCAGAAAAGTAGAAAACCGCTTGAAATCCATTAGTCTCCCTAATGCACTCAAATGCCCTAATGCACTCAAGTGCCCACGTGCACCCAAATGCTCACGTGCATCTTTTCCCAAAACATGCATTTCCCACGTTATACGCTGCCGCCGTACCGCGCCGTCGCCGCCATCATAGTCGCCACGAGGCGCACGTACATACCAAGAAATCATTATCAATAATAAATTGAATAAACATCCCGGCGAATATCACCTATCACACCGAGACTAAACATCCTCATCCGATAATCCCGTCACCAGCATATCACGTATCACCCCCATCGCGCTAGCTATATATATAAAATATAATTATTAATTAATACCATACACTAGCGATAGTTAACAATTTCATACTTCTTTTATTATATGACAAATGCTATTCTTATGAATTATGCAACGTTCGTCATGAAAAACATATACATTTATTAACTATAATAAATGCAACAATACATTTACAACAAACAATAATATCACAACGGTTGCATAATAAGATGCGGAATAATAAAAAGGATTACTTTTACCTATCCGTATTAAATACTTTAAATACTTGTAAACATTTATTATGTCTCATAATAATTAATTATTATAAAATAAGTACTTCAACACAGTTTCACGCGAAATTACACAACATACGATTATAAATACTCACACACAGAACAACATTGCGTAACAATAATTTTTACAAATAATTGCATACAAAAAACATATTTTTACAGCAACGCAAACAATATACGAACTACTATTATTGTCATCAAACACAATTGAACACACAAAATTATATTGTATACCTTAAACATTTATTTACATTCATTATGATAACAATAAATAATTAAAAACGTTACGGATGTAAAATACCAACCTTCTTACGGGAATATTATATACTAAATTCAAAACGATGTATAATATAAAATTATAAACTAATAATAAGTTAATTAAATTAATTTATTATTAGTCTTCCATACATACCTGTAAGAGCGAGCGAGAAAGCTATATCACCTACGTCACGCAGCTTCCCCCTCCATCGGTCCAGCCTACCAACCGGGGGAACCGCCTATAAGAGATGTGGTCCAGCGCTCCTCTTTAGTTCTCCGATCTCTCCACCAGTCAGTCGCGCTTCTCCTCTCGTCGGACCCGCACGCTGGAAAATCGGCTCTTGTAATTTTTGAATCTTTGATTGTTTTCGGGTAACAGTTATACCCTTTTTGATTTTTATACCAATATTCATATCGTACGTTTATTTTCATTATAGTCGACCTATTCTCCGCGATTTAATTCAGTTTTAAGGTTGTAACAATATATCGATAATCTCCAAATGTGATCATCATCTTGTGTTAATTTATTGTGTTAATCCAGAATTCCTCAATTTAAACAAAAGTGTCGCTCATCGTTTTCTTCGGCATTTTTCACTCAGAATTCCCAGTGTTCAAAAATACTTGTCAAGGAAAGTCTGCCAGTTTACCCAAAGTCTCTCTACTACTTGTACCTTGTGTTTTAGTGCATCTTAGTTGAGCACGAAACATCCACATCCTTTTCCGGTAATTGGGCGATTTTTAGTGCTGCCTAGTGATCAGGCACGATCACCACGATCTACCGTGCATTCTCATCTGCCAAATAAATTTGAATTTAGTGCTACTACATTTGCACGAATTTATATACTTTTCAGTGTCGCGAGTGTGCTGCCTAGAGGCCAAGCACCCGCGCCATAATTTGGAAATTGGGACAATACCTGAAACAATTATTTTGAATTAATTAACCCATAAACGCCCAAGAATCGCGATTTTTTCCTTCATTTTCAAACCAGATTTTTATTATATTAAAAAAATCATAAAACATGAGAAGATACGTTCCTTAGTATTTTCGAGGATGCTCTTTCAGAATCTGGGGTCAAAATCGGGTTTCGTCCATTAGGAAAAAAAAATGTGGCGACTTTTAAACAAAAAAAAAAGGAAAAATCGATGACACTTTTTTTTCAAATTTTTTTTTCACTTCGAAGCCGTTGAAAATTCTGGTTTTTTTTTCAACCAGAATAGTGCATAGAATAGTGACGATTGAACAATCAATTTTTTAAATTCGTCGTTGTCAACATTTTCACCCCCAAAATGGCGCTTTTCACCCCCTGAGTGCCACAAAAATTTCACGCTCGGTGTCCCAAATGAAAAGTAGTTGGATTTGGACGAAAATTGATACTCGGAGGTTTTTGAGATCGCTGATTACGATTCTGTTTTCAAAATTCCGAAATTCAAAATGGCCGATCGAATATGGCGGACACAAATGCAAAAGTTCATTTGAATTGGATAAAACGTGGCACTCAGGGGGTTTTCGAGGTCGCTGATTATGACTCTGCTCTCAAAATTCCGAAATAAAAAATGCCGGATCCAATATGGCGGACACAAATGCAAAAGTTCATTTGAATTGGATAAAACGTGGCACTCGGGGGATTTCGAGGTCGTTGATTATGATTTCGCTCTCAAAATTCCGAAGTTCAAAATGGCGGTTCCAATATGGCGGACACAAATGCAAAAGTCCATTTGAATTGGATAAATCGTGGCACTCGGGGGTTTTCTTGGTCGCTTATTATATTTCTGCTTTCAAAATTCGAAAGCCTTTGGGTATTTAAATACCTGGTATTTTCAGGTATTTGAATACCCAAAGGCTTTCGAATTTTGAGAGCAGAATCATAATCAGTGACCTCGAAAACACTTGAGTGCCACGTTTTATCCAATTCAAATGAACTTTTGCATTTGTGTCCGCCATATTGGATCCGCCATTTTTAATTTCGGAATTTTGA
Source organism: Ophion obscuratus (assembly GCA_964007375.1). NCBI lineage: Eukaryota > Metazoa > Arthropoda > Insecta > Hymenoptera > Ichneumonidae > Ophion > Ophion obscuratus. Next base: position 19,880,154 of record OZ023316.1, read on the forward strand.
GAGCAGAATCATAATCAGCGATATCGAAAATCCCTGAGTGCCACGTTTTATCCAATTCAAATGAACTTTTGCATTTGTGTCCGCCATATTGGATCCGCCATTTTTAATTTCGGAATTTTGAGAGCAGAATCATAATCAGCGACCTCGAAAATCCCTGAGTGCCACGTTTTATCCAATTCAAATGAACTTTTGCATTTTTGTCCGCCATATTGGTTCCGCCATTTTTAATTTCGGAATTTTGAGAGCAGAATCATAATCAGCGACCTCGAAAACCCCCATGTGCCACGTTTTATCCAATTCAAATGAACTTTTGCATTTGTGTCCGCCATATTGCATCCGCCATTTTATATTTCGGAATTTTGAGAGCAGAATCATATTAAGCGACCTCGAAAACCCCCGAGTGCCACGTTTTATCCAATTCAAATGAACTTTTGCATTTCTGTCGCCATATTGGAGCCGCCATTTTGAATTTCGGAATTTTGAGAGCAGAGTCATAATCAGCGACCGCGAACACCCCCGAGTGCCACGTTTTATCCAATTCAAATGAACTTTTGCATTTGTGTCGGCCATATTGGATCTGCCATTTTTTATTTCGGAATTTTGAGAGCAGAATCATAATCAGCGACCTCGAAAACCCCCGAGTGCCAGGTTTTATCCAATTCAAATGAACCTTTGCATTTGTGCCCGCCATATTGGATCGGCCATTTTGAATTTCGGAATTTTGAGAACAGAATCGTAATCAGTGACCTCAAAAACCTCCGAGTACCTATTTTCGTCCAAATCCAACTACTTTTCATTTGGGACACCGGGTGTGAAATTTTTCGTGTCACTCAGGGGGTGAAAAGCGTCATTTTGGGGGTGAAAATATTGACAGCGACGAATTAAAAAAATTGATTGTTCAGACGTCACTATTCTATGCACTCATGGTTGAAAAAAAACCAGACTTTTCAACGGCTTCGAGGTGAAAAAAATTTAGAAAAAAAGGGCCATCGATTTTTACTGTTTTTTTTTGTTTAAAAGCCGCCATATATTTTTTCCTAATGGACAAAACCCGATTTTGACCCCGGATTCTGAAAGAGCACCCTCGAAAATACTAGGGAACGTATCTCTTCATTTTTTATAATTTTTTTATATAATAAAAATCTTGCTTGAAAATGAAGGAAAAAATCGCGATTGTGGGGCGTTAATGGGTTAATTACCTTTACTTTTCTTTAATGCCAAGAAGACGTGCGGGTACTCACTTTCAACGGCGCTGCACTCAGTCTAGCCGAGGCGAACCTTGGGGTCGACATTCCCGCGGTAATAACCGAACTCTATAACAACGATTCAATCAATTGCTGTATAGCGCAAGGTTGCGCATTATTTCAAATACTCTCCTCCATTCGCGAGTGTATACCTTGAACGATCGTTCGATCCATCGCGTATCTCCGCCGTCGCCTGTCAGCGACTCGGACGCATCCACGGTCGTTGCATCACCTGAACACGAAGTAACATTTCCGGTTATTTCGATCGACGTCGAATCCTGCTCTATCGTCGTCGAACCGGAAATCAGTCCTGTCGCTACTGACTCACCTGTTGCTGATTCTCCATTTGTCGCTAAGTCCATACACAACTAGGTCACCTCCAGTTGGTACAATCGATAGGTGGATCGTCATCTAGACGTAGGAAATCCGCCCCACAGCCAACCGTCGTCGAAATCACCCTTCGTCTCCTGACCGTCATCACCGACGGAAGAACCTGCACTTGGGTACTTGATCACCCGTCGATAAACCCGCTACGCACCGCCGCTCGTAGGGTAAGTCGCATGTTCACGTTACCACTCGTTATTCTCTTTACGGACTACCCTATTCTCGCGAGTGATAATTAATTACCGATCAAATTGTGACTGATCCTCATCCCTGTTGGGCACATTCCCGACTAAAGGCAGGATCTCAAGGCTGGCGTCCGCTTTCTGAAAATAGAAGAAAAATACATTAATCCAAAAATAAGCGTAAATTTAATCTCACAGTCAAAATTGCGTATTTCTTTTCTTTAAATATATATTTTTTTATCTATAATGAATTCCCGGACGTAACAATATCATTTCAGACCTTATGTCTACGGCCGTAAGTTCTTATTGGTAACGGATCACAAGCTGCTCGTATTCACTCCGCTTCACTCCGTAAAAGACCCGGCCAATCGCCTTGTGCATTGGCTCCTCAGCCTTGCTAATTATACTTATGAAATTGTATACAAACCAGGAAGGGTAAACAGCAATGCTGACGCCCTATCCCGGAACCTGCCAGTCAAAAATCAAACTGTGCTTATGGTGAAGCATACACCATGTAAAAGAAAATCCGAAACGCCTATCGTTGGCCCAAGTCGGGCAAAAATCGGTAAACCGACTCCTAGCGAAAAAAACGATTCGGACTCGGACGAAAGACGGTTCGATCCACCAGCTGGATGAGATCAAGCTAAAAAACGGAAACCTACAGCAAATCCTGATACGGATACGGGGGAAATCTCCGATCTGTCGGACGGCAACCGAAGGAAAAATCCACCTGAAAAAAGAAAAAAGTTGGCCGATTCCGCGGACGAGGACGATTTCCTCGGTTTTCGAAATTTCCCGACTATTTCGCAAACGTCTGGCAAAACGGCTCGTCGTTGGGAAAAAGAAAAAAACTCCGAAAACCCAGAACCTGGAAGAACCGCTTTCCCATCTTCAATTCGTCGAACCTGTTAAAGAAACAACCTTGCACACGTCTATTCCAGACGCAAGTCCAGACGACGGAGTCACGGACAATTTTCAAATAACGGAACTGTTAGTAGATCGAGAAATAGCCCCATTTCCGGCGGATTCTGAAATTCCGGAACCGCAGAACATGGAGAAAACAGTGAGAATATCGAGGATCTCACCGAAAGCTTAAGCGACTCAGACGACGCCTCTGTAAATAGCGACATATTTGATAATGAAAACCCCGAGTACGCATTACCGAGGGACAACAGTGAAGTCCAAGGTAGACTCACCATTCCCCGGAACGCGTGATAATTTGTCCATGTCCATGGACAATCTCCTCGTCTTTGGCACCACTTCCGGGAGACCAATCGATGATGGAGCAAAATACCTCCAAACTCAAAATTTGTTTCCCAAAATCGAGGAAACCACGTATTTACGACTCAAGTTAATACATGAAAATTCAAGATGCATATTAGCTATGCCGTTATTGGCTAATGTACACGAAAATCTTTTGATCGAGGACCTTGAGGAAGCCCTCGACTCCTTGAAAAACTTTGTCCGCGAAACATCTACGGAACTAATTCGAGTCGCGAAAACAAACTCAATCGGAAATGTATCATGGAACGAAATGAAAAACCTTTTGCTACGAACGCTAGGCAACGACGAAATTACGTTGACCATTTGTAAACAACTCATTCAATATCCTCCCGAGAAAAGTCGTACTGCAATGATAGATGAAAACCACGACTCGTTGGTAGGAGGACATAAGGGAGTAAATAAAACGTACAAACGTATCAGAGAAAATTTCTTTTGGAAAAACATGAAAAGCGAAATTCAAGAGTACATTCAACATTGTTAAGGTTGCCAATTAAAAAAGTTAGTTCGAGTCAAAACTAAGCAGCCCATGGTTATCGCCGACACCCCAAGGGCGGCCTTCGACAAGGTGGCATTGGACGTCGTCGGACCACTTCCTGTTGCGAAGATGGGCAACGAGTACGTGCTGACCATCCAGGATCTTCTCACCAAGTACTCGTTGACAATTCCGCTGAAAAGGCCATCGGCGATTGACATCAGCGAGGTGTTCGCCAAAAATTTCATTGCTCGCTTTGGTGCTCCTCGCGCCCTTCTCACCGACCAGGGGGCGAACTTTTGCAGCAGTTTTATGAAGGCCATCGCGCGGAAATTCAAAATCAAAATGTACCAAACATCAGCCTTCCATCCGCAGTCCAACGGGTCAATCGAAAGGTCTCACCACGTCCTCGCGGAATATCTGAAACAGTACGTCAACGAAAACAACGATTGGGACGAGCTCATCGAGTTGGCGATGTTCTCTTATAATACTAGCCAACACGAGGGTACAGGTTACACCCCTCACGAGCTAGTTTTCGGTAAACTGGCCCGCCATCCGTCAGGTCATCAACAAATCGAGGAGCAACAGGATACGACTTGTGCCGCATACCTGGAAGAGCTCTTTTCTCGAATTTATGAACTCCATCAACTTGCCGCAGAAAATCTTAAGAAATCCAAGGAGAAATCGAAAACGTATTCCGATCGGAGGATTAATCCGAAAACCTTCAAGGTCGGCGACAAGGTTCACATGTTGAAGGAACCAAAAAAGGGAAAGTTCGGTGACCAATACACTGAACTATGCGAAATTCTGGATATTTTACCAGAAGGAAACGTAAAGATCTTTGAGCGAGACTTGCGCCTAACCTCGCGCTACCCGCCTCGCACGAGTACGGGCAACTTTGCCCGATACACGCGCGCGCCTACCTTCAAGCTACCCGACATGCACCCATCGCTGGGGAGGCTCACCGAAGTTCCGCGGCCCACCACTAGATGGAGACGAGCCCAGCGCTTCTCGTCAGTGGTGAGGGCCGAGAACTTGAATATAAGGAGCCGCTGCGCGAAGCAAAGTTAGAGAAGAGCAACTCACAGCTGTCGAGGCTTCCACGTCAGACACTGGAGTTACAAAGCGTCGAGGCAATCTTTGCCAGACGCTTCTCTCTCTCCTTTTTCCTGCCTACGACTGCATGCTCATGCGTCGAGGCCAAAAGCGTAAACGCATTTCGCAGCGGAAACTCTCGATCTGCCTCACAACAGAGTGGAAATTGATCGAAATCACCAGGCCGATCAATTCAAGTGCGACTCTGCCGCGAACAAGAGCTTCACGGCAGAGTCGCACGCATAGTCGACAACTTGAAGAAGCTCGGCCAGAAGAACATCACCAGCGGAGCAGTTAAGGCTAGGTTAACGTGCCTTGACAGCTACTGGGAAAAATTCGAGACACAACACGAGATCCTGACAACAGAGTTCGCTTCGCAGCTCGTTCAGCACGAGTACTCCAGGAAGGACTTCCAAGCAATCATGGAGGACACTTATTACCTGCAGAAGTCAACTCTTCTCGATTGGGACGCCGCTCCAGAACCAAGACCCGAGCCGGTAGCTACACCTCGCTCTTTCTTGCCTCGCATCGAACTGCCAACATTCGGCGGCCGATACGAGGAATGGGTAGCCTTCAAGGACCTCTTTACATCGATCATCCAGAAAGATCAGCACCTCACTAACGTAGAGAAACTGCACTACTTGAAGACCAGCCTCAAGGGAGAAGCAAAAACCCTCGTGAACGACCTCCAGAACACCGGAGACAACTACGAGCGGGCTTGGGAACATCTGGAGAACCGCTACACCAATAAAAGGCGACTTGTGCGGACAAGCTTGTCCAAGCTAGTCTCCCTCCAAAGAATGAAATCGGAGTCAGCGGACGAACTCAAACGGATCTTTCATGTCATGACCACGACCATCAGCAGTCTTGAGAGCATCGGCAGGCCAGTCTTCAAGACAGAAGACCTTCTTCTCTTCGTCATCGTCGAACTGTTCGACAGCAGCACAAGAAGAGAATGGGAAGAAACCATCGACAACTCAACGGATCTTCCCACTTACGCCCAGCTGAAAGCTTTCTTGGAACGGCGCATTCACATCATCGAGGCCTTACAACCCTCACGATCTGGGAACGCTCACAAACCGGCAGAGAGAACCTCGACACGCTCCTTTGCTACTCTTCAACACACGAAGAAGCGCGAGTCCTGCCTCAGCTGCAAGAAGGACGACTTCGTGATGGTTTGCGAGGAGTACCGCAAGAAAAACCCACAGCAGCGGCTACAGCTAATACAGCAGTCCAACCACTGCACAAACTGCTTGGGTTCGCACGCCCTAGCGAATTGTCCATCCGTGCGGGTGTGTACAATTTGCTCAGCGAAGCATCATTCCTCGTTACATGATGTCTTCACACCAGCGGGTACGAGTTCCAGCACTCTACTCGCACAGCCAAGCGACACGGGTCAGCTATCCGTACTGTTGGCTACAGTACGGGTCAACGTCTTGGATCGATTCGGCAATTCTCAGCAAGCGAGAGCCTTGATCGACCAAGGATCCGAGACCAGCCTTATTACCGAAAGGCTGGCACAGCGCTTGCAGCTCCCCCGCTCAAAAGCACCTATCGACGTATGTGGTGTGGGAGGAGTCTGCACCGGCACAGCGAGGGGTCGCGTCCAGTTGAGTATCACTGCTACACAAACCAACGCGAACCTAACCACGCCTGCGTTGGTGTTGCCAAAGGCAACGCTGTACGCACAAGCCCCCAGGATCTTCCGACGCAACTGGAACCATATCCGGGGACTTAAACTCGCAGACCCCTACTTCGAGGACAACGATCAAATCGATCTGCTACTCGGAGTAGACGCTTACGCCGCCATAATCAGGAGAGGATTGCGCACCGGCCGCAAGCATCAGCCCGTAGCTCAAGCAACGAGTTTCGGTTGGATCCTCTCCGGCATTACGGGGCGCGGCAACCCCACTCCGCAAGTGCAGAACAACCTGTGCTCATTGGCCGACCCCCTTCCAGCTCTAGTCCAGCGATTTTGGATACAAGAAGAGGGTCCGCGCGTCCCTCAGCCACTAACGCCCGACGAGCAGGAGTGCGAGGAACATTTCGCCAGTACACACACGCGAGCACCAGACGGACGATACTGTGTACGGCTCCCACTCAAGGGAGAGCTACCAGATCTCGCCTACACCCGAAACACAGCCATGCGCGTGCTAGCACACAACGAGCGAAGATTCTCTCAGCACTCGGAACTCCGGGAAGCGTACAGAGAGTTTCTTCAAACGTACGAAGGCATGGAGCACATGAAGCCAGCAAAGGACACCACGGGCAGTCAAATTTGCTACCTGCCTCACCACGGGGTATGGCGACACTCCAGCACAACAACACGACTCCGAGTAGTCTTCAACGGATCCTGTCGCAGCACGCAGGGATACTCCTTGAACGACTATCTACACGCGGGTCGAAATTTACTACCAGCACTGTCCGACATTCTCCTGAAATGGCGCACGCACAAGTGGGTCATCGCAGCCGACATCGAGAAGATGTACCGGCAAATTATGGTACATCCGGACGGCAGAAACCTGCAAAGGATTCTATGGCGAACTAGGCCATCGCAGCCCATTCAGGAATATCGGCTCAGCACAGTCACATACGGACTCGCATGTGCTCCGTTCCTCGCAATTCGGACGCTTCATCAACTCGCGGTCGACGAAGGTAGTCGTTTCCCCAGAGCCAAGCAAGTGCTCCTGCGGGACGTATACGTCGATGATGTCTTGTCCGGAGCGGACACCATCGCTGAGCTGAAGCAGCTTCAAGAGGAAACACGCAACCTGTGCATGGCGGGCGGATTTCCCTTGAAAAAATGGGTCACCAACGCAAAGGAACTGGAGAGGCAGATCCCAATTGACGACAGAACTACAACCACGCACAAGACTCTGTCAGAAGCGGAAGACGGAAACTTGACCCTAGGTCTCCTGTGGAATCGACAGACTGACAGCTTCTCATTCAGCATCAAACCGAGCAGTCACGATCAAGTGACGAAGAGAAGCCTACTCGCTCAAGCCGCACAGCTGTTCGATCCACTCGGGTGGCTCACACCAGTGTCCACCAAGGCAAAGATTGCCATTCAGTCAACCTGGCTGCTTAATCTTCAATGGGATGAACCTCTGCCTCACAACCTAGCACAAGACTGGACACAGTTCTACAACGAATGGTCCGAACTACCGAAAGTGCAAATTTCACGGCTCGTCCCCACTCGACAAGCCGAGCAGAAAAGGGAGTTTCACGGATTTGCCGACGCATCCGAGCGCGCCTTCGCAGCAGTTCTCTATCTACGCTCCGAGGACCGAAACGGGAGCATCACAACTTCACTCATCACAGCGAAGAGTCGGGTCGCCCCGTTAAAACAAGTCTCTATACCTCGCTTAGAGCTCTGCGCTGCGCACTTGCTCTGCACCCTCGTCCAACACGCGAAAGAGGTCCTGGACGCGACAACCATCCCCACATATCTGTGGTCGGACTCCACGGTAGTTCTTGGATGGATCCAGGGCCATCCGACGCGCTGGAAGTCGTACGTCGCCAACCGGGTTGCAGAAATCCAACGCCTGACTTCAGATGCAAAATGGGGTCATATTCCTGGCCAGCTCAATCCCGCCGACTGTGCATCGAGGGGATTAACACCGAAGGAGCTTCTGGCTCATCCGCTGTGGTGGACAGGGCCGTCAGCTCTCCCGAGTCCAGTCGAAACAGCGAGTCATGCCTCAGTCGACTTACCCGAGGCTCGGGTAACGTCCATGGCTACAGCCATCAACGAGGCACCTCCTGCGCAACATCGAGTGCTGGAACGAGCATCCTCGTACGTGAGACTTATCCGAGTCACCGCATGGTGCAAGCGTTGGCTATCCAAGACCAACAAGGAACCAACACTCACGTCCGAGGAGATGCAAGCAGCAGAATTCCATCTCATCAAACAAACCCAAGCCGAAGCGTTTGAGAAGGAGCTCCAACAGCTACACCACTCCGAGACGCTACCAGCCAAGAGTCAGATATCAAGCCTTACGCCCTTCATCGACCAAGATGAAATCCTGCGGGTTGGGGGAAGACTCAAGCACTCGCTTCTGGCTTGCGACGAGAAGCATCCGATCCTGCTACCGGCTGACTCCAAATTCACCCGGCTACTCATCGAAGCCCTCCACAAACGGTGCCTACATGGGGGAGTCCAATTAACCCTGAGCCATCTGCGACAACGATTCTGGATTCCGCGGGCACGCGCGCTCGTCAAGGGGTGCATTCACCAATGTACGCCATGCGTGCGATGGCGGGCGGCACCAGCACAACAGCGGATGGCGGAGCTACCACCATCACGTGTTCGTCCATCAAGGCCCTTCCAGCACACCGGAGTCGACTACGCCGGACCCGTCATGCTCCGAACTGCTCCAGGACGAGCGCACAAGGCAAACAAGGCATTCCTCGTCATCTTCGTTTGCCTAGTTACCAAGGCAGTTCACCTCGACGTAGCATCAGACTACTCCACGAAGGCCTTCCTGGCAGCACTACAACGCTTTATAGCAAGAAGAGGGATGTGCTCCGCTATCTACAGCGACCGAGGCACAACTTTCACCGGTGCCGACTCCGAGCTTCGAAAACTCTTCGCCGACCAAAGCCGCCAAGCTACGCTCGTCCTCGACTACGCAGCAGCAAAAGGCATTAAGTGGTGCTTTAACCCACCAGCAGCCCCACACTTCGGAGGCATCTGGGCGGCAGCCGTCAAGTCGACAAAACACCACTTACGGCGTGTGATCGGCGAAGCAACCTTGACTTACGAGGAGATGGCAACACTCCTCGCTCAAGTCGAAGCATGCCTCAATTCGCGACCGCTATGTCGTCTGACGGACGACCCGAACGACAACAGCGCTCTCACACCCGTCCACTTTCTGGTGGGATCAGCCTTAACCGCGATACCAGAGCCATCACTACTCTCCATCGACTCCAGCCGCCTCTCACGCTGGCAGCTTATATCTCAAATAAGAGAGGCGTTTTGGGAGCGATGGGCATAGGAATACATCCCAAGTCTTCTACCACGCACCAAGTGGCGCGACACTTCAGCGGATCTCCAGATTGGACAACTATGTCTCATCAGGGACGAGGCAACACCACCAGCAAGGTGGCCGTTAGCCAAAATCATCGAGCTCCATCCAGGAAGCGACGGCCACATCAGAGTTGTTACGCTGAGAACAGCAACAACAAAACTAACGCGACCGGTAGTGAAGCTGGTTAAGCTTCCGGTCACCGCCGACGACAACCAGCAATCAAATCACCACGTTCATGGTGAAGCGGGCGGAATGAGCGAGACTTGCGCCTAACCTCGCGCTACCCGCCTCGCACGAGTACGGGCAACTTTGCCCGATACACGCGCGCGCCTACCTTCAAGCTACCCGACATGCACGCATCGCTGGGGAGGCTCACCGAAGTTCCGCGGCCCACCACTAGATGGAGACGAGCCCAGCGCTTCTCGTCAGTGGTGAGCGCCGAGAACTTGAATACAAGGAGCCGCTGCGCGAAGCAAAGTTAGAGAAGAGCAACTCACAGCTGTCGAGGCTTCCACGTCAGACACTGGAGCTACAAAGCGTCGAGGCAATCTTTGCCAGACGCTTCTCACTCTCCTTTTTCCTGCCTACGACTGCATGCTCATGCGTCGAGGCCAAAAGCGTAAACGCATTTCGCAGCGGAAACTCTCGATCTGCCTCACAACAGAGTGGAAATTGATCGAGATCACCTGGCCGATCAATTCGTACCCAGGGTGCCTCACACGACCACCTAGAGCGGCCCTGTGGACATGGGACGTGAGGAATCGACGCTGGACTTCTCCACGCTGGAGTAAGACCGCTCCTTCGCTCCTGTCACCGCCAGCAGAGACTCCACCTCGTTACTGCTCTACGGCTACTCAAACTGCAACAACAGCGAGAGTACACCGAGGGACCCAGTCATCAACCATCGACACCGTCAAAGAGACCACCACAGCTAACACCGAGACTCAAACGTCGTCCGGCAGCGAGTGGGAATCGCGGTCTCCCAAACAAGCATCAGCAACGAGGGCCCTCACAGACTCTTCATCAAACACTCCACCGCTGCATCTTCTGCCAGGAGTAAAACTAACAACCACAGTGCCGCAACTGTACTGGAGCGAGGCACCGCGAGCAAGACACATGTATTCTATCGACGACAACAACAATAAAGTTTGACAATGCTTTTACGCCGCAACTCCGCTGTATGATCATTTCGAGACCTGCCCCAGCGCTGCGCCTACACTACTCTAAGTTTCGCGAGCTATCCGAACAATCTTCTATAAAAATAAACCTCGGGTTGTCCATCCCAAAAAATTAACAGGCACCCGATTATAAACCGAACGTGTGCGTGGAATGCACCCTTCATCGAACGGACGAATGGTACAACGAACTTCCCGTCACGTTCCGGAACCAATCGTTCTTCCTGTCCACAATCTCAAGGACACTTATCCGGACGGGAACACATATCGAGTGCAACCCCATGCTGCCTGTCGAATATTGGATCGACGGCACTTGGTATCGGTTCACACCACATCCAGTCGAGGTACCGCCTCCTGGACAACTACATCCCGCTTCCATGCCTACCTGGGGATACAACCCCATTGAAAATCTGGCATCCTGCGGAATTTATTCTGACCACGAGATCAACCAGCTGAGGGACAGGATCATGTTTCCCGCTGAAAAACCAGCATTACTCAACAACATCGCAAGGGGTTTCGCAGGGCACAGCATACCCTCGGGAAGCGTTTCCCTCAAGACACTGATGGACGAGGATGCTTTCCAAACACGTGGCTGATGGAGTAATGCACAAAATCTGGGGTGGTTTCGAAAAATTCGGGATCATCATTGTGGGACTTTTCGGGGTCCTCGCAATCCTCACCATCATCAAGGCGATCATCGATACTTGCATCCATGGATATACACTCCACACTTTGTACGGATGAAGTTTCACCCTCCTAGGAGCCATCTGGAACTCGATGACAAGCCTCCTAATTAGCAGAGCCCAGCGTGCTGAACAACGATCGTCGAAGATTACCAACGAAGAACCTCTGGAGGTGGTGTCCATCAATGACAATCGCGACCATCCGACGACGTCGAGGCGTTTGTCGGGCGTCGACCACGGATTCTTGGAGCGGCTCAACGTCGGTCCTCAGCAAAGCTGAAGCATTGCTTCAGACTTTTAGGGGGGAGGTGTAACGTTCTAGCACTCTCGCCCTCCAAATATTCATATCTGGTACGAATTGTAATAATTATTAAGATTTTTTCCTCGCGCTATACGCGCTTATTTATGTTTTCTGGCGTACATATTAATCAGAACGACCCATATATGCTCGATTTCACTCAGAAACCCCGTTATATAAAATATTCGTAAAAATATTTTTAAATTTAGGGCGCGTATATCTACCCGTATACTTTAGGGACAAACAGTTCCCATAATAACTTTACCGTTAAGCTTACGCGTAACTTCAGGGACGAGCACATGGGTGCTCAGATTAACTTTAAAACTAGCCTCATATACACGTACATATCTGTTTGTCTGTACACTTCTGGGAGACGCACATCGGCCCCCGGTGTAACATATCATAATGTCCCATATACACATACATATAGACGTACCTGCATGTTTTAGGGACATATACGAGAGTCCCTGGAGTACCTCCCATAATAATTCCGCATGTCCATTACCATGCATACTTTAGGGACATCAGTCCTCGAACTAACTTCGATGAATATATATATTGAGACGTATAGGTCCGTCTTAGGCGTGAGTTCCCCCCACCACTTATTCGAAACAGCGATGTTGACAAGCGCGGTCACTGCCTCCAGGTGGTATTCGGGAAAAGAAAAGACCGAGAAAAGGGCCAAGTGGCGCCATCCCTCGGAACGAGGAAAAGATAGAGACAAAAAGAATAGAAAAATTGACTAAATATTAAAGCAACATTTATTTAACAAAGGATGCTCGGGAAGGGGAAGAAAAGCGCGGGAAATAAGGGGTATATAAGGGCCACCTCGAGAGAGGAAAGGCCTACTTGTTTCAAGTCAGCTTCAAAGCGAGTACCGAAACGAAATATTAGTACAGGCTTTTTAAGCGTGGAAAGTATTGAACTAGGGAAAGCATTGGACAAGACGAAGCAAGTGAGCACAATAAATTTGCAATCTCTTTTATTGTGAAGGCCTTAGTACCGGACGCAAGTACCCACTAATTGCAGCGGGGAAAGTGACCGTTGAGGAAAGGAGCCGAAATAATAAAAGAGAAGTAAAAGAGAATTTTTGGAAATTTCTTTTTAAACGATTTTCGCATGAGTCTCGAGCGGAGATGCCAGCCTTTTACGTCGATGGAACGTGGACTTTGCCATCAGTAATGAAATAAGCGCATGTCCGAGCCCGAAAGGCAAGGAAGGCGACTGAACAAGGAAAGTGGCAAAGAGGAGCAAGTACAGAAAGGAAAGACTAGGCACCATCCGATTAGAAAAAGTGCGATAATCAGAGACAAGAATAGAATCAAGAATCTCGTAGATATTTGTAAAAGAAAATGCTGTAATGTAAAGGAGAAAGCATAAAATCACGAAACTCGAAGCATCCCGCGTGAATAAACGTCAGAATATTAAAGCTGACAGCCAGCTGGAGGCCTAGAAGAAGACAGATAACGAGAGCGAGAGAGAAGGAGCAACAACAAAGGGGGCAGTGGTCGAGCAAGGCCAAACCGGCGAAACCGCGAAGATCGCGCGACACACATAGACACACACAATTGGAGCATTTAAAATTTCGAATACATACAAATCAAAGATGTACCTACAACAAACGCACACAAACACGAAATAGCGGCCATAAGAGAAAAGGAGTGACCGGTTACCCGGGAACCGGCGGCTCGCGAAAGTCCGAAGACGTAGCAAGCCCCGCCTCCGCGGTACGCGAGAGCCGCGACAGCCAAACCGACCGAGCGCGCGAAACCCAGATACGGGGTGATTCAAAATTTGTTTGTAACATGAGAAGAAGCAAAATATGAATAAATCTTCGTTTATTTGTTGAGACATAAAAGGTTTACACTAATTTACTCCCTTATCGTGCCTCGAATCCTCATAAATTTAATGTAACTAGGGGTCACCCGTTACAATATATATACATATTCTAGGACCTCATAGTCCTCATATACCATTCGTATACTCATATGCATACTTCGAAGGCATTACTCCTCGGAATAACTTTAGTGAATATCTATGCATATATATATATATATATATATTGTAACGTTTCTCCTGCCCAGGTGGGCATCCGTCACATTTGGCACGCAAATACCACACCAACTCCGCGATAATTGCGTGCGATGGCCTATGGTCGGACCAACCGGCCATGCCGCCGGTGGGGCAGGACGCTTGCCTTAAGCACACGGGGCGAGTCCGCGACACCTCGCAAGGAGCTCCGCCCACCGCGAGGAGCAAGACCACCGCGGACTCGCGGGAATCGCCGCCTTTAGTCGGATTTCTCGCTTCCCGTGCTCGACCACTCCTATCATATTAAGAACGTGACCTAAATTCACCGTGACGCCTCTTCGCACCGCATGCTCGCCTAATATCCTAGAGAGGAACCATCGGGTATATTTTATCCCTCGATATGAGTATAGTATGCAAACGTCCTCAAAATAACCAACGCAATCAACCCCACCAACGGAGTGTTCCTCGGCGGCGTCATTTCCCACCTAGCTCTCCAGAATAGCGGGAGAAATGGAATTTCTCCTGACGGGCCTTAGGCTACTTAAGGGCGAGCACGAGCCGGAGCGGCACTCTTCGCAAATTCTTTCAATTACTACGTGGAGTCACCGTCATCCGAGACCTCGGATCGAAGGATGGAGGCCTTGCTGCCGTCGCCCTGGTCCCATCCTAGAACGACCTCAGCTTCGTGGTAGATACTCTATTTCCTTGGGAAGCCCCAGCACTGCGCTGGATGTCCGACCTCGGAAATAGAGTCGTCGTGGTGATTGCCAGTTAGGGAACAGTCTTTAACATCTGATCGATCGCCCTTACGACGATCGATCGCCATCCTACGCATTCGTACACGAAATACTCGGAGTGTGCAGTCCATGAAGAGCCGATCGCGCTTCGCTGCACACGAGGAAATTCTACAACCAGCTTCTCTGGTTCTTGGTCCTCCTCGCCTGGCACCGAGGAGGTCAGCTGTCCCTTCCGGACGGCTCCGCTATGCGCTCTCGGGGAGATTAAATCTGCCTCGAGCTCGCGCATTATTTGAACGCTAGCTAACTAGCGCGTGAGTTACACTTGTTGGCAACCGTGTGCTTTGTTGCACTTTGCAACCAGTGCCAACCGATCGTACCGCCATATAAAACCAATATCAGTAAACTCAAGGGCTATCGCATTCTGTTACAGAAGCGACCCCGAATCCGGCGTAACGCGTGCACGACGACGCTCGCGGTTTGTGCGAGCGCGAGCGAGAGAGCGAACGAACGAGAGCAAGAGAGCGCGTTTGAGAATCACGGGCGCGCGACACCTCACCCGACTCTTCCCATCTTTGTCACTCTAACACGACTGCGCTTCTCGCGACCCGCTCCATCTCCAGGTAAACGTCGCTACACCGAACTAACTACTCTAGAATCTCGAAATTAACACACTAACAAATAATTGTTCTTTCACCCATCCACATTTAATACGAAAATCCCAAACATCAAATGCCGATGATGACGGATTATGACAGGTGTCCCTGAGACCCTCAAAACCACTGAGGCATCTTCTAAAAAACCTTCAAAATCCCAATCATCAATTCCGGCACACGTCACGTATATCGTCCTTCAGGAGGCTACGGGAAACCCAAAAATCATCCTTCGGCCGAATATTCGCCGTCCAAAATTCGTTTTCCTCATAATCACATGAACGATCGGAGAAAACGAATAAAAGCTTTCGCTATAACAACGCGAAACGTTTCAATATATATATATATATATATATATATATATATATATATATATATTGTTACACCGTTGGGTGAACAATATATGTTTTAAAAAAAAGACGTCATTATCGCGTGTCGAAGAGTTCTTTTATTTTATTGTGTAACAATCATATGACGAAGCGCTGGCCTGTATTGTTCTCGGTATTTTCTCGTACTCGATGTCCAACGATTGTAATTTAATGCGCCGACTGATGACTCTTCTTTCACGATAGCGGCTTGGACATATACGTCGATCGAAGTGCGTAGTTGTATATTGTAGAATGTTCTTTGACGATCGATGAATGTTTACTGGATCAAGATTACGCTGGGCAATGATACACTTAGCTCGGCAATGATACGCTCGTGACAAATGAATAAGAATGATTCTTCTGTCTCTCTTTACCGAACGCTCTTTATATATGATCGGGAATAATGCAGTATGCATTGGCTACATGGTGGGGAAAAAATGTATTGCGTCCCTGGGTGACTTATTCTAGAAGGTGTCAAATTTCACCATTACATTCCTCCCTCCTTAAAGAATTTTGGTCCCCATAAATTTTTATATTTGACTGGTTGATTTTGGTTTAAACAATTTTTTAATCAGTTTTGGCGACTCTTCAGTTTCTTCTATTTCTGTAATTCTCGTCTTTTCATTATATTTTCCTTCCAATGATTCTTTAAGGTGTATGTGCTCTGGTCGATCTATAGTCTGGGCGTTATTTCCAAAATTACAATGATCAAATATTATACATGGTCTTAAACATCAGGAAATTGTTTTTCTTAAGCATTTCCAAACACTTATTTTATACATAACGTAAGTACACACCACGGTTATAGTCGTATATCCTATATATTGAAGTCCATCTTGAATATGTTCATTAACAGATTTTGATCGTCGTCGCAATGCTAATTCATTTATTTGCTCGTTTATTTCTTCGATATTTGTTCCTAAGTCTTGCAAATTCTTTGAGTTGATATAGTTTTCAGAAATTATACTAATATTCATTTCTTTTCCTGTAATTTTATGAATTCGTAGAAGATCTCTTAACTCTGTTTCGTTAAAACTTCCTTGTAGAGTTATATCAGATTCAACTGTTTTAATTACATTCGAGGCTTTTAATATAACGTGTGTTGCCATTGCCAAGCATCCTTTATCAAGATGAACCTTTGCATTTGACTCAACTTTTATTGTTTTTGGACCATTATCAGGACACAGTATATGAAGCGTTTCTTCTTTTACCGGTATTACAATCCAATCTTGTCCTGTTTTTAATTGAATAAACAGAGAGCTTTCTAATTGCACATATTTCGGTGTACACGTATTTTCTTTTCTTGCGAGAAACATTGTTATCACACATGATGTAGAGGACTGCGTTGAGTAGTCTGGATGTCTTCTTTGAATTAAGTACGTATTTTCTACTTTCTTTAAACTTTCAAATTCTATTGTTCGTAACGGAAAAAATCTTGTTTTCTTTTCGCTAATTACTATATAGTATGTGTCTATGTGATATAATACATATCCTGTTATTAGCGAATAACTTGGAATCGCAATTGGATGCATTATCTCGTACATTTCATCCTCTAATATTGGTACTTCAGAATATATATTAACTTTTCTTGTATTACTGCAATTGTTAAATGACTTATGTCAATTAATGTGGAAAAATGCTCTTCAGTTAGCGGGACTGGGAAGAAATGAGGATAATCCGTATGATTTCTCACATTTTCAAATATCAGTTGTGGGGGAAGCGTTTGAGGATGCGCGATTCCATGTTTTCCATCAATTATTGCATTTAATAAGTCCGTTATGCTCGTCTTCAAATCTTGATACAGTGTAACGTATCCGGATAATATTTCATTGATTTGTATGTTAATTGTGCTTCTCCTTGTTTCTTCATGCAAGTTTTTTATATTCCCACTTAGTAACTTAAATTGCACAATCATGTCTTGAAAAGTTTTATCATTGCTCTTTAATTGATTCATCATTAAAGTCGTCTGATTTTTTATTAAATGTGCTATTATCAAATTATCATTCCGCAGTTTATCGATCTCATTATTAAAATAAGTGGCGTCTGAGGATGACAATGTTCCAAAAAGCAGTTTTATTTCTTCTCCGACAATATTGAAAAGTCCTCTTTCTATTCTTTGACCAATTAAATGATATAATGTCCTTAGTTGACTTTCTAACATTTTATTTCGCTTGATTCGTGTTTTAGTTTGCTGCACAGTTTGACATATAAATCCAAGTTTGTACTGTAAGCCATATATCGTATAATTCTTTAGTTTTATTCTGTAGTAAGTATACCTCTTTGGGTAAGTGGCTAAATTGTATTCCGATGATTACTTTCCAGGTTTCATGATAAACGTGTTTTTCCCATGGTTTCTAGATAAACCGATTTTTCATTCCCAATGTTGTTTACTTGTACTTGGCTGCGGATCATTGGGATCAATAATGTCGTCATCAGTATCAGTATCATCAATTGCGTCATCGGATCACTCTCATCTGTAAAATAGGGTTTTACATCTATTTTATTGTATAGTACGAGGTCATTACCTCTTCTTACAGCTACACTTTGTTCGTTTAAAATCTCTTCTATTATATACGGTCCTTCCCATGGACTTTGTAACTTTGAAAATCCTAGTTGTCTTCTTTTAATTAATACTCCCTGTCCTATGCTTAAGGATTTCGGAGTTCTTTGGGAAGTTAATCGTTCGCGAGTTCTATTTTGGGATTTTTCGATTTTTTCTCTAGCTTTTTCTCGGACATTTTCTCGATATCTTCGTGACGAATCATATTTTTCTTTTATCGTCATTTCAAACTCTTCGGCGTCCAAAGGAACATTTGGGGCATAACCAAATAAAAACTCGAAAGGTGACACTCCGGTCCTTTCATTCCTTGTCGAATTATAAAAGATCATAGCCTTTGACAATTGACTCACCCAATCGGTACTTTCCACCATGTAACTCCGTACGTAATTGAGGATTTCCCGATGTGATCTTTCATTTTTTACATTTGATTGCGGGTGATAAACAGAGGTTGCGGTCCATTTTACCTTTAATTTTGCACACATTACCTCATGAAATGTACCTTTAAATTCGACGCCATTGTCCGTTAAAGCTTCTTTAGGAATCCCAAACATTTTACAATCGTTTTCCCAAAATTTTTCCAGTATTTCTTGCGAATTTTTAGTTTTGAGCGGAGATATTACTAAATATCTCCTAAGGTAGTCTTGTACAACCAATATATATTTTTGACCATGACTTGCTGGAAGGGGTCCCATTACATCTAATGATACTTTGTCGTTGGAATTTATCGGGATGTCAGGATTTCCTGGATTAGGTCTTGTTACTTGTGAGGTTAATTTTTCTTTTTGACATATCTGACATCGTTGAATTACTCTTTCTACGTCTTTTGTCATTCCAGTCCACTTATATTTCTGTCTCAATTTTTCTATTGTCTTCTGTGATCCGTCATGTCCTCCAATAGTTGATTCGTGAAATTCCTTGATTATTCTTTCCTTTTCTTCCTGCGTGGTAGGGTCTTTTACTTGATTCGTAAAAATTATTAAATATTTTTCTGGATTTAATTTTGTGTGAATAGATTCGATCATTTCGAGTTCTAGTACTCGAAGTCTTAGATCCTTGATTCTAATTTCAATAAATTCGCGATTAGGGATTCGTGCTCTCAGTTCTGCCTACCAAACGATTTCATCATCATTAGGGTCGAATATTAAACCTTTCGCATTTAGATTATCCGTTATTACCAGACCATTTTTGTTTGTTCTTCCTTCGTTGTAAAATATATTTTCAGACCTTCCATAGGAATTCTTTTCTTTTTGAAAATCGTCATTTTTGAAAATCGTCATTTTTGAAAATCGTCATAACTTGGAAATGTTTCATTCAGGAATTCATCTAAAACATCAGGGATTTCATTTTCCAAAACATTTATCCGGGATAAAGCATCTGCATTTGCGTGAGATTTTCCTTTTCTGTGTATGATTTCGATACTATATTCCTCCAATTTCCATTTCCATCTCATTAGCCGTGAAGTGGGGTCTTTCAAATTCATTAACCAAATTAGTGGTTTATGATCCGTGATGATATTAAATTGTCTTCCATAGGGAAAGTGTCGATAGTGCTTTACTGCCCAAAGAATTGCAAGTAACTCTTTTTCTGTTGTTGAATAATTTTGTTCAGCAGGATTTAACGTTCTTGAAGCATACGAAATAGGCTTGTCTTTTCCTAATTCTCCTTGGGATAATATTGCACCTATTGCTTTGCCGCTAGCGTCTGTCGATAATATAAATGGTTTGTTCCAGTCGGGATACGTCAGGATAAGTTCTGAACATAGTGCGTTTCTTAATGTTGTAAAGGCACTTTCTTCTTCGGTTGTCCATTCCCAGATCGTTTTTTTTTCTTTTAGTAAATTTATCAAAGGTAATGCTTTCCTTGAAAAGTCTTTAATAAATTTTCGATAATAGCCCACGAGTCCCAAGAATTGTTTGATTTCCTTTTGATTTTTCGGTTTTGGATAATTTACAATTTTTTCGATTCGTTCAGGATTTGGTTTAATTCCTTCTTTTGAGATGACGTGGCCCAAATATGCTAATTCTGGTTTCAGATATTCACATTCATCGGGTTGTAATTTTAATTCAACGTCTCTGAATCGTTGAAAAAGTGTTTCTAGATTTTTGTTGTGTTCATTTAGAGTTTTTCCAAATACAGTGACGTCGTCCATATACACAAAGCAGTTATTGCCAATCAGTCCTTGTAATCCTTTATTCACCATTCTTTGAAATGTCGGGGGTGCGTTCTTTAATCCAAAAGGCATTCTATTGTATTCATAATGACCATCCTTTGTTGAAAATGCCGTCTTTATTTTATCCTTTTCTTTTAATCCAATTTGATGAAAACCGGATGCAAGATCGAAAGCAGAAAAATATTTAGCGTTTCCCAAATTATCTAAAATTTCGTCAATATTTGACAAGGCATAAGCGTCTTGTTTAGTTTAGTCATTAATTTTCCGATAGTCAATTACTATACGCCATTTCTTTTTACCGGATGCATCAGACTTTTTTGGTACAATCCATAACGGTGAATTAAACGGTGAATCACTTTTTCGAATTATTCCTGTCTCAAGCATTTCTTTGATTTGTCTTTTAATTTCCTCTTGGTGAATGGGTGGATATCTGTATTGCTTCGTGTGAATTGGTTTTTCGTCAGTCAGGTCTATTGGATGTTCTATTAATCGAGTCATTGGAAGCGAATCTCCTGGTAGAACAAAGATGGTAGAAAGAAAATAGTCATGATAGTTGTTAATGATTTACCAGATTTCTTATTTTCCTTCTTTAATGTGATTTAATCGGGTGTTTTCAACAAGTAATGTTACTCTTTCATTTGTTATTTCAGGTATCTTATAATTTTTAATATCCAGATGGTTAATTGGTTCGGCTTTTAATTGTCTTGTACAACCGTCCTTGTCAGTCCAATTAGGAATAGGAAATGTGGCTTGTTCGTTTTGACCATTTACGAATACATCGTAGTCTTTCAATTCTATTTTAGCATGTCCATTCAAAATTCCTTCAATATGAAATGTACGTAAACAATCAGTTCGTACGGGCATATTCGTTTCTCTTTTTGGTGGATCTTTTGTATATGGTCTTGGTCCAAATTGAAGTATGTGTTTACTCATATCCCATTTTGCTTCAAATTGTTCAAGTAAATTTAATCCAATTAATCCGTCTTCTTTCATTGGTAAATTTGAAGAGATTACGTGAAGCTCGACTGGTTGGGAAAATAATCTTGTTTCAATCATTCCTTCTGTTTTCAAGGTTTCGTTCGCAATTGTCGTAATTCTTTTTCCATTCTTGGTTTTTTTTGTCGGATCATTCAATGATTTCTCTTTTATTAATGATATTGTGGAACCTGGATCAATAAAAAATATTCCCTCTTTGGTGTCATCTAATTTTAAAAGAACGTGAGCGAGTTTACATTCTTTGTTTCGGATACTGCAAATTCTTGTGATATTTGTTCGTTCTCTTGGACATGATGGGTTTGAGGAGGATCTTTGAAGGTTTGAGGAGCATTTTTAAAATCCCGTTTGTTAAAGTGTCTGTTGTCAAATTGTTTTTTTCTACATTCTGAAAGTACGTGTCCCGGTTTTTTACAATAATAACACATCTTTTGAAAACCTTTCGTGAATGTTTTTACTTTTTTGACTTTGATACTGACTTGAACCCTGCTAAGTTTTTTCGGACCAATTATTCATTATACGCGTTCTGGAAGTTATTTCGGCTTTGATTGCGGAAGTAATCGCTTCTTTTATGTTATTTGGGTGTTCGGTTTTTACGTCCAAACGAATTTGTTTTTCTAAACCTTCTAGAAAATCAGTAAGACCCTTTTTCTTTTCTTCATCGATTAGGACTGTTTTATGACTTTGTGGAATAGAAGTTTTATTCAAAATAGATTTGATTGCCAAATCGTGTATTCTCATAAATCGTTGTGAATATTCATTAATCGATTCTTTTTGTTTTTGTCTACGGTTCATGCTTTGGAGTTGAAAAACAGTCAAATCGTCGTGACTACCATAATTAATTCGCAAGATATTTTTCAATTCGGTAAAATTATCAATATTAGCCGCTCTAATTTCTACTTTTGCTCTTCCTTTTAATTTTGATCCTAAAATCATTGCAAGTAGAAGGCTTTGTTTGTTTCGATCTGTGTTCTTTTTAGCGCTTTTAACTTGATAAATGTTTCTACAGGCATATTTTTACCATCCAATTCAGATATCGTAATTAGTAATTCTTTTAGCGATGTTACATGGCCAGTCTCATCTTCGTCTTCAGGTATTTCGGATCCATAATCATTTGTTTTTACTTCAACTTTTGATTCAATGTTTTCTATTCTCTTGAAAAGGTTTTGAAGAAGTTTTTCTATTTATTCCATTTCTTACCTCGGCGCAATATCGATCGTCCTTTAACATAACGAGCGTTTCCCTCTTCCTTGATGAGGATTTCTTCTTTCTGCAATAAGGATGGACTACCAATCACTCCGTATTGACACCCGTCTCTTGATTAGTTGCCGATGCCCTTCCTCGATGACTCTCGCGTGATGATTCCTTCGAGATGTTCCCTCAGGATGATCCTCTCGGATCCTCGTTGGTTTCACACGTGACCTTCGATTCAAGGAGTCGTCGTCGGATTTCCCTCAGGTGTTCCGTTTGACGATTATTCGTTGAATCGAGTTCGTGAGTAAGGATGTCTTGAAGTCAACTTTACGATGATGATTCGGATATCCTGTTGAGATTTCACCATATGTGTTTTTCTTCTTTGGGATCCTTGACTATCACCAATTTACGTTGATCTTCTTTGTTAACATCCACCGTTGAGTTCGAAGTGCTCTTTATAGTTTTGAGCACCAGTCGCTTCGGAGGCGTGGGTTCGACTCCCACCGCTGCCACAAATTTATATGTTACACCGTTGGGTGAACATATATGTTTAAAAAAAAGACGTCGTTATCGCGTATCGAAGAGTTCTTTTATTTTATTGTGTTACATCGTATGACGAAGCGCTAGCCTGTATTGTTCTCGGTGTTTTCTCGTACTCGATGTCCAACGATTGTAATTTGATGCGCCGACTGATAACTCTTCTTTCACGATAGCGGCTTGGAGATATACGTCGATCGAAGTGCGTAGTTGTATATTGTAGAATGTTCTTTGACGATCGATGAATGCTTACTGGACCAAGACTACGTTGGGCAATGGTACACTTAGCTCGGCAACGATACGCTCGTGACAAATGAATGAGAATGATTCTTCTGTCTGTCTTTACCGAACGCTCTTTATATATGATCGGGAATAACGCAGTATGCATTCGCTACATGATGGGGAAAAAATGTATCGCGTCACTGGGTGACTTATTCTAGAAGG
Source organism: Ophion obscuratus (assembly GCA_964007375.1). Classification (NCBI taxonomy): domain Eukaryota; kingdom Metazoa; phylum Arthropoda; class Insecta; order Hymenoptera; family Ichneumonidae; genus Ophion; species Ophion obscuratus. The sequence goes on from OZ023316.1 coordinate 19,903,688, forward strand.
TGTCAAATTTTACCGTTATATATATATATGTTTCATTGTTTCATTCAGGATATATATATATATATATATATATATTTGTGTATATATATATATATATATATATATATATATATATATATATATATATATATATATATATATATGTTTAAATATATTATTTAAACATATATTATTTAAACATATATATATATATATGTATATATATATATATTGTAACGGTAAAATTTAACACCTACTAGAATAAGTCACCCAGTGACGCGATACATTTTTTGCCCACCATATAGCCAATGCATACTGCGTTATTCCCGATCATATATAAAGAGCGTTCGGTAAAGACAGACAGAAGAATCATTCTCATTCATTTGTCACGAGCGTATCGTTGCCGAGCTAAGTATATCATTGCCCAGCGTAGTCTTGGTCCAGTAAGCATTCATCGATCGTCAAAGAACATTCTACAATATACAACTACGCACTTCGATCGACGTATATCTCCAAGCCGCTATCGTGAAAGAAGAGTTATCAGTCGGCGCATCAAATTACAATCGTTGAACATCGAGTACGAGAAAACACGGAGAACAATACAGGCCAGCGCTTCGTCATACGATGTAACACAATAAAATAAAAGAACTCTTCGATACGCGATAACGACGTCTTTTTTTTTAAACATATATGTTCACCCAACGGTGTAACATATAAATTGGTGGCAGCGGTGGGATTCGCACCCACGCCTCCGAAGCGACTGGTGCTCAAAACTATAAAGAGCACTTCGAACTTAACGGTGGATGTTAACAAAGAAGATCAACGTAAATTGGTGATAGTCAAGGATCCCAAAGAAGAAAAACACATATCGTGAAATCTCAACGGGATATCCGAATCATCATCGTAAAGTTGACTTCAAGACATCCTTACTCACGAACTCGATTCAACGAATAATCGTCAAACGGAACACCTGAGGGACATCCGACGACGACTCATTGAATCGAAGGTCACGTGTGAAACCAACGAGGATCCGAGAGGATCATCCTGAGGGAACATCTCGAAGGAATCATCACGCGAGAGTCATCGAGGAAGGGCATCGGCAACTAATCAAGAGACGGGTGTCAATACGGAGTGATTGGTAGTCCATCCTTATTGCAGAAAGAAGAAATCCTCATCAAGGAAGAGGGAAACGCTCGTTATATTGAAGGACGATCGATATTGCGCCGAGGTAAGAAATGGAATAAGTAGAAAAACTTCTTCAAAACCTTTTCAAGAGAATAGAAAACATTGAATCAAAAGTTGAAGTAAAAACAAATGATTATGGATCCGAAATACCTGAAGACGAAGATGAGACTGGCCATGTAACATCGCTAAAAGAATTACTAATTACGATATCTGAATTGGATGGTGAAAATATGCCTGTAGAAACATTTATCAAGTTGAAAGCGCTAAAAAGAACACAGATCGAAACAAACGAAGCCTTCTACTTGCAATGATTTTAGGATCAAAATTAAAAGGAAGAGCAAAAGTAGAAATTAGAGCGGCTAATATTGATAATTTTACCGAATTGAAAAATATCTTGCGAATTAATTATGGTAGTCACGACGATTTGACTGTTTTTCAACTCCAAAGCATGAACTGTAGACAAAAACAAAAAGAATCGATTAATGAATATTCACAACGATTTATGAGAATACACGATTTGGCAATCAAATCAATTTTGAATAAAACTTCTATTCCACAAAGTCATAAAACAGTCCTAATCGATGAAGAAAAGAAAAAGGGTCTTACAGATTTTCTAGAAGGTTTAGAAAAACAAATTCGTTTGGACGTAACAACCGAACACCCAAATAACATAAAAGAAGCGATTACTTCCGCAATCAAAGCCGAAATAACTTCCAAAACGCGTATAATGAATAATTTGTCCGAAAAAACTTAGCAGGGTTCAAGTCAGTATCAAAGTCAAAAAAGTAAAAACATTCACGAAAGGTTTTCAAAAGATGTGTTATTATTGTAAAAAACCGGGACACGTACTTTCAGAATGTAGAAAAAAATAATTTGACAACAGACACTTTAACAAACGGGATTTTAAAAATGCTCCTCAAACCTCCAAAGATCCTCCTCAAACCCATCATGTCCAAGAGAACGAACAAATATCACAAGAACTTGCAGTATCCGAAACAAAGAATGTAAACTCGCTCACGTTCTTTTAAAATTAGATGACACCAAAGAGGGAATATTTTTTATTGATCCAGGTTCCACAATATCATTAATAAAAGAGAAATTATGGAATGATCCGACAAAAAAAATCAAGAATGGAAAAAGAATTACGACAATTGCGAACGAAACCTTGAAAACAGAAGGAATGATTGAAACAAGATTATTTTCCCAACCAGTGGAGCTTCACGTAATCCCTTCAAATTTACCAATGAAAGAAGACGGATTAATTGGATTAAATTTACTTGAACAATTTGAAGCAAAATGGGATATGGGTAAACACATACTTCAATTTGGACCAAGAACATATACAAAAGATCCACCAAAAAGAGAAACGAATATGCCCGTACGAACTGATTGTTTACGTACATTTGATATTGAAGGAATTTTGAATGGACATGCTGAAATAGAATTGAAAGACTACGATGTATTGGTAAATGGTCAAAACGTACAAGCCACATTTCCTATTCCTAATTGGACCTACAAGGACGGTTGTACAAGAAAATTAAAAGCTGAACCAATTAACCATCTGGATATTAAAAATTATAAGATACCTGAAATAACAAATGAAAGAGTAAAATTACTTCTTGAAAACACCCGATTAAATCGCATTAAAGAAGGAAAAGAAGAAATCTGGAAAATCATTAACAAATATCATGACTATCTTCTTTCTACCATCTTTGTTCTACCAGGAGATTCGCTTCCAATGACTCGATTAATAGAACATCCAATAGACCTGACTGACGAAAAACCAATTCATACGAAGCAATACAGATATCCACCCATTCACCAAGAGGAAATTAAAAGACAAATCAAAGAAATGCTTGAGAAAGGAATAATTCGAGAAAGTGATTCACCGTTATGGATTGTACCAAAAAAGTCTGATGCATCCGGTAAAAAGAAATGGCGTATAGTAATTGACTATCGGAAAATTAATGACAAAACTAAACAAGACGCTTATCCCTTGCCAAATATTGACGAAATTTTAGATAATTTGGGAAACGCTAAATATTTTTCTGCTTTCGATCTTGCATCCGGTTTTCATCAAATTGGATTAATAGAAAAGGATAAAATAAAGACGGCATTTTCAACAAAGGATGGTCATTATGAATACAATAGAATGCCTTTTGGATTAAAGAACCCACCCCCGACATTTCAAAGAATGATGAATAAAGGATTACAAGGACTGATTGGCAATAACTGCTTTGTGTATATGGACGACGTCACTGTATTTGGAAACACTCTAAATGATCACAACAAAAATCTAGAAACACTTTTTCAACGATTCAGAGATGTTGAATTAAAATTACAACCCGATAAAAGTGAATATCTGAAACCAGAATTAGCATATTTGGGCCACGTCATCTCAAAAGAAGGAATTAAGCCAAATCCTGAACGAATCGAAAAAATTGTAAATTATCCAAAACCGAAAAATCAAAAGGACATCAAACAATTCTTGGGACTCGTGGGCTATTATCGAAAATTTATTAAAGACTTTTCAAAGAAAGCATTACCTTTGACAAATTTACTAAAAGAAAAAAAACGATCTGGGAATAGACAACCGAAGAAGAACGTGCCTTTACAACATTAAGAAACGCACTATGTTCAGAACCTATCCTGACGTATCCCGACTGGAACAAACCATTTATATTATCGACAGACGCTAGCGGCAAATCAATAGGTGCAATATTATCCCAAGGAGAATTAGGAAAAGACAAGCCTATTTCGTATGCTTCAAGAACGTTAAATCCTGCTGAACAAAATTATTCAACAACAGAAAAAGAGTTACTTGCAATTCTTTGGGCAGTAAAGCGCTATCGACACTTTCCCTATGGCTTTCTGCCATTCTTCTGTCTGTCTTCACCGAACGCTCTTTATATATGATCGGGAATAACGCAGTATGCATTGGCTACATGGTGGGGAAAAAATGTATCGCGTCACTGGGTGACTTATTCGAGAAGGTGTCAAATTTTACCGTTACAATATACACACACACACACACACACACACACACACACACACACACACACACACACACACACACACACAAATATACATATATATTAGGGTGGCCCTTGATATGGGTAAAAAAAATTGATCGCGCCGCCCTCCAAAACGGTTCCAAATAATTTAAAAAAAAACCTACACGAAGCCCCAGCTATGTCTATTAAGAGGAAGGCGTGCCTGTAAGCATGAACTTAAATTGAAATATCAATTTTTCTTCATGATTGGAGAAATTTCGATTTTTTAAATCTAGTCTATTTGTCAATTTTTCAACACGATATTTCTGTGGTTTAAATAAAAAAGTCGTGTATGTGTACATTTTTTTAAATATTATGTTTTTTCCGACCAATTGGATGACTTGTGCGAATAAATAATTTCTTTGTTTTCAATAAAATTTCGCCAAGTTGAAAATCCTGCCAACTTTAAAATGTCCCTATGCATTTTTGCGAAAATAATTGTCAAATACATTTTTATCCACAGCACTGGAAGTCGGATCTTAGTGAAATATTAATATGTTCGTATCTCAGCACGCAAGGAATGTTTCTAACAAAATTTAAAAAAAAAACAATTCAGGCCAATCCGGAAGTTCGATGTGAATGGTTTATCGTGAATTTATATCCTTTCGTACTTAATAGATTTTTCTGACAAGATGCAAATTTAAAGTTTGCTTTTGATGTGATTAAAAGGGTTCGACAGCAGCCAAATCGAACTATTGTTCCAAAATAATAGGACGGTAAAACTGAACGCTCATCAAATCTAGTATGGAGGACCTTATTGTTTGATGTGTATATTGAATACCAATATACAATAGCTTCGGAAAGTAAAAAAAAATTGAAAAATAAACTAGATTTATAAAATCGAAATTTCTCCAATCATGAAGAAAAATTGATATTTAAATTTAAGTTCATGCTTACAGGCACGCCTTCCTCGTAACGGACAGTGCTAGGGCTTGGCGTGGATTTTTTTAAATTATTTGGAACCGTCTTGCAGGGCGGTGCGATCAATTTTTTTTACCCATGTCAAGGGCCGCCCTAACATATATACTCGGTAAACTCCTGGGACATCCAAGAGAGTCTCCGAAGTCCAAATAATAATATTAATACCTTTGCTTACATGTATATTTCGGGGACATTCACGAGTCCCCGAACTAGTATCCAACATAAATATATGTATATTCGCATTGACCATAATGCAATGGTCCTAGAAATAAGAAATATTGTTATATCTATATTATGTATATATCGGGGACGCGAGAGTCCTCGAATAACCCGTGAAACTGTTCTCAAGCGGTCAGCTTCATCGCAAGTTTTCTCACAGATCTCCTCGGAGCTTGGTCACCACGTAGTCAGCACATCCTGCCGATAACGAAAAATTTTCATTTCATTGCTCATGTATACCTCGAGAAAAATGACGTTATTAGTGCTAATATTCGGTTACATGGGGACCGAGCTCGAGAGCGAGGGTAATGACGCCAAGCCTTTTGTTTCAGAGACAAAGAGGGCGAGGATACATATTGCACTCCGGGCGCTGGCCAGTCAGTTCCGTCCGGTCTCTCCAACAGCGCGCATCGCAGAGTCGACGCTCTGAAAAACGGTACATTTATTTTATCTTATATTCTTTTCGAGTTTACCCCGGTCTCTTCGTCAGTGTAACTATAAGTCTCTGTAAAACCGGTATTAACTGTTTAAATCATAATGAAAGTAAAAGGAAACATAACAAGTCAAACACTGCAACAAATAAATTTACGAAACATATATTATTCTCTTTATTGAATGTAACTACGCTTATTTACGTGTAAAATACACAATTGTTTGTATCACCTTTGATTTCTTCGCGCTATCAAAATTACGCAAAATACGGCGACCGCGCAAAAGTGTAATATTTTCCGAGCAAATAATTCAAATATATTTGTCTCTCGTTCGTGCGTGTAAACACGCAACGAACAAATCATCGTAGTGCATCTCTCTCTCTCTCTCTCTCTCTCTCTCTCTCTCTCTCTCTCTCTCTCTCTCTCTCTCTCTCTTCCTCTCGTTCACGTCATTTTTTCTAACTTACGTATTCGTCTCACCCATAAAATCATACCTGTCCAAATTTGGACAAAACTCGAAGTGTTTTTTTACGCGGCTTGGGAAAGTTGACGCACGAACACGCCACATCCGCTAACTCGCCGTAATCTGGCAGGTTAGCGACTGGCACGGTTAACCCGGTGCTTAGTGTTCGAACGTCGATTTCCCTCTACCTTGACGCGGCTGGCCGCCAATCGCCGTAACCGGGCGGAGGTGGGCCAGACGTAGTGAGTCGGCGGTGCGGTAATCTGGCACGCACTAGACTCGCTCAGCGAACCAAATTCAATTTCATATTAATCTGTACCTATGCGTTAGACGAAATTTTTCACGATACATTCGCTCAACACATAAAAAACTCCATCAGTCCAAAATCAGACGTATACCGACGGTATTTTTCCAGGAATTCGGAAGATTTGCCGCACGAACACGTCACACGCGCCGACCCGCCGAAATTCGGTAGGTCAGCGACTGGCACGGTCACACCGGTGCTTAGTGTTCGGGCGTTGGCTACCGTTATTCTCAACATTTGTTCTCGCGGCTGTCTGCCAATCGCTGTTCCCGGGCGGAGGTGGAGCCAGACGTAGTGAGTCAATGGTGCCGTAACCTGGCACGTCTTGCACTCACTCAGCGGTTCAAATAATTATAAAATCCATACATGTATATTTTTATTTCGAAGCGAATGTATCCCTCATAAAATGAATTCAGCCCTCGTAGTCCCCAACTGCTCCCAAAAACATCGCTGTCATCGGGCCATCGCATTCGCACGAGCACCGGGTACCCGTCTGGGCAACGACAGGTCGGGTCGAGCTGGAACATATTGGCGATTCCTGGACAAATTCGGTCACACGGTCGAGTAGTTTTGACCCGCCGCGCTTTCTCACCAAGGTAAGTACAATTTCACGCTACTTTCTTATACCAGGTGCGTAAGTATGAAACCGGAATTTTTGTACAGAAAAAACACGTTTATTGTAATGATATGATACAAAGTATCATATCATTACCGTAGGTACATCCGCCAGTTGTTGTTGTGTTTGAGCGTCGTCTTCGTCCAACAAGGCTTGCAGGTCAGCGTCTTTAAACTTTTTCGGTGGTCTTCCACGTTCTTCGTTCCTCACGTCAAAATCGTCACTTTTGAACCGTTTGAACCACTCGAAACACTGTGTTTTACCGAGAGCATGCTCACCAAACGCCTCCACAAGCATTCGATGCGATTCGGCTGCGGTTTTCTTCAGATGAAAACAGAAAAGTAGTGCTGTCGGCAAATCGTAATTTGTTGGCACAAAACTCGACATGTTTATCTCTAATAAACTAATGCTACTGAATGAAACTCGTGTTATTGTGAGTTGGAAATCTTTGTCGGATATCAATACAATAACAAGACACCGCTGACGTGATGTGTCGGTAACTGCATCGACATCTAGCGCCACCTATGGGCAAATTCCGGTTTCATACTTACACACCTAGTATGCCTACCTGTCGCTCAATGCGTCGAATTATACACCAACGACTTTACCAAGCGCCTATCCCAAGTGGGAACACTCCCGCTTAAACGTGGCGCTTTTCTTCTCCGACGGTAACTTACCGTCATATAAGTCATATGACTTAATTCATTATAATCCGTACGTTCGTGGCACACTTGCCATTCGTAAATTCAAATCCTGAAAGGCAAATGAAAAAAACGATTAATTATCGATTAAAAATGGGACCCACGACGTAACATGGTAAATGAATTTGTTTCGTTATTATTTCACTATCATAAAACAAAAATGAAAGAAAAAAGTGTTGAATTTTTGTTTGAAACGTTAAGTATTATTTTTTTTCTAAGAGGAATGATTTAAGTATTTATTAGTTTTCGAAATTACTTGATGGTAACTAGAGAGGGAACAGAGGTTTTGAAGAACATATGTATAACAATAAAATTAATTTTATTTCAAAATTTATTTGTTATTGAAAAATATTATTTCAATTTATTCAATTGATTGGAAAAATTTTATTGTTACAGAAAAGGACTTTAATTTACCGATGTGACTTAGTGGTATCCCACCGCTGTCACTAGAAATTTTTAATCCTATTACGTCCTGAATTAGGGAAGTAATAAAAGAGAGAAGATAGGGAGATAATGATTTTAATTTGATTCGATTTTATTCTTTACAGGTACACGGACACGAGGAGAAGTCCCGTGCTGAGTTGGGTGAATAATGAAAGAAGAGAATGGGAAAACAGAATCTAATTTATTTTAATTTTACTTTTCTTTCAGGAACGCGGATCAAAAGAAAAAGGGCCCTACCTTTGGTCGGGAATGCGCCCGACGGGGACGAGGACCAGGTCACAATCGGTAATTGGTAGGTATTGTTATAAATGTAGATAATGCGAAAAATTAGGGTAAGAGAGTAGAAAAGATAGTAGCGTGAATTAATCTAACTTACCCTTACGAGCGGCGATGCGTAGAGGGTGGAGGGAGAGGACGCTGCTGTATCTGACGGGAACTTCCGCGAACGGGATGGACTATCTCGAACCGAATGGTGATTTCAGGAACAGCAAGTTCCACAGCAGGCCTCTTAGAAGACGATGTACACGCACCCATAGGGATGGAACCTAGTTGTGTGCGGACTCAACGACAAATGGAGAATCAGCAACAGGTGAGTCCACGACGTAAGAACTGACTTCGGGTTCGACGACGATAGAGGAGGACTCGACGTCGAATGAAATAACCGGAAATGTTACTTCGTGTTCAGGTGATGCAACGACTGTGGCTGCGTCTGGATCGCTGACAGGTGACGGCGGAGATACGCAACAGATCGAACGATCGCCCAAGATATACGCTCGCGAATGAAGGAGAGTATTTGAAATAATGCGCAACATTGCGCTGAGCGGCAATTAATTGAACCGTTATTCTAGAGTTCTATTATCCCCGTGGGAATGTCGACCCGATGTTTCGCCTCGGCTAGACTGAGCGCGGCGTCGTTGGAAGTGAGCACCTGCACGTCTTCTTGGCATTAGAGAAAAGCAAGTTAACAAATTAATACAAAATAATTTTTTTCAGGTATTGTCCCAGTTTCCAAATTATGGCACGGGTGCTTGGCCTCTAGGCAGCATACTCCCGACACTGAAAAGGATAAGAATTCGTGCAAATGTAATAGCACTGAAGTCAAATTTATTTGAGGATCGAGATTGCACGGTAGACCGTGGTGACTGTGCCTGGCCACTAGGCAGCACGAAAGATCACCTAATCGCCGGCAAAGGATGTAGACGTTTCGTGCTCAGCTAAGGAGCACTATAACACAAGGCAAAAAGTAGTAGAGACATTTTGGATGAACTAGCACAATTCATTTAACAAGTATTTTTGAATACACTGGGAATTCTAAATAAAAAAATGCCCAGGAAAACGATGAGTGACACTTTTGATTAAATCGGGGAATTCAGGTTTAACACAATAAATTAACACAAGACGGTGATCCCTTTCCGAGATTATCGATATATTGTTACAACTTTAAAATCGAATTAAATCGCGGAAAATCGATTGGATATAACGAAAATAAACGTACGAAATGAATATTCGTATAAAAATCAAACAGGGTATTATTGTTACCCGAAAAGAATCAAAGATTCAAAAATGACAAGAGCCGATTTTCCAGCGTGCGGGTCCGACGAACGCAGAAGCGCGACTGACTTGTGGAGAGACCGGAGAACTGATGAAGGAGAGGTACCCCTTCTTTTATATACTTCTCGAGTGGAGGCGGCGACCATCTTGGTTGGGCCAGCATCCAACATCGGGGAGGTGGGCGCTGTTGTGACGTAGGCATCCTTCCTTCTACCTTACTCTTATGGGACGGTATGGAGTACCAGAGTCTTTCTCTTTTGTTCTTACAGGATCAAATGGAGCTCTTGATAAATTAATTCTTATTAATTTAGCATGAACCTTACAATTTATTACATTAGTCCATATTGTTCGTATTTGTGTATGTGGTTTTACAATAAATATTTCACAATTTCGCAACTTGTCTTGATTGTTTTATTTATAATTTTTGTTATACAAGTCATGTAAAAAAATTTGATTGTTACATTCCTTTTATGTCCTTACACGACGGGTAAGTATTTCGTATAGGATTTATTAGTTATTATAATGTTATAAAACTTAAAGCAAATATCAGGGTATATATAAGTTAATTGCGCGTAAAACATTTTATCAAAATATCTTATTAAATGTCTATTAAAGTTAGCGGTGCGCATTAGGATACATTGGGCACGGGCTAAAAGTTTTATTAACGTTGGTAACTTATTCTTATATGGTTATTCTACTATGGAAAATTATTAACAATGTTAAACGGTTAATAATGCTCTAAATTCACGATTCAAAATGGAATATAATATACAAGACTACAGGGAACATTTATAAGATTTAACAATTACTCTATCTTGAATAACAAGGTATTTTGCATTAATACATTTGGGACAAAGAAATGGTATGGCGGCACGTGGAGCGTCATAGTATCCACAGGATGTTTAGTCTGGGTAGATAGTGAGAAGGCCCCGAGTTTTATTATCAATGTTTATGATACGTGATTTTTGCGAGATGTAGTTTTCAGTTACCAATAATAGTGACGGGACGTGATTTTGATGGTGTGCCTCGTGGCGACTGTCATGGCGATTGCACGTGGAGGGTCCAAGGGTCCAGGTCCAAGTGCACGTGCACTGAAGTATTGGGGAACTATCATGGCGGGCCCCCCTTAGGGATGCATATACTGGGATGAAAAGGGAGGCCTATGGGAGGTGTCATTTCGGCCTGCAGGACCACAGGAGTTCCCGGAGGATTCTACGATATTAGCAGGATTCCAATACGACGGCTGTTAGCCATCTTGGCAGCCCGAAACCATCATGGCGGCCACCTCAGGTGAAGCATGCACGAGGGTACGCTATAGGTATACTGTATCACGGGATATCCGTGGATTTGCAGGTTTTTTTGATTTTTCGGGAGAAAACAATGGCCGCTGGGGCAGCGAGTTGGGTCATGAATGAATGGATTTTTAGAAAAATGTTGACACCAGCGGGACCGCGTTATGATTTTTAGTTTTGAGGGAAATGAATTTCGCGGGTCACGACTAAGAGCAGGAGTATCAGGAGAACATGACGTCATAGGAGGTCGAAGCAAGGATCGCTTTTAAAAATTGAAATTAAATAGTTCGAATTGTTTTAAAATTATGGGAAGGGTATAGTTGGAATCGGGATTTTTCCCTCTTCGATATGGCGGATAGACATACTCATTTTAACCTGATTTTAACTATGTTTTAAGTAATTTTAACATGATTGATTTGTCTTAAAAATATGGTGCTTGGGGCGTTATTTACTACTGAATGGGCCGTTTAATATTGTAAAAGTTAAGCTTTGAAAAGTTCTATTTTAACCTGGTTTTAATCGTTTTTGAGGAGATTGAATTATTATTATGATTTCGTATTTGTTTCTTTATTATCCTCCTATTGCGTTATATTCGGTGACAAAAGGGTTTTTCCTAATTTTATGTTTTATCCTAGCCTTGAGGATTTTAAGGTGGAACAATATATTTTCGTGATGTGACACATAGGGCTTTATTTGTTCTCAAGTATATGTAGTATTATGTATATAATGCAGAATTGCGTGATTACTATATTTGAGCCATTCAGGGCATACAAACTATTGTGAGACATATTGTTTCTTGTAAAAATAGAGAATTATATTATTGTATACGTTGTCGACTTTATTCTAGATAAGGAAAAATATTTCTGGGTAATTTATAGAGTGGTTCTTAATACATATTCGTATTCTCATTGCGAGTAACATAGTGTTTAGGGTAAGTATGTGGATAATTGTGTTTGTTCTTTATGTTCTAGGTTATTTAATGGAGGGCAAGATCGCCAGGATGTAACACTGGTCATCCCTAGTTTAGTGAAAGAGGGCGAGGATAATCAGACGTAGCTACTTATTTTATGTCTATTTATTTTTCATCATTTCTTATTTTGTCTGTGCACATTCGACTCCCCCTAGCATGTACCTACTCCCGCTGAACGCGCCTAGCTAGCGCGCCGAGGTCAATGCTCGCACGCACTCACTCGCTACCCTTGTCTCTCTTCAGCGCCCGCGCGCACTCACTCGCTATCCTCGTCTCTCCTTAAGGTAGTACGTGCGCGAACCTCCTCATTAGAAAAAAAGTTGATTTTTTTTTATGCTGTAGTAGAAACATAAAAAATGACATCCGCGAAAACTCTGCAGGCCTTACCGGCTAAATACAATAGAAATTAATTCACGAAATCAACGCATTTAACCCGCACCATATAGGGAATCCGTGCGGATCGAACTTTGGAACGGAAATAATAATATTTGCCGGTCAGATCAGAGCTATGCGAAAAGCGACGAATAACACGAAAATTGTCGCGGTCACGTATGCTCCATAATAAATATAGGTTACGGGACATTTCGAGCAGATATCATCGATTCAATCGACTCATTTTTGCGTTCGCTTACCGCATTACACATACACTACAACACACGATTGCACATACGGTAAACAAACACATGCTTGACATGTATCGAAAGCACCTGAATACAGCGTTGCCACGGATATTGCCAGAATTATGAAATGGCGGCCTGTGACAACTCAAGTCAAATCTGATTGCGATTTTACTTCACTTACCAAACTATAACACATACAGTTATTACATGCACTTCTCAAATAATTATTTTCTGTATCATGTTTATTACTATACCCAAATACATTATATTTTGCTTTTTTCAGATTCAATAATTTATAGATTTTCTGTCGACTAGTCAATCCGCTAGTACTACCTTAACGCTCGGGCGCACCCGCGCGCCCTCGCTCCGTCTCTCTCAAGCGCTCCGCTAGGAGACCAACGTACTCCTCCTGCTCGCCTGATACTTCTTCCTTAACCGCGAATCGAATTGCTTTATTGCCCCTCGAGACGAGCGAGCGCTTCGCCTCGAGATATTTTTCAGAGAACACTTGAATTACTTTATTATCCCTCGAAAACGAGCAAACGCTCTTTATACAGCATAAGAACCTTTTTGTACGCTTTCCTTTTTTCCGAGCACATAATAGAAGACACTAGCCAGACTTTTCCCGAACTTTCCCAGCGCATGTATATCTCTTTCTCTCTCGCACTCGTCGCGTCTCTCTCGGACGCGCCGATATGATGCAAGCCACGTGTTGCACGTAGGCTTCTACGAAGTAATAATTTAAACAATACCACATCATGCCGAATCCTCAGAACTAATTAAGAGATAAACAAATCGCTATCACTCCATACCTTGTAGACTAAACATCCGCTCCAACACCAAAATCACGTATCGCCGCTTTGTCTCCTTTGTTTCCAACCCTATATCATTATTATTATTTCCACGTGCAGAATATTCTAGAATAATTTCATACACGCTCTAATTAATAAAGAAATTATTGAAATAATAATTAACGCCGTCACAATGCGATTTACATTATTATTAATAATTATAATAAATGTATCACGCGACAAATGAATTATAAACGCTATTTTAATCATTTAGTTAAGCGATAATCGTTATAATTCAGTATTATCGGTATTACGAATATTACTTTCGCATAAATAATAGTGCGCTCTATTTTATTAATTAAGAATTACACATTTATAGATATTATATGCAACTCGTATATTTCGCATCGTAATTATTATTCTCTCATTTAACCGCCGTATTTTGCAAATTACAATAACCTATCCTCATAGTACTACATCAAATCTGTTTCGCACGCACGCGAAAAAATAAAATAACAATAACAATCAAAAATTATATAAAAGCACGTCCCTTTATTCAAAAGCGAATATTATTGTAACAAATTGTGAGAGTAACGATAAATTAAAAATATTAACTTATCGTCAGTCCAACCATGACAAACCGACATAATCATTTGTTATAACATTTAAATTAAATAATTGATTTATCGCCGAATCCTCCGTTTAACGCCATAAGAGCGAGCGAGAAGGAACATCGGCGTCGGCGTCTCCTTTCCGCGGCGCATGCGCACCACACCGTTCCACCGCCGAAACAATAAAAAGCCGAGTCCTCCGCTGCTCGTTAGTTCTCCGGTCTCTCCACCAGTCAGTTGCGCTTCTCCGCTCGCCGCGTTCGTGTCGGACCCGCACGCTGGAAAATCGGAACATTTCTTTATATTTTATTTTATCGAATTGTAACCCGAAGTTTGTGTTTTAATTGCGCTTCAATCTCATCGTATTCGACATCGCAGCAGTGCAGCCAGACCGCGCGCAAAAGTTACCCCCTCTCTAGTCTCTTGCGCGCCCATCACACAATCATAGTAGCGCGTGTCCGTGAGCGACCGACGCTCGGACGTCTTCGGGAAGAGCCGAGCGCCACCGAAGTTTCCCGACCGCCCCTTCGGCAGCTACACCAATGCATGGACGCTGAGCACGTTCATGTGCAGCCAAGCCTAAACGAAGGATTTGAGGGAAAACGCAATCTGAGCACGACTCGCGCGTGACTTCACCCGACGGCACGAGCGAGGCTTTTGGATGATTTCAATGCTTATTTAGCTCTTGATTCTCTGCGTTATTAATGTATATAAAAAAATGTATCGCACACTCTCATCGCTTATTTTTTTCAGTTTATACGTTAATTTAAAAGTAATAATAAATCTAAATTACAACTTATTTATCTTCTAAAATATTGTTTACGCTTTACTCACACCCGTCCTTATGCCAAATAAATTATAATTCATAAAAGTAAGCGGAAATATATTTATATTCGTATTATGATATTAATTCTCATAGCTCTCATATGAAAACTCTCATATGAAAAAAAACAAAAAAACTTCAAAACCTTAGATTTCAATGAACCAAAAACATACATCTTCACATTTTCAATCATGACGAATTGTTAAGAACAATATCATCACAAACACATCTGAACTAAAACAATATATATCACCTAAATTATCAAAACATAAATCAAACAACACAAAATCACAATATGTTATACTCAACCCTTACTAATAGACAACAGGGTACAAATAATAATCTTTCCACTGATCCTCTGAATAATATAAATTCGACAATCACATTAAATAAAACGAAAGAATGGCTTATAAATCTCTCCAACTTTGATATTCCGCTACACATTTCCACATTCTTGTCTCTAGGTGAAGAGTTTTGTTTTCCTTACCTCAAACTCTCAAACATAAAAACTCACATCCACAAATCAATCTCCGAACTTGAGTCCAAATTAGATTTTTTACTCGAGAAAACTAGACAAATCGAAATTAGAACCAGATTCACTAAAATATTAAGACGGATTGACACCTCATCGCGGTCGGTATGGTAGAACAATTATAGATTCCCAAAAATCTCTGGAACGGCTCTTCAGATCCCGTCGAAACTTTGTCAAACGATGTCAGATAGACGAATAGCTGTCAGCCCCTGAAATTTTCTGAATTTGAGAAAAAAAACTAGATTGGCTTATGGTAAGCCAATCTACATTTTTTTTCTCAAATTCGAAAAATTTGAGGGGCTGACAGCTATTCGTCTATCTATTTGACATCGTTTGGCAAAGTTTCGACGGGATCTGAAGAGCCGTTTCAGAGATTTTTGGGAATCTATAATTGTTCTACCATACCGACCGCGATGAGGTGTCATTCCCTATTAAGCAAAATAAATATTCCAACATCATTTTCCAACACTAATCAATTTATAAAACACACGTCCTCATTCTTAAAAAAATAACCCTCAACTTTTAGTTACACGAGCTGACAAAGGAAATTTAACAGTCATTCTTAACAAATCAGATGACATTACAAAAACTCATAATTTAGTCGCAGATTCCTCAACTTACAAATTAACAAATAGAAATCCCATCAACACTTCAAAAAAGCATTAACAATAAATAGTCCAACACATAAACTAGCTAAATTTATACACTCTATACTTTCTAAATTAATCAATACGACTAATTCACACGTCAAAGATAGTTTCCACCTAAAACATTGACTTTCTAACATCTCAATTCCACTCAACTACAAATTGGTTTCGTTTGATGTTGTTTATCTCTATACCAACATCCCATTACAACTAGTTATTCAAAGCCTTCAAAAAAGTCAAAACTATTTTCAAAAACATTTCCTTTAAACGAAATAATTAAAGCCTCTATAGCTTTAATTATTTCGTTGAGAACATACATCATGTTCTCAACTTTCTTTACATTTCAAAATAAAATTTACCAACAAATCTCAGGGTTACCAATGGGCTCACCTCTGGCTACAATACTATCTAACATCGTCATGATTGATCTTGAAACAAATTGTCTGGAAAAATTAAAATTTTCGTTACCACTATATAAAAGATATGTTGACGATATTATTATTGCTCTACCAACAGACAAAATTAAATCCACCAAAAAGATTCGTAACTCAGATAATTCAAAAATACAATTTACATCAGAAAATGAAGTAGATAAAAAAAATCCCGTTTCTTGATATACTTTTAATCCATAAACAAAATTCAATTATCACAAATTGGTATAGGAAACCAACCTGGTCAGGCAGATGCATAAATTTCTTTTCACACCACCCACTTTTCCAAAAAAGCCATAATTTACATGCTAGTTGACAGAGCAATAAAATTATCTCATCCTTCATTTCACAAAAAAAGCCTCAAACTTATTAGTAACACGATGACACAAAATTGCTATCCGATCTCTTTCACAGAAGAAATAATAAAACATCGGATTTTCACAATCAACAATCAAAAAAAGAATAACAACAATTCTGATTCTTCCAGACTAATAAATGTTCCTTACACAAAAAAAAACATTCATCATCAACTAATTCGTCTTTTTCAACAATACAACATAACATTAGTCACAAACAATAAACACAACATTTCATCGATTACTAGCTCCACCAAAGAAAAAATAAATAACAACCTAAAATCCAACATAGTTTACAAAATCGATTGTAAGGATTGCAATGTCACATACATCGGCCAAAACAAAAGATACCTTGAAACCAGGATAAAAGAATATAAAAATAGCCTAAAACATACTACCACAATACACACAGCCTTATGACAACATGCAATAGAACAAAAACATGACTTTCAATTTGACAATGTAAAAAATTTAAACAATGAAAATTGGCTCAAAAAAAACTAATCCTAGAAATGATCCAAATTAAGGCACACTCCAACGGTATAAATTTTAGAACTGACATACAAAAACTAAGCTCGATCTATAACTCTATTTTATAACTATTAAAATATTTTACAATACTTTACTTGACATAACAATTTTAAAATTATTGACACTATAATTTAATTTTAAATACTCTTTAACATGATGCACCAATTTCGTTTCTCTTGACACGTCACTGCCTAAAGGATCGTTCTCCCCCGATTCGCAAAATAAAGACTCTAATAAGCTCCACGAAATTAAGACACCACTCAGTTTCTCACGAACTCTCCGTGATCACACAACTCAATATGTAACTAAGAAATGTAAATTTCGAGTTTTTGTTTATTTTGGAAGAAATCCTTTTTAAATCTCAAACTCAATAGGTAATCATGACAGTCATTTGATACTTTATTACAATTTCTTTTAAACCAATCACGTACATTAAATTTTCACAAATAAAACATAAAACTTTCTTATAATTATTAATCCCTTACAGATGATAAAAATCGCTAAAAAACGATAAATTCTTCGATCTATTGAGTATACTCCAGAAAAACAATAATTATTTCCATAAATACGGTCTTTTGAAATAACCTCCAAATATAAGCAAAAGCTAGAAACATTAACAATATCGAGGTTAGTCGTTTCTCATATTTCATTTCTTTATAACTCCATAGTATAATAAACCACACTCTCACACATTAATCATTACAAACACCAATGAATAAGAAGATTTAACGCAATACAAGAACTTATGTATATCAAATCAATATAGTTATAACCAAAAGAGCATTAACATAACAGTTATACAAAACGACACAACAATTTTATAACACAATCATAACATAAAACATTTGTGTATTTAATTCCTTCAAACTTGATTTGTAAAATTTGTGTATGAAAATTTATAGAGAAAAATATAATTTCTGAAGAGGACCCGAACCAAAGGGTCGAAACTTAAGAAAGCATCATTTATTTCCATCGCTGACCTTAGAAAACCTCTATTGGTCGGACTGAAGCCGAATCTTCAACTAGCAACTTGTCATCAACACGGCCGCACACATCTTTGACTCATTAATTCTCATACTTTCATCAAGCGATAAAGCATTATCCCCAAAAACAAGCCAATCATCCATCCGGCCGCGAATCGTCAGTAACAGAAAGTGCACATATTCTACAAGCGATGAGATGGTCCCGTTGGTAGCGTTCCTGACTTCGGTCTGCAGGGGCGCGGGAACGTCCCCGCGCTCAGTACTTGTTTTTTAAATACAACCTAATTGCTCATTTCAAACACCGATGAATACACGCAATACAAAAAATACAACCTATTGAGTTTAAGATTTAAAAAATTTTCTTCAAAAATAAACAAAAACTCGAAATTTACATTTCTTAGTTACATATTGAGTTGTGTGATCACGGAGAGTTCGAGAGAAACTGAGTGGTGTCTTAATTTCGTGGAGCTTATTAGAGTCTTTATTTTGCGAATCGGGGGAGAAAGATCCTTTAGGCAGTGACGTGTCAAGAGAAATAAAATGGGTGCGTCATGGTAAGAGTATTTAAAATTCAATTATAGTGTCAATAATTTTAAAATCGTTATGTCAAGTAAAGTATTGTGAAATATTTTAATAGTTATAAAATAGAGTTATAGATCGAGCTTAGTTTTTGTAGGTCAGTTCTAAAATTTATGCCGTTGGAGTGTGCCTTAATTTGGATCATTTCTAGGATTAGTGTTTTTTGAGCCTATTTTCATTGTTTAAAATTTTTACATTGTCGAATTGAAAGTCATGTTTTTGTTCCATTGCATGTTGTCATAAGGCTGTGTGTATTGTGGTAGTACGTTTTAGGCTATTTTTATGTTCTTTTATGCTGGTTTCAAGGTATCTTTTGGTTTGGCCGATGTATGTGGCATTGCAATCCTTACAATCGATTTTGTAAAGTATGATGGATTTTTGGTTGTTATTTATTTTTTCTTTGGTGGAGCTAGTAATCGATGAAATGTTGTGTTTATTGTTTGTGACTAATGTTATGTTGTATTGTTGAAAAAGACAAATTAGTTGATGATGAATGTTTTTTTTTGTGTAAGGAACATTTATTAGTCTGGAAGAATCAGAATTGTTGTTATTCTTTTTTTCATCGTTGATTGTGAAAATCCGATGTTTTATTATTTCTTCTGTGAAAGAGATCGGATAGCAATTTTGTGTCATCGTGTTACTAATAAGTTTGAGGTTTTTTTGTGAAATGAAGGATGAGATAATTTTATTGCTCTGTCAACTAGCATGTAAATTATGGCTTTTTTGGGAAAGTGGGTGGTGTGAAAAGAAATTTATGCATCTGCCTGACCAGGTTGGTTTCCGATACCAATTTGTGATAATTGAATTTTGTTTATGGATTAAAAGTATATCAAGAAACGGGATTTTTTTATCTACTTCATTTTCTGATGTAAATTGTAATTTAGATTTATATGAGTTAAGAATCTTTTTGGTGGATTCAATTTTGTCTGTTGGTAGAGCAATAATAATATCATCAACATATCTTTTATATAGTGGTAACGAAAATTTTAATTTTTCCAGATAATTTGTTTCAAGATCATTCATGACGATGTTAGATAGTATTGGAGCCAGAGGTGAGCCCATTGGTAACCCTGAGATTTGTTGGTAAATTTTATTTTGAAATGTAAAGAAAGTAGAGAACATGATGTATGTTCTCAACGAAATAATTAAAGCTATAGAGGCTTTAATTATTTCGTTTAAAGGAAATGTTTTTAAAAATAGATTTGACTTTTTTGAAGGCTTTGAATAATCAGTTGTAATCGGATGTTGGTATAGAGATAAACAACATCAAACGAAACCAATTTGTAGTTGAGTGGAATTGAGATGTTAGAAAGTGAATGTTTTAGGTGGCAACTATCTTTGACGTGTGAATTAGTCGTATTGATTAATTTAGAAAGTTTAGAGTGTATAAATTTAGCTAGTTTCTGTGTTGGACTATTTATTGCTAATGCTTTTTTGAAGTGTTGATGGGATTTCTATTTGTTAATTTGTAAGTTGAGGAATCTGCGAGTAAATTATGAGTTTTTGTAATCTTATCTGATTTGTTAAGAATGACTGTTACATTTCCTTTGCCAGCTCGTGTAACTAAAAGTTGAGGGTTGTTTTTTAAGAATGAGGACTCGCGTTTTATAATTTGATTAGTGTTGGAAAATGATGTTGGAATATTTATTTTGCTTAAGAGGGAATGACACCTCATCGCGGTCGGTATGGTAGACCAATTATTGATTCCCAAAAATCTCTGAAACGGCTCTTCAGATCCCGTCGAAACTTTGCCAAACGATGTCAAATAGATAGACGAAGAGCTGTCAGCCCCTCAAATTTTTCAAATTTGAGAAAAAAAATGTAGATTGGCTTATCATAAGCCAATCTAGTTTTTTTTTCTCAAATTCAGAAAATTTCAGGGGCTGACAGCTATTCGTCTATCTGACATCGTTTGACAAAGTTTCGACGGGATCTGAAGAGCCGCTTCAGAGATTTTTGGGAATCTATAATTGTTCTACCATACCGACCGCGATGAGGTGTCAATCCGTCTTAAGATTTTAGTGAATCTGGTTCTAATTTCGATTTGTCTAGGTTTGTCGAGTAAAAAATCTAATTTGGACTCAAGTTCGGAGATTGATTTGTGGATGTGAGTTTTTATGTTTGAGAGTTTGAGGTAAGGAAAACAAAACTCTTCACCTAGAGACAAGAATGTGGAAATGTGTAGCGGAATATCAATGTTGGAGAGATTTATAAGCCATTCTTTCGTTTTATTTAATGTGATTGTCGAATTTATATTATTCAGAGGATCAGTGGAAAGATTATTATTTGTGCCCTGTTGTCTATTAGTAAGGGTTGAGTATAAGATATTGTGATTTTGTGTTGTTTGATTGATGTTTTGATAATTTAGGTGATATATATTGTTTTAGTTCAGATGTGTTTGTGATGATATTGTTCTTAACAATTCGTCATGATTGAAAATGTGAAGATGTATGTTTTTGGTTCATTGAAATCTAAGGTTTTGAATTTTTTTGGTTTTTTTTTCATATGAGAGCTATGAGAATTAATATAATAATACGAATATAAATATATTTCCGTTTACTTTTATGAATTATAATTTATTTGGCATAAGGACGGGTGTGAGTAAAGCGTAAACAATATTTTAGAAGATAAATAAGTTTTAATTTAGATTTATTATTACTTTTAAATTAACGTATAAACTGAAAAAAATAAGCGATGAGAGTGTGCGATACTGTTTAGATTTCTCGGATTCTGGTTGGAAGTGAACGAGTGGGAATGGGGGGAGTTATTCGTGAGAATGGAGGAACGCGCCGGAAAATAAATGAGGTTGAAAGTACTCGGTTTTAATATAAATATAGATTTATTTAAACACTATTTAACTATTTAATTTACCTATTAATGACTGACTGGAAGAGTCCCGAGGGGACCGTTGTCGCGGGAGCTAACGCGGGCGTAAATCGCGTTAGCCCGTTGACTCAAGAAGGGGGGAAGAGACCGAAGCTAACCGTTTAGCGAAGAGACTTGTGTAGCAGTTAGAGACGAAGTGATTTGAAAAGAAGGACACCTGATATTAATTAGAACGTTGAAAATAGGGGGAGAAATCCCTGCGCCCGGACACTGTTCTAGTCAAGCGCGCGACCGGCCGAGAGACGTCGACCTCTAGCGGGGTCTCCCTAAATTAGGAAGTCGGAGATGGTGGTTCCGAAACATTCTCCCCGCCTTCGGCGACAGTCGTCGACGAAGAGTCCACTGGTAGTACGGCCAACTTGGCGGTCGGTCGCTTGAAGGTGGAAGTGGCCGTGCGAAGCGTCACCATCCTGGTTAGACCATCCGACCCAGGGTGAAGTTCGACCACTCGTGCTAGTGGCCATCGTGAAGGTGGAAGTCGTTCGTCCGTGATTAGCACGAGTGAGCCGATCTGGATTTCGTGTGAAGGGTGTCGCCATTTGGAAATCGACAAGCTCCGCTGAAGGTACTCCGAAGACCACCTCTGCCAGAAGTGCTGTAATTTGGCCTGAAGGAATTGCCACCGTGAAAGTCGAGTTTCTGGAAGTGAAGTGAGAGACGGTTCGGGCACTGTGGTAAGTGCCTCGCCGATGGTGAAGTGACCCGGTGTGAGGGGAGAAAGGTCCTCAGGGTCGTCCGATAAGGGACAAAGTGGCCTGGAATTTAAGACAGCCTCCACTTGCGCAAGAAGAGTCGTAAATTCCTCGTACGTAAGGGAGGCTTCTCCGATTATCCGACGAAGGTGATATTTCGCGGATTTTACCGCAGCCTCCCATTTTCCACCCATGTGAGGTGCGGCCGGAGGGTTGAAGGACCCGTTCGTCCCAAGGTTGGTCAGCGATATGATCGTAGAGTCCATTTCGGCTGATCCAGCCTTGAAGAGAGCACGAAGTGCAGTATCGGCGCCGATGAAGTTGGTCCCGCAGTCACTATAAATAGTGTGACTGATTCCTCGTCGTCCGGAAAACCGCCGATAAGCGGCAACGAAGGCCTCTGAAGTATAATCCGTGACGAGTTCGAGGTGGACCGCGGAAGTAGTGAAGCAAACAAAAACGGCAAGATAAGCCTTGTAAGTTTTTGTGCCTCGTCCACGCCAGGTCTTGACGGTGAAGGGTCCTGCGTAGTCAATGCCGGTGTGGAGGAAGGCCCGTGAAGGTGTGACTCGCGCAGTCGGAAGTTGACCCATTAGTTGTTGGGCTTGAAGTCCTCGAAATCTGGCACACGTGGTGCACCGAAGGATGTGCGATCGAATTGGAGCCCGGCCACCCGGAATCCAGTACGATCGACGGAGGAAGCTTAAGGTGGATTGGGTACCACCGTGAAGCGTTCGAAGGTGCGAGTCAGCGATGATCAGTGAAGTGAGCGGAGAGGTCCGGGGCAATATTGGCGGATGTTTTGCCTCGGGCTGTAGAAGGGCGTTCGTCAGCCGGCCGCCAACTCGAAGGTTCCCTAATTGGTCGACAAAAGGGTTGAGGGCGGCAAGGGAGTGGCCCCGATTGAGGGTCGCCCCGCTCGAGATCATCCGAAGTTCAGCCGAGAAGTGTGTGCGTTGAATGAGGCGTATCCAGAAGAACCTTGCCTCTTCCAAATCTCCTGTGTTCAGCGGGTAGGTTATTGAGGCGTGCGGAAGCCGTTTGAAGCGAGCCACCGCCCTCTGACACACTGCCGTGATCCGAAGAAGGCGAGTGAGCGAGGAGTACCGTTGCAGAAGGTCCCAAGTATTAGGACTATTCTCGGAGGTGGTGGTGAAGGCGAGACCTGATCGGTGTTCGAGGTCGCCATCCGGTGGAAGTTCGGCTGAAGAGACTGGCCATGAAGATGGTGGTCGCGCGAGCCACTCAGGCCCGTACCACCAAAGATTGTGCTTGGCCAGTTGTCGGGGAGTTTGCCCTCGCGACGCACAGTCGGCCGGGTTCTCCTTACCCGCGATGAACCGCCATGTTGCATGGGAGGAGAAGTTTTGGATCGAGGTGACCCGATTTCGGACGAAATCCTTCCATCGGGCCGGATTTGAAGTAATCCATGTCAACGCAACTGAAGAGTCCGTCCCGAGAGAGACTGGGACTTGCGTTAAGTCGAGGGTTCTCTGAACGTGAGAGGCCAGCCTTGAAAGAAGTAAAGCCGCCGTTAACTCGAGCCGTGGAATTGTGAGTTGTTTGAGGGGGGCCCCTCAAACAACTCACAATTCCACGGCTCGAGTCCCTACCTTCGTCTTTGAACAGACGAGGGTGACCGTTGTAGCCCCGTCGACTGAAGTTGTTCGGAGGTAGATCACGGCTGACATGGCGAGTTGGGCGGCGTCCGAGAATCCATGAAGCTCGACAGTTGTAGAAGGCGATAGGTGAAGCCACCGCGGGAGAGAGGTGAGCGACAAGTCACTCAGACTCTCTCGGAAGCGTATCCATTTCTCCTGAAGTCGAATTGGGAGTCCGTCGTCCCAGTGAAGTTTTGCCAGCCACAGTTCTTGGAGGAAGACCTTCGCGATGACAATGACTGGCGAGATGAAGCCCAAAGGATCAAACAAGGATGCCGTTTCCGATAGAACAGTCCTTTTCGTGATATCCCGGTTGAAGGAGAGCTGAAGAAGGAATCTGAAGTTGTCCTCGTTGGGATTCCAGACGAGGCCCAAAAGTTTGATGTTGGGATCCTCCGATTGAATCACAACCGGATGCGATTGGGACTCCGAGGTAACATTCTGAAGGGCTTCCGTTGAGTTAGCTGTCCATTTTTCAAGTGGAAAGCATCCGCGCTGACAGATTCCTTGAAGTTGTTGTGCCGTTGCCTGAAGTTCGTGAATCGTGTCGGCACCGCCGAAGATATCATCCACGTATCGGCCGTTCGTCAATGGTGAAATAGCCAGTGGGAAGTCGTGCCCCTCATCCTCGACCAGTTGAAGCATGACCCGGATGGCGAGAAAGGGAGCACAAGTGAGGCCGTACGTGACTGTTGTTAATTGATACGGGACGACTCGATCCTCCTGGTCCACCCATAGGATTTGCTGGAGGTCCCAGTCGTCCGGATGGACTGTGATCTGCCGCAACATTTTCGCAACATCAGTGGCGAAAATGAACCGATGGCGTCTGATCCAGAGGAGAACGTCGAACGTATCTTGTTGAAGTTTGGCCCCGGTGTGAAGGATGTCGTTGATCGACACACCGTTAGTAGATTTGAAGGAACCGTTGAAGACGACACGAAGTTTGGTAGTGGCGCTGTGGGCCCGGAAGACACCGTGATGTGGGAGAAAAAACCGTGGTCTCGAGGAGGTAGCCGTTGGAGCACGAGCCATGTGCGAAAGGTTCTCGTATTCTTGGAGGAAGGTGTTGTAGAGACCGCGATACGATTCATTTGTCGAGAGTCGCCGTAGAAGTTGAAGAAGGCAGCGTTTTGCACCCGAATACGAATCTCCGAGTAGCGAAGGAGGATTCTTGAAGGGGAGCCGTACGATATATCGGCCCGTTTGGTCCGTCGTATGAGTGTCCTTGAAGTGCTGTTCGCAAGAGGATTCGTCCGGGTCGGTTGTAGGGGCCGAGTCCGGAGGAATTTCCTCTTGTTCCCAAAACTTCGCTAGTAAGGAAGTGACCTCATCTTCCATAGAGACATGTTGAATGCGAACCGAAGTTGAGGTGGAACCATTGACGGGACCGAGTACAATCCATCCGAGAAGCGTGCGCTGAGCGATGGGATCGATGGCCCGACCCTTGACGATGTCTGACTCAACCAAAAGACCGTACGCGTCAGCTCCGATGATGACGTCGATTGGTCCCGGTTTCAGAAAGTCGGGGTCTGCCAGAAGAAGTCCTTGAAGATGTTCCCATTGCCCTGAAGTAGCGAACGAGGGAAGCGTTGACGTTAATGCGTTTAGGATAAACGCCGTCACTCTGAAATTTGAATTGGAATCATGAATTGAAGATACAGTGACGGTGGTAGCTCCCCGCGTCCTTCCCGCTGGCTGGCCTCCGATTCCGTGGATGTTGATGGACGCGGCCATCCGTTGTGTTCGAAGGAGTTGGACCGTGCGTTCGGAAATGAACGACAGTTCCGCGCCAGGGTCGATGAGGAGTCTCGCCCGCTGCGAGATTCCCGATGACGAGGTCAAAATAGCTTGACTCGTAGCTAACAGTACGGAGGGTCGTATAGCCAGCGCGTTTGAAGAGTCCTTGGTGTAATGCTGAGCCGTGCTCGAATTTTCGAAGAAGTCTGAAGCAACCGAAGAGAAGAGGTGAACCGGGGGTGTTTGCGAGCCAGCCGTGGCGTCGCCCTGTTGACTGTTGCCGAGTCATCCCTGAGCTTCGCTTGGCGATGAAGTGGCCAGAGGCTTGCTCTTGGCTTGCGTTTGACTCTGCGACGAGGCCCGAGAAGTCGACGGTCTAGATGTTGAAGCGGCCGTTGAGGAGCTCGAAGGTAGGTGGATGAGCGTATGGTGCTTGCCGTTGCACTCTAGGCACCGTCCCGTGATACGGCAATTGTTCGCCGAGTGCGGACCGAGGCAATTGAAGCACAAGCGTCGTTGCTCGGCGATGACGCGTCGCTCCTTCGGGGGTTTCCTTTTGAAGAGGTCGCACTTCGATATGAAGTGAGACCCGAGGCAGTAATGACAACACTGTGTCGCGCTGCCGGCTGGTTGGAGGGGAACCGTAGCGGCCACCGCAGCTGCCGTATCCGCCGTCCACTCTCCACCCTGGACCTTAAGATACGGGGGAGGAGATCCGCGTGCTGGCATTGCCCTAGCGGAAGGCGCAGTCCGTGCCGATCGTGAGGAGTTCGAGGTAACCGAAGAAGTGGACCGATTTGACGTTGAAGTGGACCGTCCAACGTCAATGCTCTCGAGTGCGCGAGCTCGAGTTGTTAAGAACTCGCGGAGTTGTGGAAGTGTAGCCGGGGTGGTCGAATTGCCCAATTTGAGCTCCCATTGCTCCCGAAGGTTGGGATCGAGGCGAGACACGAGGAAGTGTGCCAAGATGACGCTCCACTCATCGACCGGCATCTCCAAGGACCGCAGCGCATTCAGAATCTCGCTCGTGTTACTGATGAGCGCGTTCAAGGATTTGTATGACCGTGGAACGATTGTCGGCATGCTGAAGAAGCGATCCAGATGAGAGGTGACCAGTAACCTTTTGTTTTCGTACCGAGTTACGAGGAGATCCCATGCCGATATGAAAGAATCCGATGAGAGCGGCAAGTTGGCTATGAGTTTGGCTGCATCGCCTTTTACCGAAAGCCGAAGGTAATGCATTTTTTCTACCGCGGTGATGTCTTGGTTCTGGCCGACCAATGAAACGAAGAGATCGCGAAAAGGCCTCCAAGATTGGAACTCCCCGTCGAAGTCGGGAACCCTTAATTTTGGGAGCGCGCTTCGGATGTTTGAGGTGCCCGGAAATGCTGAAACGTCAGCGAGATGCGCTCCTGTGGGTTCGATCTGCTCGTAATGCTCTTTGACTGTGAGCAGGCTTACCTTGGCTTCCTCGTAGGATTGTTGACAGCGAGATTCCACGGCATCCTTGAAATATGGCGCTTCCGAGAGATTTTCGCAGTTCATGTCGAGCAGCGCAATGTGTTCGGTTTGGAAGCGTTCCCAGTTAGTTTCCAACAATGATAGACGCGTGTTGGCGAGCATCTTGGAGGTGTTCTGAGGAGTCGCGTTTTTCGTTTTTTCCGCCAAGCTCGAGATGCACTGAAACGTGCTGATGAGACCGGCTATGCGGCGTTCCATCTTGGCGTTGTTGTTCGCCATTGTCGAGGAGTTGACACACGAGATCGTGGCGCGAAGCGTCCAACACCGAAAAACCCGCGAATGAAAAATGGCGCGTTGCGTCGACGAGCGAGATGCGCGAAGCGTCCAAGCCGGAAATACGACAACACTCGCGAGATCGTGGCACGAAGCGTCCGAAACGAAAAAACTCGCGAACGAAAAATGGCGCGTTGCGTCGACGAGCGCGATACGCGAGGCGTTAGAAATCGACGAGACCGAAAACACTCGCGAGATCGTTGTACGAAGCGAGTGTCCAAAACGTTCCGTCCAAAACGAAAAAACTCGCGAACGAGAATGGCGCTCTACGAGACTGAAAGCACTTGCGAGATCGTGGCGCGAAGCGTCACGAATCATCCAAAACGAGCGTCCAAAACGAAAAAACTCGCGAACGAGAATGGCGCTCTACGAGACTGAAAGCACTCGCGAGATCGTGGCACGAAGCGTCCGAAACGAAAAAACTCGCGAACGAAAAATGGCGCGTTGCGTCGACGAGCGCGATACGCGAGGCGTTAGAAATCGACGAGACCGAAAACACTCGCGAGATCGTTGTACGAAGCGTCCAAAAACGAGAAAAACTCGCGAATGAAAAATGGCGCGTTGCGTCGACGAGCGAGATGCGCGAAGCGTCCGAAACGAATAGACTGAAAACACTCGCGAGATCGTTGTACGAAGCGTCCAAAACCGAGAAAAACTCGCGAATGAAAAATGGCGCGTTGCGTCGACGAGCGCGATACGCGAGGCGTTAGAAATCGACGAGACCGAAAACACTCGCGAGATCGTTGTACGAAGCGTCCAAAAACGAGAAAAACTCGCGAATGAAAAATGGCGCGTTGCGTCGACGAGCGCGATACGCGAGGCGTTAGAAATCGACGAGACCGAAAACACTCGCGAGATCGTTGTACGAAGCGTCCAAAAACGAGAAAAACTCGCGAATGAAAAATGGCGCGTTGCGTCGACGAGCGAGATGCGCGAAGCGTTAGAAATTGACGAGACCGAAAACACTCGCGAGATCGTTGTACGAAGCGTCAAAAAACGAGAAAAAACTCGCGAATGAAAAATGGCGCGTTGCGTCGACGAGCGAGATGCGCGAAGCGTCCGAAACGATTAGACTGAAAACACTCGCGAGATCGTTGCACGAAGCGTCCAAACCCGAAGAACTCGCGAATGAGAAATGGCGCGTTGCGTCGACGAGCGAGATACGCGAGGCGTTAGAAATCGACGAGACCGAAAACACTCGCGAGATCGTTGTACGAAGCGTCCAAAACGAAAAAAACTCGCGAACGAAAATGGCGCTCGACGATACAGAAAGCACTCGCGAGATCGTTGCACGAAGCGTCCAAAACGAAAAAACCCACGAACGAAAAATGGCGCGTTGCGTCGACGAGCGAAATGCGCGAAGCGTCCAAGCCGGAAATACGAAAACACTCGCGAGATCGTGGCACGAAGCGTCCAAAACCGAAAAAACTCGCGAATGAAAATTGGCGCTCGACGAGACTGAAAGCACTCGCGAGAACGTTGCATGAAGCGTCCAAAACGAAAAAAACTCGCGAACGAAAAATGGCGCTCTGCGTCGACGAGCGAGATGCGCGAGGCGTCCGAAAAACGATCTCGAAAAACTCGCGAAAGAGTATGTCGCGACGTCGAGGATCGTTGCACACGCGAGTTGAAGCGCGAGGCGTCCAAACCGATTTGACGAGAACTCGCGAGATCGTGGCACGAAGCGTCCGAGAAAACGAAGCGAAAAACTTGAGAAGCCGGTCCTTTGCACGAGAGCACACGATGTCGCGAGAACGTGGTCGAAGGAAGTTGTCTCGATCGCTCGGTCGACCGGCACGTTGAGTGTCCGGTAAACCAGCGATTGGCCGAAGTGCGCATGCGCTCGTGTAGAGAGTCCGATGCCTGGCTCGCCCGAGAGCGAGAGAGCGCGATGTATCGGGCGCGGTGCGCGTGCGAGAGAGAGAGGGCTAGGCGTCTTCTCGACTCGCCCGAAAGTGAGAGAGCGCGCTGTATCGGGCGCGGTGCGCGTGCGAGAGAGAGGGAGCGAGGCTTCGCTCGAGCTCGTCTCGCGAGAAGGATGACTAGACTTCGCGGCCGGCGTTTGGTCACGTGACCGCGATGAAATTACCCGCTTTCTCGCGCACCGGATAGAAAGATTGAGAATTTTCTTTGCCTTTTTCAGCGAACAACTCACTTTTCTCCCACTTCGTTCACTTGAATCCGGCTCGAAGGACCATGTTTAGATTTCTCGGATTCTGGTTGGAAGTGAACGAGTGGGAATGGGTGGAGTTATTCGTGAGAATGGAGGAACGCGCCGGAAAATAAATGAGGTTGAAAGTACTCGGTTTTAATATAAATATAGATTTATTTAAACACTATTTAACTATTTAATTTACCTATTAATGACTGACTGGAAGAGTCCCGAGGGGACCGTTGTCGCGGGAGCTAACGCGGGCGTAAATCGCGTTAGCCCGTTGACTCGAGAAGGGGGGAAGAGACCGAAGCTAACCGTTTAGCGAAGAGACTTGTGTAGCAGTTAGAGACGAAGTGATTTGAAAAGAAGGACACCTGATATTAATTAGAACGTTGAAAATAGGGGGAGAAATCCCTGCGCCCGGACACTGTCCTAGTCAAGCGCGCGACCGGCCGAGAGACGTCGACCTCTAGCGGGGTCTCCCTAAATTAGGAAGTCGGAGATGGTGTTTCAGAAACAGATACATTTTTTTGTATACATTAATAACGCAGAGAATCAAGAGCTAAATAAGCATTGAAATCATCCAAAAGCCCCGCTCGTGCCGTCGGGTGACGTCACGCACGAGTCGTGCTCAAATTGCTTTTTCCCTCGAATCATTCGGTTCGGCTTGGCCGCACACACCAGTGCAGCCAGATCGCGCGCAAAAGTTACCCCCTCTCTAGTCTCTTGCGCGCCCATCACACAATCATAGTAGCGCGTGTCCGTGAGCGAGCGACGCTTGGACGTCTTCGGGAAGAGCCGAGCGCCACCGAAGTTTCCCGACCGCGCCGTCGTCAGCTACACCAATACATGGACGCTGAGCACGTTCATGTGCGGCCAAGCCGAACCGAAGGATTCGAGGGAAAAAGCAATCTGAGCACGACTCGTGCGTGACGTCACCCGACGGCACGAGCGAGGCTTTTCGATGATTTCAATGCTTATTTAGCCCTTGATTCTCTGCGTTATTAATGTACAAAAAGAATGTATCGCTCACTCTCATTGCTTATTTTTTCAGTTTATACGTTAATTTAAATATAATAATAAATCTAAATTACAACTTATGTATCTTCTAAAATATTGTTTACGCTTTACTCACACCCGTCCTTATGCCAAATAAATTATAATTCATGAAAGTACGCGGAAATATATTAATATTCGTATTATTATATTAATTCTCATAGCTCTCATATGAAAACTCTCATATAAAACACTCCCTTATGAAACTCTCATGTGAAAAAATCCAAAAAACTTAAAAACCTTAGATTTGAACGAACCAAAAACATACATCTTCGCATTTTCAATCATGACGATTTTTTACGAACAATATCATCACAAACACATCTGAACCAAAACAATATACATGACCTAAATTATCAAAACATAAATCAAACAACACAAAATCACAACATCTTATACTCAACCCTTACTAATAGATAACAGGATACAAACAATAATCTTTCCACTGATCCTCTGAATAATATAAATTCGACAATCACATTAAATAAAACGAAATAATGGCTTATAAATCTCTCCAACATTGATATTTCGCTACACATTTCCACATTCTTGTATCTAGGTGAAAAGTTTTGTTTTTCTTACCTCAAACGCTCAAACATAAAAACTCATATCCACAAATCAATCTCCGAACTTGAGTCCAAATTAGATTTTTAGTCGACAAACCTAGACACATCGAAATTAGAACCAGATTAACTAAAATCTTAAACAAAATAAATATCCCCACATCATTTTCCAACACTAATCAATTTATAAAACACACGTCCTCATTCTTAAAAAACACCCCTCTACTTTTAGTTACACGAGCTGACAAAGGAAATTCAACAGTCATTCTTAACATTATCAGATTACATTATAAAAACTCATAATTTACTCGCAGATTCCTCAACTTACAAACTAACAAATGGAAATCCCATCAAAACTTTACCAAAAGGCATTGACCATATTCTCTCCAGATGGAAAACCCTAAAAATCATTGATGAAACAAAATACGAATATTTAAAAGCTGAAAATTGCGACCTATTTCGTCTCTATTGGCTGCCAAAAATTCATAAAAATAATTATCCACTTCGTTCATAGTATCATCAATAAATAGTCCTACGCATAAAATAGCTGAATTTATACAATCTAAACTTTCTAATTTAATCAATACGACTAATTCACACCGAAAAGATAGTTTTCACCTAAAACATTCACTTTCTAACATCTCAATTCCACTCAACTACAAATTCGTCTCGTTTGATGTTGTTTCTCTCTATACCAACATCCCATTACAACTTGTTATTCAAAGCCTTTAAAAAAGATCAAACCTATTTTCAAAAACATTTCCTTTAAACGAAATAATTAAAGCCATAGAATACATCATGTTCTCAACTTTCTTTACATTTCAAAATACAATTTACCAACAAATCTCAGGCTTACCAATGGGCTCACCTGTGGCTCCAATACTATCTAACATCGTCATGATTGATCTTGAAACAAATTATCCGGAAAAATTAACATTTTCGTTACCACTATATGAAAGATATGTTGATGATATTATTATTGCTCTACCAACAGACTAAATTGAATCCACCAAAAATATTTTTAACTCATATAACTCAAAATTACAATTTACATCAGAAAATGAAGTAGATAAAAAATCATGTCTATTGACATACTTTTAATCCATAAACAAAATTCAATTATCACAAATTGGTATAGGAAACCAACCTGGTCACGCAGAGTCATAAATTTCTTTTCACACCACCCACTTTCCCAATAAAGCCATAATTTACATGCTAGTTGACAGAGCGATAAAATTATCTCATCCTTCATTTCACAAAGCAAACCTCAAAAAACATCTATCATCAACTAATTCGACTTTTCCAACAATACAACATCACATTAGTCACAAACAATAAACACAACATTTCATCGATTACTGGCTCCACCAAAGACAAAATAAATATCAACCAAAAATCCAACATAGTTTACAAAATCGATTGTAAGGATTGCAATGCCACGTACATCGGCCAAACCAAAAGATACCTTGAAACCAGAATAAAAGAACATAAAAATAGCCTAAAACATACTACCACAATACACACAGCCTTAGCACAACATGCAATAGAACAAAAACATGCCTTTCAATTCGACAATGTAAAAATTTTGAATAATGAAAATTGGCTCAAATACTCTTAATATGACGCATCGATTACATGCAATTATGTATGCAACATACGTAACTGTATGTTGCATACATGAATTGTATGCAACATACAATTCTCTTGACACGTCATTGCCTAAAGGATCTTTCTCCCCCGATTCGCAAATAAAGACTCTAATAAGCTTCACGAAATTAAGACACCACTCAGTTTCTCTCGAACTCTCCGTGATCACACAATTCAATATGTAACTGAGTAATGTAAATTTCGAGTTTTTGTTTATTTGGGAAGAAAATTTAAAAAAATTTAAACTCAATAGGTAATCATCACAGTCATTTGATACTTTATTAAAATTTCTTTTAAATCAATAACGTACATTGAATTTTCACAAATTTCAAATGACAAATCACGTACATTAAAGATGGTCCCGTTGGTAGCATTCCTAGCTTACGGGCGCGGAATCGTTCCCCGCGCTCAGTGGTTTTCTGTTTTTTTAAAGTTATTATTTTCTTTTTGTATGGGGCGAATTGTTTATAGGTGAAGCACGCTCAGTGAAAGAACATTATTCTGAAAATAGGAAAACTGATCATGATGTTTTACGTTTAAATTTTTTTTGTTAGGTCAATGGTGACTGTTCACAAATAAACAATTCACCCCATTACAATGAAAAGTACCTGTAAATGTAAAAACATACAAAAACACCACTGTATGGCACTTACGATTCGCGACCGGATAGATCATTTACTTCTGTTTGGGAATAATGCTTTATCGGTTGATCAAAGTTTGAGAATGAATATTTATACGAATATAAATACGAATATTATATTCGTATTTATAAATACGAAAATTCGTATTTATAAAATATTATATTCGTATTTATAAAATAAATTTATATTCGTATGAATAAATACGAATATAAATATGAATATTTATACGAATATAAATATATTTCCGCTTACTTTTATGAATTACAATTTATTTGGCATAGGGACGGGTGTCAGTAAAGCGTAAACAATTTTTTAGAAGATAAACAAGTTGTAATTTAGTTTTATTATTACATTTAAATTAACGTATAATCTAATAAAATAAGCGATCGGAGTGCGCGATAAATTTTTCGACACTATAAGATAACTAATTGAAATAATAATGATAACTAATCAAATAAGAATTAATAGTAATAATACATTTAAAAAAAAAGTACTGACCGCGGGGAACGATCCCGCGCCCCTTCGGACCGAAGTCAGGAACGCTACCAAAGGGACCATCTTATCGCCTGTAGAATATGCGCACTTTCTGGTACGGACGATTCGCAGCCGGATGGAGGAATGGCTGGTTTTTGGGGATAATGCTTTATCACGTGATGAAAGTATATGAGAATGAATATAATAATACGAATATAAATATATTTCCGCTCAATTTTATGAATTACCATTTATTTGGCATAGGGACGGGTGTGAGTAAAGCGCAGAAAATTCTTTAGAATATAAATAAGTTAAAATTTAGATTTATTATTACATTAAATTTATCGTACAAACTAATAAAATAAGCGGTCGGAGTGCTCAATAAATTTTTCGACACTAAAAGATAACTAATTAAAATAATAATGATAACTAACAAAAATAATCAAATAAGAATTAATAGTAATAATAATTTTTAAAAAAGCACTGAGAGAGGGGAACGTTCCGCGCCCCTGCGGACCGAAGCCAGGAACGCTACCAACGGGACCATCTCATCGCTTGTAGAATATGTGCACTTTCTGGTACTGACGATTCGCGGTCGGATGGATGATTGGCTTGTTTTTGGGGATAATGCTTTATCGCTTGATGAAAGTATGAGAATTAATGATTCAAATATGTGTGCGGCCGTGATGGTGACAAGTTGCTAGTTGAAGATTCGGCTTCAGTCCGGCCAATAGAGGTTTTCCAAGGTCAGCGATAGAAATAAATCATGCTTTCTTACGTTTCGACCCTTTGGTTCGGGTCCTCTACAGAAATTATATTTTTCTCTATAAATTTAGATACACAAATTTTACAAATCGAGTTTGAAGGAATTAAATACACGAATGTTTTATGTTATGATTGTGTTATAAAATTGTGTCGTTTTGTATAACTGATATGCTAATTCTGTTTTGGTTATAACTATATTAATTTGATATGCATAAGTTCTTGTATTGCGTTAATTCTTCTTATTCATCGGTGTTTGAAATGAGTGATGTGTGACTGTGTGGTTTATTATACTATGGAGTTATAAAGAAATGAAATATGAGAAACGAATAACCTCGATGTTGTTGATGTTTCTAGCTTTTGCTTATATTTGGAAGGTTATTTCAAAAGACAGTATTTATGGAAGTAAGTACTGTTGTGCTGGAGTATACTCAACAGATGGAATAATTTATCGTTTTTCAGCGATTTTTATCATCTGTAAGGGATTAATAATTATAAGAAAGTTTTTTGCTTTATTTGTGAAAATTTAATGTACGTGATTGATTTAAAAGAAATTTTAATGAAGTACCAAATGACTGTGATGATTACCTATTGAGTTTAAGATTTTAAAAATGTTCTTACAAAATAAACAAAAACTCGAAATTTACATTACTCAGTTACATATTGAGTTGTGTGATCACGGAGAGTTCGAGAGAAACTGAGTGGTGTCTTAATTTCGTGAAGCTTATTAGAGTCTTTATTTTGCGAATCGGGGGAGAAAGATCCTTTAGGCAGTGACGCGTCAAGAGAAATAAAATTGGTGCGTCACATTAAGAGTATTTAAAATCAATTTATAGTGTCAATAATTTTAAAATTGTTGTGTCAAGTAAAGTATTGTAAAATATTTTAATAGTTATATAATAGAGTTATAGATCGAGCTTAGTTTTTGTTTGTCAGTTCTAAAATTTATGACGTTGGAGTGTGCCTTACTTTGGATCATTTCTAGGATTAATCTTTTTTGAGCCAAATTTCATTGTTCAAAATTTTTACATTGTCGAGTTGAAAGGCATGTTTTTGTTCTATTGCATGTTGTGCTAAGGCTGTGTGTATTGTGGTAGTATGTTTTAGGCTATTTTTTTCTTTTATTCTGGTTTCAAGGTATCTTTTGGTTTGGCCGATGTATGTGGCACTGCAATCCTTATAATCGATTTTGTAAACTATGTTGGACTTTTGGTTGTTATTTATGTTGTCTTTGGTGGAGCCAGTAATCGATGAAATGTTGTGTTTATTGTTTGTGACTAATGTTATGTTGTATTGTTGGAAAAGATGAATTAGTTGATGATGGATGTTTTTTTGTGTAAGGAACATTTATTAGTCTGGAAGAATGAAAATTGTTGTTATGCTTTTTTTGATTGTTGATTGTGGAAAGCCGATGTTTTATTATTTTTTTCTGTGAAAGAGTTCGGATAGCAATTTTGTGTCATCTTGTTACTAATAAGTTTGAGGTTTTCTTTGTGAAATGAATGATGAGATAATTTTATTGCTCTGTCAACTAGCATGTAAATTATGGCTTTTTTGGGAAAGTGAGTGGTGTGAACAGAAATTTATGTATCTGCCTGACCAGGTTGGTTCCCTATACCAATTTGTGATAATTGAATTTTGTTTATGGATTAAAAGTATATCAAGAAACAGGATTTTGTATCTCCTTCATTTTCTGATGTAAATTGTAATTTTGAGTTATATGAGTTAAAAATCTTTTTGGTGGATTCAATTTCGTCTGTTGGTAGAGTAATAATAATATCATCAACATATCTTTTATATAGTGGTAACAAAATTTTTAATTTTTCCAGATAATTTGTTTCAAAATCAATCATGACGATGTTAGATAGTATTGGAGCCAGAGGTGAGCCCATTGGTAAGCCTGAGATTTGTTTGTAAATTTTATTTTGAAATGTAAAGAAAGTTGAGAACATGATGTATTCTATGGCTTTAATTATTTCGTTTGAAGGAAATGTTTTTGAAAATAGGTTTGACCTTTTTTGAAAGCTTTGAATAACAAGTTGTAATGGGATGTTGGTATAGAGAGAAACAACATCAAACGAGACGAATTTGTAGTTGAGTGGAATTGAGATGTTAGAAAGTGAATGTTTTAGGTGAAAATTATATTTTACGCGTGAATTAATCGTAGATTATATTTATGGGTTGGACTATTTATTGATGATACTATGGACGAAGTGGATAATTATTTTTATGAATTTTTGGCAGCCAATAGAGACGAAATAGGTCGCAATTTTCAGCTTTTAAATATTCGTATTTTGTTTCATCAATGATTTTTAGGGTTTTCCATCTGGAGAGAATATGGTCAATGCCTTTTGGTAAAGTGTTGATGGGATTTCCGTTTGTTAATTTGTGAGTTAAGGAACCTGCGAGTAAATTATGAGTTTTTGTAATGTAATCTGATAATGTTAAGAATGACTGAAGAATTTCCTTTGTCAGCTCGTGTAACTAAAAGTTGAGGTTTGTTTTTTAAGAATGAGGACGTGTGTTTTATAAATTGATTAGTGTTGGAAAATGATGTGGGAATATTTATTTTGTTTAAGATTTTAGTGAATCTGGTTCTAACTTCGATTTGTCTAGGTTTGTCGAATAAAAATCTAATTTGGACTCAAGTTCGGAGATTGATTTGTGGATATGAGTTTTTATGTTTGAGAGTTTGAGGTAAGGAAAACAAAACTTTTCACCTAGATACAAGAATGTGGAAATGTATAGCGAAATATCAATGTTGGAGAGATTTATAAGCCATTCTTGCGTTTTATTTAACGTGATTGTCGAATTTTTATTATTCAGAGGATCAGTGGAAAGATTATTATTTGTGTCCTTTTGTCTATTAATAAGGGTTGAGTATAAGATGTTGTGATTTTGTGTTGTTTGATTTATGTTTTGATAATTCAGGTGATGTATATTGTTTTGGTTGAGATGTGTTTGTGATGATGTTGTTCTTGAAAAATCGTCATGATTGAAAATGTGAAGATGTATGTTCTTGGTTCGTTCAAATCTAAGGTTTTTAAGTTTTTTGGATTTTTTCATATGAGAGTTTCATATGAGAGTGTTTTATATGAGAGTTTTCATATGAGAGCTATGAGAATTAATATAATAATACGAATATAAATATATTTCCGCGTACTTTTATGAATTATAATTTATTTGGCATAAGGACGGGTGTGAGTAAAGGGTAAACAATGTTTTAGAAGATACATAAGTTGTAATTTAGATTTATTATTATATTTAAATTAACGTATAAACTGAAAAAAATAAGCAATGAGAGTGTGCGATACGTTCTTTTTATACATTAATAACGCAGAGAATCAAGGGCTAAATAAGCATTGAAATAATCTAAAAGCCTCGCTCGTGCCGTCGGGTGACGTCACGCACGAGTCGTGCTCAGATTGCTTTTCCCCTCAAATCCTTCGGTTCGGCTTGGCCGCACATGAACGTGCTCAGCGTCCATGTATTGGTGTAGCTGCCGAAGGCGCGGTCGGGAAACTTTGGTGGTGCTCGGCTCTTCCCGAAGACGTCCGAGGGTCGCTCGCTCACAGACACGCGCTACTATGATTGTGTGATGGGCGCGCAAGAGACTAGAGGGGGGGGGGGGGTAACTTTTGCGCGCGATCTGGCTGCACTGCATCGCAGAGTTGTGTCTAATTATATTTATTTCCAAGGTTCACAATATGTATATATATATATATATATATATATATACGTGTACATTTCTAGAATCAGTGAATAATTATTTCGCGACCCTTATCCCTCGTCGAACACATTTGCTCAAACGTGTTTTGTGTCGTTTATTTCATTCAGTCATTTCTCGCGAATTCATTTGAGTCAACATTCTCTCACTATCGTTTCCTTGGCATTTCAGTTAATCGTATATATTTCATTTCGCAATTTTGCATATCATGTGTAGAAATCAACCGTCCGTTAATTAAATTGACCCTTCACCCATCCTCCCTTCATTTTCTGAAGAATTGTCGGTTGTGCTAATTATTACTGCACGTCGTCAATTCTTACCTCGCTTAAATTTCGAGACTGAATCTACCGATTGTGCTGCCTACTACTGCACGTCGATTAATTCGTGTCTCGAACCCCTGCTGCATGATAATCTTACTCATTCTCTTATTTACCCAATTAACGGTCAATTGATTTTCCAAAAAATAAATATCTGTATTTATTTAAATTCATAAATGCCAAGAAGACGTGGTGGTTCTAAATTTCTTCTCCGTCGCGCAAACGCGATAGCCGCACAAAAGCTACGGCCGGCATCTCGTGGAAACAACTCGTCTTTGTTCAAACAAATTATTCGTGACGCGGTAAAAGAACATTCGGTGAAAATTGCACCGAAAATTGTGTCGAACGTTCCGTTCTGTGGAAAAGTCTTCCTTATCGACTCCCGTGGGTACATCCGTGCAGTGAATCGTCGACTGCCATCGTTGCAACATCGAACGTCGAGATTGTCATCGTCGACTAATACTCCCGTCGTCAACGTCGTTTCCATCCACTCCACGAGTTCGCCCCCGCGGTCGGCCAACAGGAAGCCGTCCTTACCTGCAACGAGCCGGTACATCGATGGGTGGATGCTCGTCGAAAAATAAGAAACCTACTACCTCACCGTCTATCGTTGAAATCGTCGTTCACGTAGAGATCGTCATTACCGACGGAAGGACCTCTCTCCGGGTACCAGATCATCCGTCGATAAACCCGCTACACACCGCCGCTCGTAGGGTAAGTCGCATGTTCACATTACCTCTCACTATCTTCTTTACCGACTGCCCTATCCCCGCCAGTGATTCTTAGTTACCGATCAAACTGTGGCTCGAACCTCATCCCTGTTGGGCACATTCCCGACTAAAGGCAGGAGCTCAAGGCTGGCGTCCGTTTCTGTAAAACAAAGGAAAATTGCATTAATTAAACAATCAACGTAAATTCAATCTCGTAACCGAAATCGCGTATTTCTCTTTCAAAGGTGTTTATTTATTTTTTTAATCGAAAATAAAATCCCGGACATAACAATTACCGAGAGATATGGAGCCATCGAACTCTCAAAATCGAAGTCTTCAACGGAATGAAAATTTATCCCAAGACCGATGGAGAGTTTTGATTGAAAATCAGAACAAGAACATTATGGAGATAATACAATCGATCTGTGGTCCTCCAGGTAATTCGCCCGAAATTATTTCCCCTAAATTTAACCGTGACAAAAGTGACGGAAATGCTCATGCTTGGTATTTGACAGTCGGCTTGTGCATGCAAGAAGAGCAGCTTCGAGGAAGCAAATTAATCATTGCTTTGAGCAAAGCAATGATGCGGAATACCAAAAAAAGGGTTTTCCCTTTTTCTCAAGCAATAGAGAGCTCGTCGTTCGACCCAATACGATCAAGATCTTCTCTGACATGTTTCAACTGCGGAAAAATTGGGCATAGAAATTCTGAATGCTGAAGTCGTTCACCGAACTTCATTTCGGACAACTCGGAGAATGCTTCCAAGAAAATACCCTTCTCTGCAAATAAATCTTCTGTGACACGCTTCAAATGCGGAGAAGTCGGACATATTTCTACGAATTGCACAAAGGTTTCTGGTTCTGACAAACATACACCTGATCAAGGTCAGATGGAGCATCGCGTTTATTTATGCTCAATTCAACCAGTTTTCGGCGAACTACTACATTCCGGTGAGAAGTTTTCATTTTGTTTTGATTCGGGTGCTGAATGCTCTCTGATTAAAGAGAGTATTGCACAAAAATTCACAGGAAAACGTCAGCACGCTTTAGACACTGTTGCCGGAATAGGTCCGTCTAGTATTCAAAGTGTCACTCAAATTTGGTCGCAAGTGACGATAAATGATCATTGCTTGGACATTTTATTTCATGCGATTCGTGGTAATTTTCTTAGCAATGATATTCTTACTGGACGAAAAATATTGGGTCTTCGCTACTCAGTGGAAATGACAGTTGACAATTTAATTTTGAAAAGAATACCGAGGATCAATATTTGCGAAGTAGATACCATTTCGCCAAACTTCAGCGAAATAAAAACTGACATTTCTGACCGATGATCATGTTCGACGGTCGATCATCAACATCCTATTTGATGTGCTTGTTTATTACGAGTACTTGGATAAATACTTGAGAGTATTTGAACAGAAAATGATTGTCATTCCCTTCGTGGTTTGATCATGATCTAGAAGCACACATTCATTATGCTTATTAGTTGCAAGTCACAAAGACCCTAACTCATTTCGGTGAGCGGAGACGGTACAATGTAACGGCTAATGGTGTGGTGCTGTCGCATGAGGCGACTGTGTATTGACGGATTGACGTGTGGACAACTTCGTGTTGTCATACAGTCAAAATGTGAAGTCCAATGGATCATTGGCAACCTTTGAATGTTTTTCACAACATGTTTTTGAATAAGAATGTAAATCTCATGAAAAAAATGCAGGTCTTTTGAGGAGACTAATAGTTTCAGATTTTATGAAAAGATGATATTTTTAACCCCTTTATTTAATAAGCCCTTTATTTATGAAATGATGATAACCCCTTTATTTATGAAATAAAGGGGTTTTGTCAACGGTTTGTCACCTGATCGATTCTCAAAATTTTGTACTCAAAATTCATGAATTTGTTTAAGAGCACTTTTTTGATATTTCAAATAATAATAAGATCAGGAAGGCCGAGCAGTCTAAAAAAATCCTTTCATTTTCAGAAGAAACAAATACAACACACGAGGACGTGTAATAGTCAGTGTGGCCGTGTCGATGATAGGAGAACAGGGCTGTCGTTGCTTTCCTTCATTTATTTTGTCAAGAATCTGTTTAACAAGAAAAGAAGAACGAAGATCAATCTTTTGATGGATCTCAAGAAGAGTTGACGTGTCCTGTCAAGGAAAATATTTGAATACTTATATCTTTCAAGTTCAAAGTGAATAAAAATGTTCTTTTAATGGCTCAACATGCGCCCCAAACGTAAAACGCAGAGTCCCCGAGTGATTTCTTCTCCTTCTCCGACATATATATGTGTGTATATATATATATATATATATATATATATATATATATATATATATATATATATATTGTAATGTCGGTTTGGGGAAGATTGTCGATTTTTTAATTAAAAGGAGTGACTGACTCGTTACAGAACACGGTTGTAGGATGAATCAACTCGGTGTACACGAAGTTGAGCTACTTGAACTACGTTTATTCAACTGACAGAGATTCGGCGTCTTACAAATTTGGTGGCTTACTGCTCGCTTAGCCTAGAACGGAGGCAACTTATAGGGGTGGAGCGTGGGAAATCGAGAATAGTGGGAGGAAGGGCCTACGTGAGGTTTGGGGCGTTATTCGGGAATCTTCCAGAGGGATGAGGCTATGAGAGGGTTTTCTGAGAATTCAGAAAAACAGTATTTGACTATTCCATTCGGGACCTCGATTGGGCGGAAGACATAAATTTGGAGAAGCCCCGACGATTGTCCGAATGCAGCTGCATCGAGCGGTGGTGACAAAGATGTACACGGGAAAAATGTTAGGATCCTTCTAATGTTTGTGTAGGAGTTTTCGTCGGAATGTCGGTGGATGAGACGGAGGTGATGAAATTCGAGAACCGTGGGAAAAGAAAAAGGAAAAAAATTCCCAGCCTATATTACAATATATATTCGTGTATAAAGGGGTATTTGCGTATCAAAAATACGTATCTTCGCAAAAGGAGGGCAAGATCGCCAGGACGTAACACATGGGGACCGAGCTCGAGAGCGAGAGTAATGACGCCAAGCCGTTTGTCTCAGAGACAAAGAGGGCGACGATACATATTGCGGTCCGGGAGCTCGGCAGTCAGTTCCGTCTGGCCTCACCAACAGCGCGCATCGCAGAGTCGACACTCTGAAAATCGGTACTTTTATTTTATATTCTTATCGAGTTTAACCCGGTCTCTTCGACAGTGTAACTTCAAGTCTCTGGAAAACCCGTATTAATTGTTTAAATCAAAATAAAACTAAAAGAAAACTTGATAAGTCATACACTGCAACAAATCATTTACGAAACTTATATTATTTCCTTTATTGAATGTAACTACGCTTATTTACGTGTAAAATACACAATTGTTTATATCACCGATGATTTATTTGCGCTATTAAAATTACGCAAAATACGGCGACCGTGCAAAAGTGTAACATTTTTCGAGCAAATAATTAAAATATATTTGTCTCTCGTTCGTGCGTGCAAACGCGCAACGAACAAATCATCATAGTGCATTTCTTTCTGTGCTTTTTACGAGGCTTGGGAAAATTGACGCACGAACACGCCACATCCGCTGACTCGCCGTAATCTGGCAGGTTAAAGACTGGCACGGTTAACCCGGTGCCAGTCCGATGTTGTCCGAGCCAGTGTTCAGACGACGATTTCCCTTGACCTTGACATTTGTATTCGCGGCTGGCCGCCAATCGCCGTAACCGGGCGGAGATGGGCCAGACGTAACGAATCGGTGGTACTGTAATCTGGCACGCACTAGACTAGCTCAGTTTTTCAAATAATTATAAAACCTATATATGTATATTTATATTGCAAAGCGAATGTATCCCTCATAAAATTAATCCAGTCCTCGTAGTTTCCGACTGCTCCCAAAACATCGCCATCACTGGGCCATCGCTTTCGCACGAGCACCGGGTACCCGTCTGGGCAACGACAGGTCGGGTCGAGCTGCAGCATCTTGGCGATTCCTGGTGTTACGTCCGGGAATTTATTTTAGATAAAAAAAGGTATATTTAAAAAAAAGAAATCGACTGTCAAATTAATGCAATTTTACATGTTTTACAGAAACAGACGCCAGCCTTAAGATCCTGCCTTTAGTCGGGAATGTGCCCAACAGGGATGAGGATCGAGCCATAGTTTGATCGGTAACTAAGAATCACTCGCGAGAATAGGGTAGTCGGTAAGGAAAATAACGAATGGTAACGTGAACATATAACTTACCCTACGATCGGCGGTGCGTAGCGGGTTTATCGACGGTTGACCAAGTACCCGAGTGCAGGTTCTTCCGTCGGTAATGACGATCTCGAGATGAAGGGTGATTTCGACGACGGTTGGCTGAGGGGTAGATCTCCTATGTTTTGATGACGATCCACCCATCGATGTGCCAACTGGAGGTGACTAGTCGAGACTGATGATCTCGATCTCCATAGGGATGGGACCTAGTTGTGTGCGGACTGAACGACAGTTGGAGAATCAGCAACAGGTGAGTCCGTGGCGTCAGGACTGATTTCCAGTTCGACGACGATAGAGCAGGATTCGACGTCGAATGAAATAACCGGAAATGTTACTTCGTGTTCAGGTGATGCAATGACCGTGGATGCGTCTGAGTCGCTGACAGGTGACGGCGGAGATACGCGACGGATCGAACGATCGTCCAGGATATACACTCGCGAATGAAGGAGAGTATTTGAAATAATGTGCAACCTTGCGCTAAGCGGCAATTGATTGAACCATTGTTCCAGAGTTCGGTTACTACCGCGGGAATGTCGACCCGAATGTTCGCCTCGGCTAGACTGAGCGCGGCGCCGTTGAAAGTGAGCAACCGCACGTCTTCTTGGCATTAGAGTAAAGGTAATTAATTAATTCAAAATAATTGTTTCAGGTATTGTCCCGGTTTCCAAATTATTCCGCGGGTGCTTGGCCTCTAGGCAGCACACTCGCGACACTGAACAGGATATGAATTCGTGCAAATGTAGTAGCACTAAATTCAAATTTATTTGGGAGATGAGATTGCACGGTAGATCGTGGTGATCGTGCCTGGCCACTAGGCAGCATTAAAAATCGCCCAATTACCGGAAA
This sequence comes from Ophion obscuratus, assembly GCA_964007375.1. Classification (NCBI taxonomy): domain Eukaryota; kingdom Metazoa; phylum Arthropoda; class Insecta; order Hymenoptera; family Ichneumonidae; genus Ophion; species Ophion obscuratus. The sequence goes on from OZ023316.1 coordinate 19,948,644, forward strand.
AGGATGTGGACGTTTCGTGCTCAGCTAAGGAGCACTAAAACACAAGGTAAAAGTATTAGAGAGACTTTGGGTAGACTGGCACAATTTCCTTGACAAGTATTTTTGAATACTGGGAAGTCTGAGCGAAAAATGCCGAAGGAAACGATGAGCGACACTTTTGTTTAAATTGAGGAATCCAGAATTAACACAAGACGATGATCACATTTGGAGATTATTGATATATTGTTACAACCTTAAAACTGAATTAAATCGCGGAGAATAGGTCGACTATAATGAAAATAAACGTACGATATGAATATTCGTATAAAAATCAAAAAGGGTGTAACTGTTACCCGAAAAGAATAAAAGATTCAAAAATTACAAGAGCCGATTTTCCAGCGTGCGGGTCCGACGAGCGGAGAAGCGCGACTGACTGGTGGAGAGACCGGAAAACTGTGGAGGAGCGCTGGACCACATCTCTTATAGGCGGTTCCCCCGGTTGGTTAAAAACGTTATATTCGTAACGTTTTTAATTGCTTATTGTTTTATTATAATGAGTGTAAATAAATGTTTAAGGTATACAGTATAATTTTGTGTGTTCAATTGTGTTTGATGACAATAATAGTAGTTCGTATATTGTTTGCGTTGCTGTAAAAAATGGATTTTTGTATGCAATTATTTGTAAAAATTATTGTTATGCAATGTTGTTCTGTGCGTGAGTATTTATAATCGTATGTTGTGTAATTTCGCGTGAAACTGTGTTGAATTATCTTATTTTATAATAATTAATTATTATGGGACATAATAAATGTTTACATGTATTTAAAGTATTTAATACGGATTGGTAAAAATAGTTTTTATTATTCCGCACCTTATTATGCAGCCGTTATGATATCATTGTTTGTTGTAAATGTATTGTTGCATTTATTATAGTTAATATATGTATATGTTTTTTATGACGAACTTTGCATAATTCGTAAGGATATCATTTGTAATATAATAAAAGAAGTATGAAATTGTTAACTATCGCTAGTGTATGGTATTAATTAATAATTATATTTGATATATAGCTAGCGCGATAGGGATGATACGTGATATGCTGGTGACGGGATTATCGGATGAGGATGTTTAGTCTCGGGGTGATAGGTGATATTCGACGGGATGTTTATTCAATTTATTATTAACAATGATTTCTCGGTATGTACGTGCGCCTCGTGGCGACTGTCATGGCGGCGACGGCGCGCCACGGCGGCGGTGTACAACGTGGGAAATGCATGTTTTGGGAAAGATGCACGTAAGCATTTGGGTGCACGTGGGCACTTGAGTGCATTAGGGCACTTGAGTGCATTAGAGAGACTAATGGATTTCAAGCGGTTTTCTACTTTTCTGGATTTTCCCAGCTCAACTATGCATGAGAACGAGGTTTCGTGAATGCACGTGTTCTTGCATCGTGAGAATATATATTATTTGGAAAAACGAAATTTGGAGTTCACTGGTGCTGGGTAGATGTATAGGAATAGGAGGAAACGTAGGAGGTATCCGTGGGGACTGAGGAAGAGAGTGAAAGAGATAGAGTCCTGACTCTATAGTATCAGGATACGAGGAAGGTATAGGCGGAGCGCGTACGCGTACCTATACTATAGCGAATACGTATATGTCTACCGTGATGTAGTGTAGTGGGTTATATGTATACAACTATGTATCTTTATATATATATATATATTATAACGGTGAAATTTGACACCTAGAATAAGTCACCCAGTGACGCGATACATTTTTTCCCCACTATGTAGCCAATGCGTACTGCGTTATTCCCGATCATATATAAAGAGCCTTCGGTAGAATCAGAAGAATAAGAAGAATCATTCTCATTCATTTGTCACGAATGTACCGTTGCCGAGCTAAGTGTATCATTGCCCAGCGTAGTCTTGGTCCAGTAAACATTCATCGATGGGCAAAGAACATTCTACAATATACAACTACGCACTTCGATCGACGTATATCTCCAAGCCGCTATCGTGAAAGAAGAGTCATCAGTCGGCGCATCAAATTACAATCGTTGGACATCGAGTACGAGAAAACACCGAGAACAATACAGGCCAGCGCTTCGTCATACGATTGTAACACAATAAAATAAAAGAACTCTTCGATACGCGATAACGACGTTTTTTTTTTAAAACATATATGTTCACCCAACCTTATAACATATAAATTGGTGGCAGCGGTGGGATGCCTGAATAAGAAGGGCATCCGAAGAAACTGGTGCTGAAAACTATACAGAGCACTTCGAACCCAACAATGGGTGTTAACAAAGAAGATCAACGTAAATTGGTGAAAGTCAAGGATCCCAAAGAAGAAAAACACATCGTGAAATCTCAACGGGATATCCAAATCATCATCGTAAAGTTGACTTCAAGACATCCTTACACACGAACTCGATTCAACGAATAATCGTCAAACGGAACACCTAAGGGACATTCGACGACGACTCATCGAATCGAAGGTCACGTGTGAAACCAACGAGGATCCGAGAGGATCATTCTGAGGGAACATCTCGAAGGAATCATCACGCGACAGTCATCGAAGAAGGGAATCGGCAACTCATCAAGAGACGGGTGCCAATACGGAGTGATTGACAGCCCATCCTGATTGAAGAAAGAAGAAATCCTCGTCAAGGAAGAGGGAAACGCTTGTTACATTAAAGGACGATCGATATTGCGCCGAGGTAAGAAATGGAAGAAATAGAAAGACTTCTTCAAAACCTTTTCAAGAGAATAGAGAACAATGAATCAAAGGTTGAAGCAAAAACAAATAGTTATGAATCCGAAAGTTTTCAAGATCTTTTCAAGAGATTAGAAAAAATAGAATCAAAAGTTGAAGTAAAAACAAATGATTACGGATCCGAAATAACTGAAGACGAAGATGAGACTGGCCATGTAACATCGCTAAAAGAATTACTAATTACGATATCTGAATTCGATGGTGAAAATATGCCAGTAGAAACATTTATTTATCAAGTTGAAAGCGCTAAAAAGAACACAGATCGAAACAAACAGTCTTCTACTTGCAATGATTTTAGGATCAAAATCAAAAGGAACAGCAAAAGTAGAAATTAGAGGGATAATATTGATAATTTTACCGAAATAAAAAAAAATTGCGAATTAATTACGGTAATCACGACGATTGAACTGTTTTTCAACTCCAACGGATGAACTGTAGACAAAAACAAACAGAATCGATTAATGAATAGTCCCAACGATTTATGAGAATACACGATTTGGCAATCACATCAATTTTGAATAAAACGTCTATTCCACAAAGTCATAAAACAGTCCTAATCGATGAAGAAAAGAAAAAGGGTCTTACAGATTTTCTAGAAGGTTTAGAAAAAGAAATTCGTTTAGATGTAAAAAACGAACATCCAAATAATATAAAAGAAGCGATTACTTCTGCGATCAAGGCCGAAATTACCATGAAAACTCGATCAATGAATATTGGGTCAGAAAAAATTTATCAGGGTTCAAGTCAGGATCAAAGTCACAAAAATAAAAACAAAAGCGACAAAACATTCACAAAATTTTTTCAAAAGATGTGATATTATTGTAAAAAACCAGCACACGTACTTTCAGAATGTAGGAAAAAACAATTTGATAACAGACAATTTTACAAACGGGATTTTCAAAATGCTCCTCAAAACTCCAAAGATCCTCCTCAAACCCATCATGTCCAAGAGAACGAACAAATATCACAAGAATTTGCAGTATGCGAAACAAAGTATGTAAACTCGCTCACGTTCTTTTAAAATTAGATGACACCAAAGAGGGAATATTTTTGATTGATCCAGGTTCCACAATATCATCAATAAAAAATAAATTATTGAATGATCCGATAAAAATAATCAAGAATGAAAAAAGAATTACGACAATTGCGAACGAAACCTTGAAACCGGAAGGAATGATTGAAAGAAGATTATTTTCCCAACTAGTCGAGCTTCACGTAATCCCTTCAAATTTACCAATGAAAGAAGACAGATTAATTGGATTAAATTTACTTGAACAATTTGAAGCAAAATGGGATATGGGTAAGCACATACTTCAATTTGGACCAAGAACATATACAAAAGATCCACCAAAAAGAGAAACGAATATACCCTCACGAACTGATTGTTTACGTCCATTTGATATTGAAGGAATTTTGAATGGACATGCTAAAATAGAATTGAAAGATTACGATGTATTGGTAAATGTTCAAAACGGACAAGCCACATTTCCTATTCCTAATTGGACTGACAAGGACGGCTGTACAAGAAAATTAAAAGCCGAACCAATTAACCATCTGGATATTAAAAATTATAAGATACCTGAAATAACAAATGAAAGAGAAAAATTACTCCTTGAAAACACCCGATTAAATCACATTAAAGAAGGAAAAGAAGAAATCTGGAAAATCATTAAGAAATATCATGACATCTTTGTTTTACCCGGAGATCCGCTTCCAATGACTCGATTAATAGAACATTCAATAGACCTGACTGACGAAAAACCATTTCACACGAAGCAATACAGATATCCACCCATTCACCATGAGGAAATTAAAAGACAAATCAAAGAAATGCTTGAGAAAGGAATAATTCGAGAAAGTGATTCACCATTTAATTCACCTTTGTGGATTGTGCCAAAAAAGCCGGATTCATCAGGTAAAAATAAATGGCGTATAGTAATTGACTATCGGAAGATTAATGACAGAACTAAACAAGACGCTTATCCCTTGCCAAATATTGACGAAATTTTAGATAACTTGGGAAACGCTAAATATTTTTCTGCTTTTGATATTGCTTCCGGTTTTCATCAAATTGGATTAAAAGAAAAGGATAAAATAAAGACGGCATTTTCGACAAAGGATGGTCATTATGAATACAATAGAATGCCTTTTGGATTGAAGAACGCACCTCCGACATTTCAAAGAATGATGAATAAACGATTACAAGGACTAATTGGTAATAACTGCTTTGTGTATATGGACGATGTCATTGTATTTGGAAAAACTCTAAATGAACACAACAAAAATCTAGAAACACTTTTTCAAAGATTCAGAGACTGTTTAGTTTTGGGTTAATTTCTCGGATTCTGGTTGGAAGTGAACGAGTGGGAAATGGTTTGAGTTATTCGTGAGAATAGAGGAACGCGCCGGAGAATGAATAGTCGAAATGCACTCGCGTTAAAATATAACGAATATCGATTTATTTAACACTATATAATCTAATAACTAAGTTGTAAATTGTTTGAAGAGAGCACGAAGGTGACCGTTGCCGCGGGAGCTAACGCGGGCGTAAATCGCGTTAGCCCGTTGGCATTAAGAAGGGGGGAAGAGATCGAAGCTGACCGTTTACCGAAGAGACTCGTGAAGCAGTGATATCGAAGTTCCGAACGAAGTGTTTGAAAAGAAGGGCCGATGCGATAATATAACGTTGAAATTAGCGGGAGAAAATCCCTGCGCCCGGACACTGTCCGAGTCAAGCGCGCGACCGGCCAAGAGACGTCGACCTCTGGCGGGGTCTCCCGAAATTAGGGAGTCGTAGATGGCGTTTCCGAAACATTCTCCCCGCCTTCGGCGACAGTCATCGACGAAGAGTCCACTGGAAGGACGGCCAACTTGGCAGTCGGTCGCTTGAAGGTGGACGTGGCCGTGCGAAGTGTCACCACCCTGGTTAGACCATCCGACCCGGGGTGAAGTTCGACCACTCGTGCTAGTGGCCATCGTGAGGGTGGGAGTCGTTCGTCCGTGATTAGCACGAGTGAGCCGATTTTGATGTCGTGTGAAGGGTGCCGCCATTTGGAAATTGACAAGCTTCGCTGAGGGTACTCCGAAGACCATCTCTGCCAGAAATGCTGTAATTTTGCCTGAAGGAATTACCACCGTGAAAGTCGAGGTTCTGGGATTGAAGTGAGAGAGGGTTCTGGCACTGTGGTAAGTGCCTCGCCGATGGTGAAGTGACCCGGTGTGAGGGGAGAAATGTCCTCGGGATCGTCCGATAAAGGACAAAGTGGCCGGGAATTTAAGACAGCCTCCACTTGCGCAAGAAGAGTCGTAAATTCTTCGTACGCAAGTGAGGCTTCTCCGATTACGCGACGAAGCTGATATTTCACGGATTTTACCACAGCCTCCCATTTTCCACCCATGTGAGGTGCGGCCGGAGGGTTGAAGGACCAGTCCGTCCCAAGGTTGGTCAGCGATATGATCGTAGAATTCATTTCGGCTGATCCAGCCTTGAAGAGAGCACGAAGTGCAGTATCGGCGCCGATGAAGTTGGTCCCGCAGTCACTATAAATAGTGTGACTGATTCCTCGTCGTCCGGAAAGCCGCCGACAGGCGGCAACGAAGGCCTCTGACGTATAATCCGTGACGAGTTCGAGGTGAACCGCGGAAGTAGTGAAGCAAACAAAAACGGCAAGATAAGCCTTGCACGTTTTGTTCCTCGTCCACGCCAGGTCTTGACAGTGAAGGGTCCTGCGTAGTCAATGCCGGTGTGGAGGAAGGCCCGTGAAGGTGTGACTCGCGCAGTCGGAAGTTGACCCATAAGTTGTTGCGCTTGAAGTCCTTCAAATCTGGCACACGTGGTGCACCGAAGGATGTACGATCGAATGGGAGCCCGGCCACCCGGAATCCAGTACGATCGACGGAGGAAGCTTTGTGGATTGGGTACCACCGTGAAGCGTTCGAAAGTATGAATCAGCGATGATCCATGAAGTGAGCGGAGAGGTCCGGGGTAATATTGACGGATGTTTTGCCTCGGGCTGTAGAAGGGCGTTCGTCAGCCGGCCGCCAACTCGAAGGGTCCCTAGTTGTTCGTCAAAGGGGTTGAGGGCGGCAAGGGACTGGCCCCGATTGAGGGTCGCTCCGCTCGAAATCATCTGAAGTTCAGCCGAGACGTGTGTGCGTTGAACGAGGCGTATCCAGAAGAACCTTGCCTCTTCCAAATCTCCTGTGTTCAGCGGGTAGGTTATTGAGGCGTGCGGGAGCCGTTTGAAGCGGGCCACCGCCCTCTGACACACTGCCGTGATCCGAAGAAGGCGAGTGAGCGAGGAGTACCGTTGTAGAAGGTCCCAACTTTTAGGACTATTCTCGGAGGTGGTGGTGAAGGCGAGACCTGATCGTTGTTCGAGGTCGCCATCCGGTGGAAGTTCGGCCGAAGAGACTGGCCATGAAGATGGCGGTCGCGCGAGCCACTCAGGCCCGTGCCACCAAAGATGGTGCTTGGACAGTTGTCGGGGAGTCTGCCCCCGCGACGCACAGTCGGCCGGGTTTTCCTTACCCGCAATGAACCGCCATGTTGCGTGGGAAGAGAAATTTTGGATCGAGGTGACCCGATTTCGGATGAAATCTTTCTATCGGGCCGGATTTGAAGTAATCCATGTCAACGCAACTGAAGAGTCCGTCCAGAGAGAGACTGGGACTTGCGTTAAGTCTAGGGTTCTCTGAACGTGAGAGGCCAGCCTTGAAAGAAGTAGAGCCGCCGATAACTCGAGCCGTGGAATTGTGAGTCGTTTGAGGGGGGCTACTTTCGTCTTCGAGCAGACGAGGGTGACCGTTGTAGCCCCGTCGACTGAAGTTGTTCGGAGGTGGATCACGGCTGACATGGCGAGTTGGGAGGCGTCCGAGAATCCATGTAGCTCGACAGTCGAAGAGGGCGAAAGGTGAAGCGTAGCCATTTTTCCTGAAGTCGTTGAAGTTTGGCCCCGGTATGAAGAATGTCGTTGATCGACACACCGTTCGCAGATTTGAAGGAACCGTTGAAGACAACACGAAGTTTCGTAGTGGCGCTATGGGTCCGAAAGACACCGTGATGTGGGAGAAAAAAACCGTGGTCTCGAAGACGCTGCCGTTGAAGCACGAGCCATGTGAGACAGGTTCTCGTATTCTTGGAGGAAGGCGTTGTAGAGACCGCGATACGACTCATTTGTCGAGAGTCGCCGTAGAAGTTGAAGAAGGCAGCGTTTCGCAGCCGAATACGAATCTCCGAGTAGCGAAGGAGGATTCTTGAAGGGGAGCCGTACGATATATCGGCCCGTGTGGTCCCTCGTATGAGTGTCCTTGAAGTGTTGTTCGCAAGCGGATTCGTCCGGGTCGGTTGTAGGGGCCGAGTCCGGAGGAATTTCCTCTTGTTCCCAAAACTTCGCAAGTAAAGAAGTGACCTCGTCTTCGATGGAGGCATGTTGAATGCGAACCGAATTTGAGGTGGAACCGTTGACGGGACCGAGTACAATCCATCCGAGAAGCGTGCGCGTGAGCGATGGGATTGATGGCCCGAACCTTGACGACGTCTGACTCAACCAGAAGGCCGTACACGTCAGCTCCGTTGATGACGTCGATTGGTCCCGGTTTCAGAGAGTTCGGGTCTGCCAGAGGAAGTCCGTGAAGATGGTCCCATTGCGCCGAAGTAGCGAACGAGGGAAGCGTTGAAGTTAATACGTTTAGAATAAACGCCGTCACGATGAAATTTCAGGTTGAATCGTGTATTGAAGGTACTGTGACGGTGATAGCTCCGCGCGTCCGTCCCGCTGGCTGGCCTCCGATTCCGTGGATGTTGATGGACGCGGTCTTCCTTTGTGTTCGAAGGAGTTGGACCGTGCGTTCGGAAATGAACGAAAGTTCCGCGCCCGGGTCCATGAGGAGTCTCGCCCGATGCGAGATGCCCGATGAGGAGGTCAGAGTGGTTTGGCTCGTAGCTAGCAGGACTGATGGTCGAATGGCCAGAGCGTTTGAAGAGTCCTTGGAAAAGTGCGGAGGAGTACCCGTGGTGTCGAGGAAGTCCGAGGCGAGCGAAGAAAAGAGGTGAACCGGGTGGGGTCGCAATTCATGTCGAGAAGCGCGACATGTTCCCTTGGAAGCGGTCCCGGATGGTTTCCAACAAAGACAGACGCGTGGAGGTGAGCGTCTTGTTGATATTTTGAGGGGTCGCATTCCTCGTCTTTTCAGCGAGGCTCGAGATGCACTGAAAGGTGCCGACGAGGCCGGCAATGCGACGTTCCATTTTGGCGATATTGCTCGTCATTGTCGAGGTGTCACCGTTTGACACACGAAATCGCTATGATTCAGCGTGAAGCTTCCAAGCCGTTAAAACTAGCAACTCAAGAAAATGTCCGAACGAGTTGCACGAAGCGTCCAAACCGAAAATCACGAAAAACTCGTGAAATGAGGCGCGACGTGTTAGAGATGGAAAATGGCGCGAAGCGTCCAAACGAACACACGAAAACTCGCGGAAGACGAAAAGATGGCGCGAGACGTCGACGAACGTAGCACACGCGAGAAAAATGGCGCGAAGCGTCCAAGCCGAAAATCACGAAAACTCGTGAAAATGTCCGGATGAGATGCTCGAAGCGGCCGAATTGACGATCGAAGCACACGCGTTGAAATGGCGCGAAGCGTCCAAAACGAAAATCACGAAAAACTCGCGAAACGAAAAGATGGCGCGAGACGTCGACGATCGTAGCACACGCGAGAAATGGCGCGAAGCGTCCCAAACGAAAATCACGAAAAACTCGAGAAAAGTTCCGAACGAGTTGCACGAAGCGTCCAAAACGAAAAATCACGAAAAGCTCGTGAAAGACGAAAAGGATGGCGCGAGACGTCGACGAACGTAGCACACACGAGAAAAATGGCGCGAAGCGTCCAAGCCGAAAAACGAACAACTCAAGAAAATGTCCGAACGAGTTGCACGAAGCGTCCAAATTGAAAACACGAGAAAACTCGCGACAGACGGAAGGATGGCGCGATGCGTCGAAGCCGAAAAAACACGAAAAACTCGCGAAAGAAAAGATGGCGCAAAACGTCGACGATCGTAGCACGCGATGGAAATGGCGCGAAGAGTCCAAACCGAAAAACACGAAAAACTCGTGAAAATGTCCGAATGAGATGCTCGAAGCGGCCGAGTCGATGATCGAAATACACGCGATAAATGGCGCGAAGCGTCCAAATCGAAAATTACGAAAACTCGCGAAACGAAAAGATGGCGCGATACGTCGACGAGCGAGATGCGCGAGGCGTCCGAAATCGACGAGAAAGAAAAAACTCGCGAGCGTGGCACGAAGCGTCCAAAAACGAAAACACGAAAACTCGCGAACGAAAATGGCGCGTAGCGTCGACGAGCGATATGCGCGAGGCGTCCGAAATCGACGAGAAAGAAAAACTCGCGAGCGTGACACGAAGCGTCCAAAAACGAAAACACGAAAAACTCGTGAACGAAAATGGCGCGATGCGTCGACGAGCGATATGCGCGAGGCGTCCGAAATCGACGAGAAAGAAAAACTCGCGAGATCGTGGCACGAAGCGTCCAAAACGAAAACCACGAAGAAAAACTCGCGAAAGACGAAACGGTGGCGCGATGCGTCGACGAGCGTTGCACACACGAGAAATGGCGCGAAGCGTCCAAGCCGAACACGAAAAAACTCGCGAAAGAAAGGATGCGCGACGTCGACGAGCGTAGCACACACGATCGAAAAACCGAGAAGCGTTCACACGAATCACGAAAGTCGTTAAATGTCCGACGGAGATGCTCGAGGCGTCCGAGGTCGACGAACTCGCGAAATCGTAGCACGCGAGAAAATGCGCGAAGCGTCCGAAACGAAATACACGAGAACTCGCGAAAGACGACAAATGGCGCGATGCGTCGACGGTCGTAACACACGCAAGAAATGGCGCGAAGCGTCCGGAGGAAAAACGAACAACTCAAGAAAATGTCCGAACGAGTTGCACGAAGCGTCCAAAACGAAAACACGAGAAAACTCGCGACTGACGAAAGGATGGCGCGATGCGTTGACGGTCGAAGCACACGCGAGAAAATGGCGCGAAACGTCCAATGCCAAAAAACCCGAAAACTCGTGAAGAAGTCCGAAGGAGAAGCACGAAGCGTCCAAGTCGACGAACTCGCGAAAATGTCTCTCGAAAGGTCCAAAGCACAACTCGACGGAGAACTCGCGGAATCCGACCGATATTTTTCGAGGCGTCCAAAATCGACAGAACTCGCGAGATCGTAGCACGCGAGAAAATGCGCGAAGCGTCCGAAACGAAATACACGAGAACTCGCGAAAGACGACAAATTGGCGCGATGCGTCGACGGTCGTAGCACACGCGTTAGAAAGCGGGAAGCGTCCAATGCAAAAAAAAACCCGAAAACTTGTGAAGAAGTCCGAAGGAGACGCACGAAGCGTCCAAGTCGACGAACTCGCGAAAATGTCTCTCGAAAGGTCCAAAACACAACTCGACGGAGAACTCGCGGAATCCGACCGATATTTTTCGAGGCGTCCAAAATCGACAGAACTCGCGAGATCGTAGCACGAAGCGTCCAAACCCACAACTCGCGAAATCCGAACGATATTTTTTGAGGCGTTCAAAATCTATGAGAACTCGCGAAAATCGTAGCACGCGAGAAAATGCGCGAAGCGTCCGAAATGAAATTCACGCGAAGTCGCGAAAGACGATAAATTGGCACGACGCGTCGACGGTCGTAGCACACGCGATTGATGGCGAGAAGCGTCCAAAAACGAAAAAAAGAAACTCCCGAATGCCGAACTGTGGTGTCGCCGATCGACACGCACGAAGTTTTACTGCGCGTGGCGTGAAGCGTCCGAGAAACGAGGCGAAACTTGTGAAGACGATCTCTTGCACGAGAGCGCACGATGTCGCGAGCACGTGGTCGGAAGAAGCCGCGAGATCGGTCGGTCGACCGGCACGCAGTGCCCGGTATACCAGCCACAGGCCGAAGCGCGCATGCGCGCGTGTACAGAGTCCGATGCCTGGCTCGCCCGAGAGCGAGAGAGCGCGATGTATCGGGCGCGGTGTGCGTGCGAGAGAGAGAGAGAGCGATACTTCGCTCGAGCTCGTCTTGCGAGAAGGACGATTAGACTTCGCGGCCGACGTGTGGTCACGTGACCGCGATGAAAATTACCCGTTTTTCTCGCGCACCGGATAGAAAGATTGAGAATTTCCTTTGCCTTTCTCCGCGAATAACTCACTTTTTTACCACTTCGTTCACTTGAATCCGGCTCGAAGGACCATGTTTAGATTTGGGTTAATTTCTCGGATTCTGGTTGGAAGTGAACGAGTGGGAAATGGTTTGAGTTATTCATGAGAATAGAGGAACGCGCCGGAGAATGAATAGTCGAAATGCATTCGCGTTAAAATATAACGAATATCGATTTATTTAACACTATGTAATCTAATAACTAAGTTGTAAATTGTTTGAAGAGAGCACGAAGGTGACCGTTGCCGCGGGAGCTAACGCGGGCATAAATCGCGTTAGCCCGTTGGCATTAAGAAGGGGGGAAGAGACCGAAGCTGACCGTTTATCGAAGAGACTCGTGAAGCAGTGATATCGAAGTTCCGAACGAAGTGTTTGAAAAGAAGGGCCGATGCGATAATATAACGTTGAAATTAGGGGGAGAAAATCCCTGCGCCCGGACACTGTCCGAGTCAAGCGCGCGACCGGCCAAGAGACGTCGACCTCTGGCGGGGTCTCCCGAAATTAGGGAGTCGTAGATGGAGTTTCCGAAATAGAGACGTTGAATTAAAACTACAACCTGATAAATGTGAATATCTGAAACCAGAATTAGCATATTTGGGTCATGTCATCTCGAAAAAAGCAATTAAACCAAATCCTGAACGTATCGAAAAAATGGTAAATTATCCAAAACCGAAAAATCAAAAGGAAATCGAACAATTCTTGGGACTCGTTATTATCTATTATCGAATATTAGCTATTATCGAAAATGTATTAAAGACTTTTCAAAGAAAGCATTACCTTTGACAAATTTACTAAAAGAAAAAACGATCTGGCAATGGACAACCGAAGAAGAAAGTGCCTTTACAACATTAAGAAACGCATTATGTTCAGAACCTATCCTGACGTATCCCGACTGGAACAAACCATTTATATTATCGACAGACGCTAGCGGCAAAGCAATAGGTGCAATAATATCCCAAGGAGAATTAGGAAAAGACAAGCATATTTCGTATGTTTCAAGAACGTTAAATCCTGTTGAACAAAATTATTCAACAACAGAAAAAGAATGACTTGCAATTCTTTTGGCAGTAAAGCACTATCGACACTTTCTCTATGGAAGAAAATTTAAAATCATCACGGATCACAAACCACTAATTTCGTTAATGAATTTGAAAGACCCCTCTTCACGGCTAATGAGTTGGAAATGGAAATTGGAGGAATATAAATTCGAAATCAAACACAAAAAAGGAAAGTCTCCTGCAAATGCGGATGCTTTATCCCGGATAAATGTTTTGGAAAATGAAATCCCTGATGTTTTAGATGAATTCCTGAACGAAAAATTTCCAAGTTATGACAACTTTCAAGAAGAAAAGAATTCATATCGAAGGTCTGAAAATATATTTTACAAAGAAGGAAGAACAAACAAAAATGGTCTAGTAATAACGTATAATCTAAATGAGAAAGGATTAATAATCTACCCTAATAACGATGAAATCGTTTGGTGGGCGGAACTAAGAGCACGAATTCCTCATCGCGAATTTATTGAAATTAGAATCAAAGATCCAAGACTTCGAGCACTAGTACTCGAAATTATCGAATATATTTACACAAAAGTAAATCCAGGAAAACATTTAATAATTTTTACGAGTCAAGTGAAAGACGCTACCACGCAGGAAGAAAAAGAAAGAATAATCAAGGAATTTCATGAATCAACTATTGGAGGTCACAACGGATCACAGAAGACAATAGAAAAATTGAGAAAGAAATATAATTGGACTGGAATGACAAAAGACGTAGAAAGAGTAATCCAACAATGTCAGATATGTCAAAAAGAAAAATTAACCTCACAAGTAACAAGACCTAATCCAGGATATCCTGACATCCCGATAAATCCCAACGACAAAGTATTATTAGATATAATGGGACCCCTTCCAGCAAATCATGGTCAAAAATATATATTGGTTGTACTGGACTACCTTACGAGATATTTGGTAATAGCTCCGCTCAAAATGAAGAATTCGCAAGAAATACTTGAAAATTTTTGGGAAAACTATTGTAAAATTTTTGGGGTTCCTAAAGAAGTTTTAACGGACAATGGCGTCGAATTTAAAGGTAAATTTCACGAGGTAATGTGTGAAAAATTAAAGGTAAAATGGACTGCAACCTCTGTTTATTACCCGCAATCAAATGGAAAAAATAAAAGATCACATCGGGAAATCCTCAATTACGTACGGAGTTACATGGTGGAAAGTACCGATTGGGTGAGTCAGTTGTCAAGGGCTATGATCTCTTATAATTCGACAAGGAAGGAAAGGACCGGAGTGTCACCTTTCGAATTTTTATTTGGATATGCCCCAAATATTCCTTTGGACGCCGAAGAGCTTGAAATGACGATAAAAGAAAAATATGATTCGTTACGAAGATATCGAGAAAAGGTCCGTGAAAAAGCTAGAGAAAAAATCGAAAAATCCCAAAATAGAACTCGCGAACGATTAACTTCCCAAAGAACTCCGAAATCCTTAAGCATAGGACAGGGAGTATTAATTAAAAGAAGACAACTAGGATTTTCAAAGTTACAAAGTCCATGGGAAGGACCGTATATAATAGAAGAGATTTTAAACGAACAAAGTGTAGCTGTAAGAAGAGGTAATGACCTCGTACTATACAATAAAATAGATGTAAAACCCTATTTTACAGATGAGAATGATCCGATGACGCAATTGATGATACTGATACTGATGACGACATTATTGATCCCAATGATGCGCAGCCAAGTACAAGTAAACAACATTGGGAATGAAAAATCGGTTTATCTAGAAACCATGGGAAAAACACACGTTTATCATGAAACCTGGAAAGTAATCATCGGAATACAATTTAGTCACTTACCCAAAGAGGTATACTTACTACAGAATAAAACTAAAGAATTATACGATATATGGCTTACAGTACAAACTTGGATTTATATGTCAAAGTGTGCAGCAAATTAAAACACAAATCAAGCGAAATGAAATGTTAGAAAGTCAACTAAGGATATTATATCATTTAATTGGTCAAAGAATAAAAAGAGGACGTTTCAATATTGTCGGAGAATGAATAAAACTGCTTTTTGGAACATTGTCATCCTCCGACGCCACTTATTTTAATAATGAGATCGATAAACTACGGAATGATAACTTGATAACAGCACATTTAATAAAAAATCAGAAGACTTTAATGATGAATCAATTAAAGAGCAATGATAAAACTTTTCAAGACATGATTGTGCAATTTAATTTACTAAGTGGAAATATAAAAAACTTGCATGAAGAAACTAGAAGAAATACAATTAACATACAAATCAATGAGATATTATCCGGATACGTTACGCTGTACCAAGATTTGAAGATGAGCATAACGGTCTTATTAAATGCAATAATTGATGAGAAAAGTTAATATATATTCTAGAAGTACCAATATTAGAGGAAGAAATGTACGAGATAATGCATCCAATTGCGATTCCAAGTTATTCGCTAATAAAAGGATATGTATTATATAGCATAGACACAGACTATATGGTAATTAGCGAAAAGAAAACAATATTTTTTCCGTTACAAACAATAGAATTTGAAAGTTTAAAGAAAGTAGAAAATACGTACTTAATTCAAAGAAAACATCCAGACTACTCAACATAGTTCTCTACATAATATGTGATAACAATGATTCTCGCAAGAAAAGAAAAGACGTGTACACCGAAATATGTGCTATTAGAAAGCTTTCTGTTTATTCAATTAAAAACAGGACAAGATTGGATTGTAATACTGGTAAAAGAAGAAACGCTTCATATACTGTGTCCTGATGATGGTCCAAAAACAATAAAACTTGAGTCAAATGCAAAGGTTCATCTTGAAAAAGGATGTTTGGCAATGGCAACACACGCTATATTAAAAGCCTCGAATGTAATTAAAACAGTTGAATCTGATATAATTCTACAATGAAGTTTTAACGAAACAGAGATAAGAGATCTACGAATTCATAAAATTAAAGGAAAAGAATTGAATATTAGTATAATTTCTGAAAACTGTATCAACTCAAAGAATTTGCAAGACTTAGGAACAAATATCGAAGAAATAAACGAGCAAATAAATGAATTAGCATTGCGAAGAAGATCAAAATCTGTTAAAGAACATATTCAAGATGGACTTCAATATATAGGATATACGGCTGTAACCGTGATATGTACTTACGTTATGTATAAAATAGGTCTTTGGAAATGCTTAAGAAAGACAATTTCCTGTTGTTTAAGACAATGTATAATATTTGATCATTGTAATTTTGGAAATAACGCCCAGACTAGATCGACCGGAGCACATACACCTTAAAGAATCATTGAAAGGAAAATATAATGAAAAGACGAGAATTACAGAAATAGAAGAAACTGAAGAGTCGCCAAAACTGATTCAATAATTGTTTAAACCCAAATCAACCAGTCAAATATGAAAATTTATGGGGAATAAAATTCTTTAAGGAGGGAGGAATTTAACGGTGAAGTTTGACACCTTCTAGAATAAGTCACCTAGTGACGCGATACATTTTTTCCCCACCATGTAGCCAATGCATACTGCGTTATTCCCGATCATATATAAAGAGCGTTCGATAAAGACAGACAGAAGAATCATTCTCATTCATTTGTCACGAGCGTATCGTTACCGAACTAAGTGTATCATTGCCCAGCGTAGTCATGATCCAGTAAACATTCATCGTTCGTCAAAGAACATTCTACAATATATAACTACGCACTTCGATCGACGTATATCTCCAAGCCGCTATCGTGAAAGAAGAGTCATCAGTCGGCGCATCAAATTACAATCGTTGGACATCGAATACGAGAAAACACCGAGAACAATACAGGCCAGCGCTTCGTCATACGATTGTAACACAATAAAATAAAAGAACTCTTCGATACGCGATAACGACGTCTTTTTTTAAAAACACATATGTTCACCCAACGGTGTAGCAATATATATATATATATATATATATATATATATATATATATATATATATTGTGGAGGGCAAGACGGCCAGGACGTAACACGGAGCAGTATCGTGTTGAGTTAGGCGGGCCCTAACGGTTCGCACGGCAGTGCCTCTATGGTTCTTACAGGGCGCTCCTGGAGAATTTCGTCCCGAGGGGAAGCCCTGACCACGGGGCGAGAGCCCGAGTTTTTTGGATCGGGTTGGGCCCTGTTACGTTTATCGTTTTGTTGTTTATAGCACATAGGCTCGGAGTGTCCCGGTTTTTGGCAATATGCACAAGGAGCGCGCGGTCTGTTATCGCGCTGGGACGCGTTATTATTGTCGCTTTTCGACTTAAATTGAGGACCTCAAGGCCCTCAATTTTCCCAAAATTTCCTGAAACGAGGCCCGCTCAAGCGGGCCTCATTTGGGAAAATTTGGGAAAAAATTGGGAAAATTTCGAGATGTTTGCCAGCAATTCTCCGAAGGATGATTGCGGCTATAATGAGAACAGGCTGGTCTCTCGGACGGGGAGAGATTCTTAACCTGTGCAACACTTGGTTTGTTATCGGGTCGGAATTGTGAACGATCGCGGCTCATTTCTTTTTCAACTTTTATGGCTTTGCTGTAGGCATCCTCTAGGTCCAGGAAGCCTGCAAGTTTTAATCTCATTCGAAAATCGGGGGAAAGCCCCTTAGTAAAACAGCCCAATGTGTCATTGTCCAATGTGTTGTATTGATCAGAACGAATTAAACCGTGATTATCGAGTTCGGCCTCTTTGATGACCATATGCAAATCTTTTATGCGACTGATGTTATCGATTATGTGTTCGGACTTGAGTTTTGTAATGTTCCCGAGTTCACCACGAAACTCATTGAGTGTTTTCGCGGATCCCAAAAGAGTTTTCAATCGATCAGTAAAATTGGAAATGTTGTTTAACGTATAATCTTCTAACGTGGTAGCGGCGTGTCCTTTTAGTTTGTTCCTGAGAAATTGCGTCAGGATAGATTCGAGGATGTCAAGATCTAATGAAACGTAGCTCCGGAATATTGTATCCGTTAAAAATTGGGACGGACTCTAATGCGTCTTTAAATTGCAAATTTTGGTTACGCGATACTGGGTTCGAACTATTTTCATCGAAGTAGATGGTTTGTTCCGAACGTAGTGAATTTGGAGGTGGCGGGCAATTTTGACCGTTCCTCTCATTTCTAATTTCAGTGATTTCGGTACGAAGGTTTCCCATCTGGGAGACCAGTGTGGATAGGACCCTTTGAAGGTCTGAAAATTGTTCGGTATGTAAATTTTAAGGTTCGGGAGAAGACGCCATCTCCCGCTGACGTGCCTCGAGGGCCTCGAGTTTTTCTTGAGTTTCTTGATTTTTTTCTATAAGGGATTTTTCTTGTTCGCGTAAAAGTTCTTGTTTGTTGTCCAATTGTTCGGAGAGAATACGAAGTTCTTCTTCGTTTAGTTGGCGAGTTTTGGATCTAGTCGCCATTTTGTAAAATACTGATTTGGTAAATGAATTTATTGTTTCGTTATTATGTCACTATCACCAAAAAATGGAAGAAAAAGGTGATGAATTTTTGTTTGAAACGTTAACTATTGGTGTTTCCTAAGAGGAATGATTTACGTATTTAATAGTTTTCGAAATTACTTGATGGGAACTAGAGAGAGAACAGAGGTTTTAAAGAATATAGAGAGGGTGACTTTTATAAGGTGGACGGGTGTTTTTAGAGGGTCTTGCGCGATGATTTTGAGACTGAACAATTTTTTTTTATGGTTATTCACGCTTCCTTTGAAAAAAATATATCGTATTTTTGTCATGAATAGCATTTGCCAGAGAAAATAGAGGATACTGGAAAAGGATAAAAAAATCCATTTTGCGTGCAGGAGAATGAAGCTTATAAAATTATCCAACATAAGATTTAAAGTGGATAAATCGGAATTTAATCAGTGGAACAAAAGAGCTAAGTCAGGCACGACAGTGCAATAGCAAGTGCTAGTCTGCTGACGTCACAGCTGCAACTTCCGAATGGTCGCGGCTGTCACAGGAAGTTGGTTCAGAGTCCGATGATACGCGGTCGAGCCGAGGGATCTGAATGTGTCCCTATCTGAGAACTTGATTCAAAATAATGTCAATTTATAAAATGCTCGCGGATTCCATGCACTGCAAATACGATTTCCAATCATTTGCGATTCGCTAACAACTTTTGGAATAAATGGTTTTAGCAATACATTTTAAAGTAAGTTGACATGGAATTATTAATTTTTACCAAATATTACGAGATTTTTGTTTTTAAATGTTGCATAAATTATCTTCACATGTTGTAGTTACAGAATTTTTGAATATTTTATGAAAAAGTCAAAAATAAAAATGCTCGTATAATTTGGCAAAACATAATAATTCCACGCGAAATTGCTTAAAAATTTTTTGATAGAATTATTTATTGCGAAAGCTATTAGTGAATCGCAAATGATGAGGAATACTGATTGCGGATCATGAAATCCGGAAACATTTTCGAAATTGACATTATTTCCGATAAAGTTCGCAATCTATCGATCAAGTTCAATCGATTATCTTAAACCTCAATCCATAAAGGTATTTCAGGAACATTGATCCCATGAAACTGGGTCGTTTTCGTTTTTGCACTGCCAAACCAACAATTGTCGGTGGAAAAAATCTGAAAAAAATCATGGCCGATCTTTAGACCGTATTTCTACAGGAACAATAAGGTTGTTTTCTTCCTTATTTTCGTTTTTTTTTAAATAAATATTAAGCGAAGAAAATGATCTTGGGCGGGATGAAAAGGAGACAGGTTTGCGCATCGCGGGTTAGCATTTGATCCGCAATGGGTCAGATTGAGTCGAGAAGTCTGACGATGCTGCGACAACGACGGAAGGAGCATTATTTATTCAACAAAGATAAAATCGGTGCTCGCAACGGTTCTCGAAGCACCGATCGGACATTCCTGACACTACTTCCCCGAATTCGTCGCCGATTTTATCTTATTTCCGGTCAGATTGGGTCGAGAAGTTAGACGATGCCGCGAGAACGACGGTGGGAGCTTTGTTTATTTTACAAAGATAACATCTGTGCTCGGAATGGTTCTCGGAGCTTCGATCGGACATTCCCGATATTACTGCCCCGAATTCGTCTCCGATTTTATCCTACTTCCGGTCAGATTGGGTCGAGAAGTCTGACGATGCCGCAAGAATGACTCTAGGAACTTTGTTTATTTAACAAAGATAAAATCGGTGCTCGGAATGGTTCCCGGGGGCTCGATCGGACATTCTCGATATTACTGCCCCGATTTCGTCTCCGATTTTATCATACTTCCGGTCAAATTGGGTCGAGAAGTCGGACGATGCCGCGAGAACGACGCTAGGAACTTCGTTTATTTAACAAAGATAAAATCGGTGCTCGGAATGGTTCGCGGAGCCTCGATCAGACATTCTCGATATTACTGCCCCGAATTCATCTCCTATTTGATCCTACTTCCGGTCAGATTGGTTCGAGAAGTCTGACGATGCCGCGAGAACGACAGTAGGAGCTTTGTTTATTTAAGAAAGATAAAATCGGTGCTCGGAATGGTTCCCGGGGGCTCGATCGGACATTCTCGATATTACTGCCCCGAATTCGTCTCCGATTTTATACTACTTCCGGTCAGAATGGATAAGGAAGTCTGGCGATGCCACGAGAAAGACGGAAGGAGCATTGTTTATTTAGCAACGAGAAAATTGGTGGTCGGAATGGTTTCCGGGGCCTCGATCGGACATTCCCGATATCACTGCCCTGAATTCGTCTCCGATTTTATTCTACTTCCGGTCAGATTGGGTCGAGAAGTCTGACGATGCCGCGAGAACGACGGTGGGAGCTTTGTTTATTTAAGAAAGACAAAATCGGTGCTGGGATTGGTTCCCGGCGCCTCGACCGGACATTCCCGATAGTACTGCCCCCAATTCGTCTCCGATTTTATATTTCTTTCGGTAAGTTTGGGGCGAGAAGTCTGACGATCTTGCGAGAACGGTCTTATCATATTCTATATTCCGCAATGAACGGCGAACATGAAGTTGCCTAGCCCGTGTATGTATATGACTATCAATTATGATATAACAATCGATCTCTATCTGTTTATTGTCACTCTTTGCACGGCCTTTTTCTATCAAACATTTGACAGCCATGGCTGACGCACGACGCGTTAACATGCACGCGTGCCTTATCCGTGCTGGAAACAATTCTAGTGCGGCTGTCCGGATCTGCCGCGACGAATATGGCGGGCCCGTTCCTTGGCGACAAAGTTTTACACAGTATGTAGTTGAAGAATTTAAAGGTATAGAAAGTATCCCGTGCAGAAATTTTGGCAGGGAATACTGCTGGATTCTGACTTGTATCACGGGCTCTCAGTCGGGGTTGTTACGTCCTGGGTCTCCACCCTCTTCAAAACGGAAATCCCAAGACATCAACAAATACGCGTAAATATATAATACTCCTTTAACCTTATCAATAATCACCCCATGAAATATGTAAGAACACTCAGAAGTAAGAAATATTAACCATAAAATATGTTGGACCATTCAGTCGGAATTTCCCTTAAACCAAGTCCGACCGAAACAGAGTTAAACTACTTGACGGGTGCCATCCTGTTCCCCTGATACTCGAATTTTAATTCGCGCTCCGCGAATTCATTTTACCCCAATATAAAATATAATTCGCGACCCCGCGAGTGTTCAAATTAACTCCTTACCCGTCAGGTAGTTCGCAACCTGTAAAATTAAAATTTATATTAAAAATAAGAGAAAAGTATAATGCATAAATGTATAGCATGTCTACCCCCGTAGATATTACTGGTACATCCTAAACTTCGAGGACAAACCAAGGATATGCCCTCATACGGTCAGTAACTTCAGGGACCTAATGATCAATATATATATAATTTATAAGTACACTATCGAAGTTTAAGAACAATATAAATCATATGCATATGCACTTTGGGAACACCACCAACTTAAAGGACAATCCCAATACACAAACTATAAAGACAGTAACTTTAACCTATAAGGTATATTGAGCGGACCCTCTTGCAATTTCAAGGACAAAGAATATACCTCCACACACATTGCAAAAACGTTCTCGTAACTTTAAGGACAAATGTTTGTATACTCACGTATGTTTCGAGAACGTTCTAGAACCATCCAGAGAATTCGTGGACAATCTTGGAAAGAACAAAGGATTGCATCACTAATGCAATCTCAAGCCAGACAAAAGAAATTCCTAAGGGTCTGGTTACACCTCGAGCTCGACCGAAGAAGATAAGGAAAGAATGCACACGTGCACCTACTACGCAATACCCAAAGGAATATTACACATAATCTAGAACCTTCTTGAACATTATAATTTTATTAAAAACTCTAGTTAAATATAAAAACCTTACTAAATAAACGTGGCTACTACGGCATCAATTAACAACATATACATTGATAACAAAAAACAATATTATATAAGGCGGAAAAACGAATAAAATTAAGAATAAAAAAATAAATTGTAAAAGCAATGATAAATTAACAAAACAGAGTAATTTATCAATGCTTCAAATCAATCAAATGTATATTGACAAAGAAAAACAGCAGAGAACCGAAAAAACAAGAAAATTAAGCCACAAGAGGGGAAGGCTCTCCGTCATCCCCACTCCCGCGGAAGAGATATATACAGCAGGCCCAAGCCGGGGCCCCTCAGTTCCAGCCGATCTCTCCACGGAGCAACATCGCGTTCGGTCGCTCTGAAAATCGGTTATTCAATACAAAAGATTGTAACAATATACGTACGAAAAGTGAATTATTGTGTCTGAGTTACTCTTACCCAACCCATCGTCGTCTCTACGTCGAAACGCGCTAGAGAAAAGGGGTATAAAGAAAATTATTTGAAATCAAATGTTACTCACAGAAATTGAAAAGAAATAGTGAAACAAATGTACGGAATAGATTGAAAAGCTACCCGATCATTACCTGTCAATAATTCCGTTATTGGTGCAGATATCTATGCACGATAACTACCTACAACAACCCCAAGCTATTAGTGCAGATACCTATGCACGATAACTTGTACACCTTACCTTTGTCTATTCAACCTCTTCCGTATGCCTAGATGACGGGGAGGTAAACATTACCGTTTCCGTCGAGTTATTGCTGAGGTTTTGGGCCAACCTCCTCGTGGCCCCAGGGGAAACAACAAGAATTCAAAGGAAAATTCAATAATCCCCGACAAATCATTATCGCCTTTCGACGGAGAATTTGTATCGAAAATAAATAGCGTCGCGTTTCCTATAATTGACTTTTATATGGGAAGTCTCCGTGTCAAAGAACCTCTAAGTGTTGCGAACTATTTTTCTGCATTGATCCTCGAAACATTCGGAAATCCTCATATGAAATCATCAAGACCTACGGTATCCGGCCGAGCTCAACCCAAGGTGATCTCCAACATCCCGGTGAACACTGAAATCCACCTGGTTGACAAGAAAGGGTGCATCCGAGTTATTTGCCCAAATTCCGGTGATTCTTCTCAGGTGAAACAACAGGAGCCAACTCCGTAAGACCCGCTACGTTTCCACCCTCGGACGGTGAGTAAACCTTCCACGCTTACCTCATTTTTAATTCATTACTCACCAGATCTTCAAATCATTGATAACTCGATTACTTCTAACGGATTGATCCCCATCTCTAACGGGCGCATTCCCGTTTAAATTCCTGGGATCTTGATTTTATAACCACGACGTAACAGGTATTACGTCGTGGTTGTAAAATCAGGTTTAATTCTTTAGTTTTAATTCGGATGGTACTAGATTTTATTTAAAAGGATGATTTTACAGGTAAAAATGGATCCCAGGAGTTTAAACGGGAATGCGCCCGTTAGAGATGGGGATCAATCCGTTAGAAGTAATCGAGTTATCAATGATTTGAAGATCTGGTGAGTCATGAATTAAAAATGAGGTAGGCGTGGAAGATTTACTCACCGTCCGAGGGTGGAAACGTAGCGGGTCTTACGGAGATGGCTCCTATTGTTTCACCTGAGAAGAATCACCGGAATTTGGGCGAATAACTCGGATGCACCCTTTCTTGTCAACCAGGTGGATTTCAGTGTTCACCGGGATGTTGGAGATCACCTTGGGTTGAGCTCGGCCGGATACCGTAGGTCTCGATGATTTCATATGCGGATTTCCGAATGTTTCGAGGATCGATGCAGAAAAATAGTTCGCAACACTTACAGGTTCTTTGACATGGAAACTTTCCGCATGAAAGTCAATTATAGGAAACGCGACGCTATTTATTTTCGATACCGATTCTCCGTCGAAAGGCGATAATGATTTGTCGGGGATTATTGAATTTTCCTTTGAATTCTTGTTGTTTCCCCTGGGGCCTCGAGGAGGTTGGCCCAAAACCTCAGCAATAACTCGACGGAAACGGTAATGTTTACCTCCCCGTCGTCTAGGCATACGGAAGAGGTTGAATAGACAAAGGTAAGGTGTACAACGTATCGTGCATAGGTATCTGCACTAATAGCTTGGGGTTATTGTAGGTATACAATACAGTAGTACAGATGGTGACCGCAGAGGTGCAGATATCTATGCACGATAACGTGCATAGATATCTGCACCAATAACGGGATTATTGACATGTAATGATCGGGTAGCTTTTCAATCTATTCCGTACATTTGTTTCACTATTTCTTTTCAATTTCTGTGAGTAACATTTGATTTCAAATATTTTTCTTTATACCCCTTTTCTCTAGCGCGTTTCGACGTGGAGACGACGATGGGTTGGGTAAGAGTAACTCAGACACAATAATTCACTTTTTGTACGTATATTGTTACAATCTTTTGTAATTGAATAACCGATTTTCAGAGCGACCGAACGCGATGTTGCTCCGTGGAGAGACCGGCTGGAACTGAGGGGCCCCGGCTTGGGCCTCCTGTATATATCTCTTCCGCGGGAGTGGGGATGACGGAGAGCCTTCCCCTCTTGTGGCTTAATTTTCTTGTTTTTTCTGTTTTCTGCTGTTTTTCTTTGTCAATATACATTTGATTGATTTGAAGCATTGATAAATTACTCTGTTTTGTTAATTTATCATTGCTTTTACAATTTATTTTTTTATTCTTAATTTTATTCGTTTTTCCGCCTTATATAATATTGTTTTTTGTTATCAATGTATGTGTTGTTAATTGATGTCGTAGTAGCCACGTTTATTTAGTAAGGTTTTTATATTTAACTAGAGTTTTTAATAAAATTATAATGTTCGAGAAGGTTCTAGATTATGTGTAATATTCCTTTGGGTATTGCGTAGAAGGTGCACGTGTGCATTCTTTCCTTATCTTCTTCGGTCGAGCTCGAGGTGTAACCCGACCCTTAGGAATTTCTTTTGTCTGGCTTGAGATTGCATTAGTGATGCAATCCTTTGTTCTTTTCAAGATTGTCCTCGAATTCTCTGGATGGTTCTAGAACGTTCTCGAAACATACGTGAGTATACATATATTTGTCCTTAAAGCTACGAGAACGTTTTTGCAATGTGTGTGGAGGTATATTCTTTGTCCTTGAAATTGCAAGAGCGTCCGCTCAATATACCTTATAGGTTAAAGTTACTGTCTTTACAGTTTGTGTATTGGGATTGTCCTTGAAGTTGGTGGTGTTCCCAAAGTGCATATGCATATGATTTATATTGTCCTTAAACTTCGATAGTGTACTTATAAATTATATATATATTGATCATTAGGTCCCTGAAGTTACTGACCGTATGAGGGCATATACTTTGGTTTGTCCTCGAAGTTTAGAATGTACCAGTAATATCTACGGGGGTAGACATGCTATATATTTATGCATTATACTTTTCTCTTATTTTTAAAATAATTTTTAATTTTACAGGTTGCAAATTACCTGACGGGTAGGTAACAGGTAAGGGGTTAATTTGGACACTCGCGGGGTCGCGAATTATATTTTATATTCGGGTAAAATGAATTCGCGGAGCGCGAATTAAAATTCGAGTATCAGGGGAACAGCATGGCACAAGAGGTATATTGCCCCTGCAAGTAGGCAACCCGTCAAGTAGTTCAACTCTGTTTCGGTCGGACTTGGTTTAAGGGAAATTCCGACTGAATGGTCCAACATATTTTATGGTTAATATTTCCTACTTCTGAGTGTTCTTACATATTTCATGGGGTGATTATTGATAAAGTTAAAGGAGTATTATATATTTACGCGTATTTGTTGATGTCTTGGGATTTCCGTTTTGAAGAGGGTGGAGACCCAGGACGTAACACAGGTAACCATTTCTGGTGGGAGCGGTGGGATGCCCCGTTAAAATTAATCCATAACGAATACAGAATACATTTTTCAAAAAAATAATAAAAGAAAGAATAAATAAATAACTACAATGACGGACAGAATGGAGACACGTAGTAAAAGTAGAGGCACATGTAACGAAGACGAAATCAAAATATTAGCTGACCAATTGGACAGAAAAAACGAACAACTTCGGGCAGAAGGCTCTTTCTTTCGCCTTCCGGGCGAAAGAAAGAGAAATGGAAGAGCGACTCAAGGAAATCCAAATGAGGGAAGAATGTTTGCCTGAACAAGAAAAAACAAAAGAAACATTCAATGAAGAAATTGATCTTGAACATACTGAAGTTGATAAATCCTTGCAATCCATGTTGAAGAATTTACTTTCCGAATTTTCAGAAATAAAAAGAGATATTACAAACATAAAAAGGGAACAGGGAACCGCGAGTCCTGAACCTACTCCACAAAATGTTTTCCCTCCCTTTCCCGACCGATCAACTCAACCGTCACTGACGTATAAAGACGCTTTAGAATCAGTCCCCATATTTAATGGATATACCATTCCCGTGCTAAGATTCATACGGGCATGTCAAAGGGCAAGGGACATGTTCCTGCCCCACCATGAACCAAACATCACGCGATTGTTGCGCAACAAACTGAAAGGTTATGCTGAGATAGCCCTCGAGGATGATATATTTCTCACAATCGAAGAATTCGCGAACCGTCTAAAAACCTTTTTCGGAGCTTCAAAAACCATTAATCAATATCGCGGCGAACTGGGAAACATTGTAAAAGGGAAAAACGAACACGTGATTGACTATATAAGTCGTGTCAAAGATCTGCACGCCGCAATAATAGAAATTGAAAGAGAAAATTCACCAAACATTTCTCGCGTCATGGCTGTAGAAAACGATGCTCTTGAGTGTTTCATTAACGGTCTTCCTCCTGATTTCCGCTTACGTTTGAAAATAGAGGGAAAACGAATCTCGAGTCAGCATTTTCTAAAGCAATTAAAATTGAAAAAGAAATCGAGCGCGATCGCGGTCATTTCAAGGAAAACCGAGTCGATTTAAAAATTCCATCTACCAAAACCATCGCCATTACAAGCGAAAAATGCGAACATTGCTCGAAACCTCATCAATCTGATCGTTGCTGGTTCAAATTTCCCGAAAAACGACCTCAGTGGAACAACCAACGCGAAAAACCAAACTCAGACCAAGGTCCGCGTAATTCAAACAGTGTAATTCAATTATTGCAAACGCGTAGGACACATTGAAGAAAAGTGTTACAAAAAACAAAACGATGAACAGAAAGCAAAAAAAAAACGAAAAATCTCGCCCGAACAACGAGCGCCCAGTTCAGGACGAGAAGATCCAAGGGCGCCCTATCAAAGTAATCGAGTCGTCACCATCCGAACCCTCAACGTCCGATTAAGCATTGGCAAATTTATACCAACCATTGAACTCCACTCTCCGCAACTTAAAGGAGTTCCTGAATTTTTGGTTGACACTGGTTGTGACGCAAATTTGGATAAATTAAGTGCACTAAGTTCCGACACAACGTTCGATCCCTATAACATCTTACGACTCCTAGGCATCTCCGAGGTACCCGTATATACAATGGGGGCAACAACACTCCTGATCCAAGATAACGAGGTCAATTTCCATATTGTCCCCGACAAGTTTCCAATAAAGCAAGAGGCATTATTAGGGTCCGCTTTTTATAAAAGAATGCAAGGCCGTTATTGATTACGGCCGCGAAGAAGTGAGATGGGCAACTCATGTTGTCCCTTTCAAAAATCGTGCTTCAATCTTTGTCGCCAAACGAACCAAAACTGTTTGCTATGTCAGAATTTCAAACCCGGAAATAAAAGAGGGATATTTGCCATATCTCCTGATCAAAAAGGGAGTTTTCCTGGGCGAAGCCATAGTAACGGTAAAAAATCGAATCGCCTACATATTAGTGCACAATACAACCGATGAAGATTTGTAATTTCCCATTCCTACTATGTCCCTTCAGGAATACCAGACTAAAGAAAACTTCGAAGATAAAAACGAATACGGAAAAACCACGCTTTTAACTGAAAGCTATTGCGAGGATAAAATCAAATCAGTACAAGCACTACTACGCCGTGATCATTTGAATAAAGAAGAAAGAATAAGCGTAAACAAAATCATTGCCGAAAATTTAGACCTTTTCCATACACCTGGCACAAAACTAGGTCACACCGATGCAATCGAGCACAAAATCGCAACCACTGACGATCAACCGGTCTTTGCCCGGCAATATCGCTTTCCGCCCTTGCATACGGACGAAATAACTAAACAGGTAAACGAACTTATCGAAAACGAAATCATAACACCACCTTTGTCACCTTACAGTTCACCCTTGTGGATTGTCCCTAAAAAGGCCGATTCGAAGGGAAACCTAAGATGGCGAATGGTGATCGATTACCGAAATCTGAACGAAAAAACAATTGGTGATGCCTACCCCCTTCCTCAAATAAACGAAATTCTGGATCAATTAGGCAACGCCAAATACTTCTCAGTTTTTGACCTTGCAAGCGGGTTTCACCAAATCAAAGTTCACCCGGACGATGCACATAAAACCGCGTTTTCAACACCCTTTGGTCACTATGAATTTAAACGCATGCCATTCGGACTAAAGAACGCGCCAGCAACTTTTCAGAGACTCTTGGACAAAGTACTTATGGGTTTGCAAGGGGTAGAGTTATTCGTATACCTCAACGATATTGTCATTTACGCAAAATCACTAGCCGAGCACGAGGCAAAATTTAACAAACTCGCGATTAAGCTCCGAAATGCAAATTTAAAATTACAAACCGATAAGTGTGAGTTCCTCCGAAAGGAAGTAGCGTATCTGGGGCATGTAATCAGTGAAGACGGAGTAAAACCCGACCCAAATAAGCTCGTGGCCTTACGGGAATACCCCAGGCCAACGACACAGAAAAAGATAAAGCAATTTCTGGGACTAGCCGGCGATTATCGGCGCTTTATTGAAAACTTTTCCGGGATTGCAAAACCATTAACAGCGCTTTTAAAAAAGGGAATTACATTCAAGTGGTCAAGTTCCCAAGAGGAGGCATTTAATAAATTACGTGATGTTCAATGCAAGGAGCCAGTCCTCCAGTACCCCGACTTTACCAAACCATTCATTGTTACAACCGATGCTTCTAACATCGCGATCGGTGGTGTACTAAGTCAAGGCGAAATTGGTAAAGATCGCCCCATCTGTTATGCTTCACGTACACTGGGGAAACACGAACTTAATTACTCAACAATTGAAAAAGAACTTTTGGCTATAATTTATTCAGTCAACCATTTCAGACCATACATTTACGGAAGAGAATTTACACTTGTAACAGATGATAAGCCTTTAGTCTGGCTTAACTCAGTTAAAGACCCGGCTAATCGGCTGGTGCATTGGCGCCTAAGCCTATCAAACTACCAATACAAAATCGTTTACAAACCTGGCAGAGTAAACAGCAATGCTGACGCCCTGTCAAAGAATCCGCCTGAAAGAGAGAAATCAGTATTAATCATGAAACACAAACCACAACAACTGTTAAGCTCACCGGAGCCAGAATCAGATAATGAAGAAAGAATGTATAGTCCTCCCAAAAAGGGAATCATAAGGAGCACGGAAACCCCAGGAGTAGCTCCATTTAATATTGGAAATGAAGCCCCTGTTTCCGGGAATGCGTTCAATGGGAACGAGTCAGGCGAACCTTCCCAAAACCATGAAGATACCAATACAAATCAAACGCCACTCTCATCCCCGCTTCCTGAAACCAGGGATGACGAAATAAACAACGACGATCCTAGCCTACAAGTACACGAATCAGATAACGAAAGCGAAATAGCGAAATGATAGAAAACCCGACGGTACCATACGAAAACCCTGAAATAGAGGGAACGATTACTGGATCTATAGCCATAATCGAATCTCGCGACAGACTGATCATGCAGAAAAACACTCTTGTTGTTTTTATTTCAACGTTTGGTAGACCTATTGACGAAGGCGCAAAAGACCTACGGTCAATACACAAGTTACCTCAGTTTGAAAACATCACGATTGCTAAGGTAAAAGTGAAATCAGAAAGAAACCGCCATATAATAGCACTACCAATCGGTTTGAATGAGCAACATAACCTAACGCAAGATGTGTTAGACGATTCTTTGGAATCCCTCAGGGACGCAATAAGGGAATTGCGTATTTCCTCAATATCCATTGCAAAAACAAACATTATAGGAGGAGTCGCCTGGACTAATATTCAAAATGAATTAATCTCAACGCTACAGGACGAGACTCTGACCATAATAATTTGTAAGCAATTGGTAAGAATACCATCGGAAAATGAAAGACTAGAAATAATTCAAGAAAAACACGATTCCCTTGTTGGCGGCCATGAGGGCGTCACTAAAACCTACAAAAGGATTCGTGAAAATTTCTTTTGGGAAAATATGAAGACGCAAATACAGGAATATATCCAGCATTATAGAAATTGCCAACTAAAAAAACTAGTTAGAGTTAAAACGCGTCAACCTATGATCCTTACCGATACACCGGGAGCAGCGTTCGACAAAATTTCCATGGACATTGTGGGACCACTCCCAACCACAACTAGAGGTCACACCCATATACTCACCATTCAAGACCTCCTTACAAAATATTCCGTGGCTCTCCCTCTGGCTCACACAACAGCCGTAGACGTTGCAGACGCCTTTACCAACAACTTCATTCCACACTTCGGCGCACCAAAGGCTATATCGACTGACCAGGGGACGAACTTTCGCAACTCACTAATGAAAAACCTCGCAAAAAGATTCCATATCAAAACATACCAAACAACGGCATTTCATCCACAAACTAACGGATCAATTGAAAGATCCCATCATGTGTTGGCAGAATATCTCAAACAATATGTTGACACACAACATGATTGGGACATGTTCGTCGAC
The DNA here is from genome assembly GCA_964007375.1 of Ophion obscuratus. Classification (NCBI taxonomy): domain Eukaryota; kingdom Metazoa; phylum Arthropoda; class Insecta; order Hymenoptera; family Ichneumonidae; genus Ophion; species Ophion obscuratus. Next base: position 19,979,925 of record OZ023316.1, read on the forward strand.
CTAGCAATGTTCTCGTATAATACCAGCACCCATGAAGGCACCGGGGACACACCGCATGAACTAGTTTTTGGGAATCCAGCCCGTCAACCTTCAGGTCACCTGCACGTCGAGGAACATACGGATCCAACATATCAGGACTATTTGGAAGAATTATTTAACAAAATATACACACTGCAAAAACTAGCTTCCGAGAATCTCAACAAGGCGAAAGAAAAATCTAAGTATTACTATGACAAGAAAACTAACCCACAAACATTCGGTGTGGGCGACCATGTTCTTATGCTAAAGGAGCCGCACACCGGGAAATTCGCTGACCAATATACGAAACCCTGCGAAATCATAGAAGTCCTCTCCGGAGGAAACGTCAAAATTTTATATAAAGGAAAAAACAAAATCGTCCACGCAAACAAACTAAGGGCAATCAAATTATAAAAATTGTTGATTGCAGGACAATGCTGCTGTCTTTTGTCGTCATCTTTCTCCTGAGAGGTCCGAGCCTTGCCAAGGGCCTCATTGGATATGACTGCGGAGCACCTACTCTCAATGTTACAACGATATCTCTCAACAACGTAAAGGACTGCAACATACCACTCATTGAACCACGACCCGAGACAACATACCTTCAGCTCCTGCAACTATCGGACTTCTCAAGTGCGGAAGTCATTCAGTGCAAAGTGGAAATCGACCGCATCATCTATTATTGCGGCATGAACTCTCACAATTCCATCGTACGTAATGGTCGACAAGTGTACATCCACGAACTAGATCATCGCTCCTGTCAACGAGTCCAAGAAACTGGCATCATCGCGCTTAGTTCCACGGCCGAAATAATCGGCGTCAGGAAAAACAGCACGACTTCACGAAGCGTCACCTTGGCAGGATCTATTACCAACGAAGGTAAATGTTCTGGAACACAGTACAGTGATCCCTTTGGAACCTGGGATAATGTAGTTGTCCAGGCGTCCGTCAAGATCACTACTGCAAACTATGAAGCACCTATCAACCTGGAGAATGGGAAAATTATCCTCCGGGCAGGTACTCAATGTCAACTATCGGAGGCAACATGCCTAGATGTCGAGGGAAATTCAGCTTTTTGGAAACCAGAACCAACCGACACTTGCATGTTTTCCCGTTATGATGTCCTATTTGAGGGTCAAGCAACTAAAATACGATCCTTAAATGAGGGAACCCAGTCACCAACCATTTACACACTCACTGCACAAGAAACAACCTTTACACTAGCCGCAAGATCCGAAACAAATCGATGTGGTTACACACTGGTGAGAACAGAACATCCAAAATTGTATATTCTCGAAATTCAAAAGGGTCACACTTTCGCTACACCACGAAAAATATTGGTAAACAATCTCGATATTTTCTCCTACATGAACTCAAAATTTGTCTACGTAGAGAGACACATCAAGACACAAATAAAAAATCTCTACAAAGACGTACTCACAAAGATGCAAATTAGAATACCAAATCCTACAAAACGCACTCTCAACAGCTAACATTCTGCCCGAGAAATTCGCACGGGTAGTCATGAAAGCATCAGGGTACATGGCAGTAATAGCCGGTGAAGTAGCCCATATCATCAAATGTGTTCCCGTGGAATGCACTCTTCAACGAACGACTGAATGTTACCATGAACTACCAGTCACACATCGTAATCAATCATTTTTCCTATCTACAGTATCGAGAGTTCTCTTCAAAACAGGAACACAAATCGAGTGCAACCCTCTGCTTCCGGCTCAATACCTCATCGATGGCACTTGGTACCGCTTTACTCCTCATTGGTACCATCCCCTCAGATCCTAGAACCAACCACAACCCCAACATGGGGATACGGCTCCATCGGAAACTTGGCAACCAGCGGGTTCTATACGACAAAAGAAATTGACGAATTACGAAACCGAATCATGTTCCCAGCTGAAAAACCAGCTCTCCTGAACAATATCGCCCGAGGCTCCGCTGGATTCAACATACCAATAGGAAGCGTCTCATTACGAAACCTACTCGACGAAGACACTATAAATCACCTCGCCGAGAGTACCATGAAGAAATTCTGGAATGGCTTCGAAAAATTCGGTTCTGCCAGCGCAGGAGTCTTCGCCCATGTCGTTATCATCACACTCATTAAGGCCGTCATCGATACATGTATTCACGGATACACCTTGCACTCCATCTACGGGTGGAGCTTCGCCTTATTGGGTGCCATCTGGCAGTCAATAACAAATCTGCTGATTGCTCGAGCACATCGAAACAACAGAACTTCCCGAGACGACAACCTCAATGACAACACACAGCTTCAGGAATTGGTCACAAACGCAACTACATCGGAACCAAGACCGGCTCCACGATTGGCGGGTGTCGACCCCGAACTCTTGAGTCGACTAAACGTCGGTCTTTCGACGGAGCAAAGTCCGTCCAAGGACTAAAAGGGGGGAGTTGTTACGTCCTGGGTCTCCACCCTCTTTAAAACGGAAATCCCAAGACATAAAAAAATACGCGTAAATATCTAATACTCCTTTAACCTTATCAATAATCACCCCATGAAATATGTAAGAACACTCAGAAGTAAGAAATATTAACCATAAAATATGTTGGACCATTCAGTCGGAATTTCCCTTAAACCAAGTCCGACCGAAACAGAGTTGAACTACTTGACGGGTTGCCTACTTGCAGAGGCAATATACCTCTTGTGCCATCCTGTTCCCCTGATACTCGAATTTTAATTCGCGCTCCGCGAATTCATTCTACCCCAATATAAAATATAATTCGCGACCCCGCGAGTGTCCAAATTAACCCCTTACCTGTTACCTACCCGTCAGGTAATTCGCAAACTGTAAAATTAAAATTTATATTAAAAATAAGAGAAAAGTATAATGCATAAATATATAGCATGTCTACCCCCGTAGATATTACTGGTACATCCTAAACTTCGAGGACAAACCAAAGTATGTGCCCTCATACGGTCAGTAACTTCGGGGACCTAATGATCAATATATATATATAATTTATAAGTACACTATCGAAGTTTAAGGACAATATAAATCATATGCATATGCACTTTGGGAACACCACCAACTTAAAGGACAATCCCAATACACAAACTATAAAGACAGTAACTTTAACCTATAAGGTATATTGAGCGGACGCTCTTGCAATTTCAAGGACAAAGAACACACATTGCAAAAACGTTCTCGTTGCAAAACGTTCTCCACACACATTGCAAAAACGTTCTCGTAACTTTAAGGACAAATATATGTATACTCACGTATGTTTCGAGAATGTTTTAGAACCATCCAGAGAATTCGAGGACAATCTTGAAAAGAACAAAGGATTGCATCACTAATGCAATCTCAACCCAGACAAAAGAAATTCCTAAGGGTCGGGTTACATCTCGAGCTCGACCGAAGAAGATAAGGAAAGAATGCACACGTGCACCTACTACGCAATACCCAAAGGAATATTACACATAATCTAGAACCTTCTCGAACATTATAATTTTATTAAAAACTCTAGTTAAATATAAAAACCTTACTAAATAAACGTGGCTACTACGACATCAATTAACAACACATACATTGATAACAAAAAACAATATTATAAAAGGCGGAAAAACGAATAAAATTAAGAATAAAAAAATAAATTGTAAAAGCAATGATAAATTAACAAAACAGAGTAATTTATCAATGCTTCAAATCAATCAAATGTATATTGACAAAGAAAAACAGCAGAGAACCGAAAAAACAAGAAAATTAAGCCACAAGAGGGGAAGGCTCTCCGTCATCCCCACTCCCGCGGAAGAGATATATACAGCAGGCCCAAGCCGGGGTCCCTCAGTTACAGCCGGTCTCTCCACGGAGCAACATCGCGTTCGGTCGCTCTAAAAATCGGTTATTCAATTACAAAAGATTGTAACAATATACGTACGAAAAGTTAATTATTGTGTCTGAGTTACTCTTACCCAACCCATCGTCGTCTCTACGTCGAAACGCGCTAGAGAAAAGGGGTATAAAGAAAAATATTTGAATTCAAATGTTACTCACAGAAATTGAAAAAAAATAGTGAAACAAATGTACGGAATAGATTGAAAAGCTACCCAATCATTACGTGTCAATAATCCCGTTATTGGTGCAGATATCTATGCACGATAACTACCATCAATAACCCCAAGCTATTAGTGCAGATACCTATGCACGATAACTTGTACACCTTACCTTTGTCTATTCAACCTCTTCCGTATGCCTAGACGACGGGGAGGTACACATTACCGTTTCCGTCGAGTTATTGCTGAGGTTTTGGGCCAACCTCCTCGTGGCCCCAGGGGAAACAACAAGAATTCAAAGGAAAATTCAATAATCCCCGACAAATCATTATCGCCTTTCGACGGAGAATCGGTATCGAAAATAAATAGCGTCGCGTTTCCTATAATTGACTTTTATACGGAAAGTTTCCATATCAAAGAACCTCTAAGTGTTGCGAACTATTTTTCTGCATCGATCCTCGAAACATTCGGAAATCCTCATATGAAATCATCAAGACCTACGGTATCTGGCCGAGCTCAGCCCAAGGTGATCTCCATCACCCCGGTGAACACTGAAATCCACCTGGTTGACAAGAAAGGGTGCATCCGAGTTATTCGCCCAAATTCCGGTGATTCTTCTCAGGTGAAACAATAGGAGCCAACTCCGTAAGACCCCCTACGTTTCCACCCTCGGACGGTGAGTAAATCTTCCACGCTTACCTCATTTTTAATTCATTACTCACCAGATCTTCAAATCATTGATAACTCGATTACTTCTAACGGATTGATCCCCATCCCTAACTGGCGCATTCCCGTTTAAACTCCTGGGATCCCCTTTTACCTGTAAAATCATCCTTTTAAATAAAAACTTGTACCATCCGAATTAAAACTAAAGAATTAAACTTGATTTTACAACCACGACGTAACAGATTTGAAAACATTCGTTCCCGCTGGATTTTAAAAGATTACTCGTAAATTGCCAACGATAAAAATATTTGATGTCAGGATCTCAATATCAGACACTTGGAGCTTCGATTTGCTTTTTTTGTTGTTTTTGCTGCAGACCATTTTTCACAGTCACAGCCTTTTGAAAATCAGTGAAAAATGTCACATCTTTTTCACATCCTTTAATTGTTGTGCCTACAAAAATGGAAAGTAAAAAATTTAAAAAATAAATGAAAAAATTAAAAAAAAATAATTACTTAATAAAATAATAATAAATAGTAAGTTGTATAAAATCCCGTTACTCAGGTACTCAGGGTAGGTCCCTCTACAACATATCTCAGAGTTATCAATATCCGTGAGTGACAGCCTGTGAGGTCTCCTTGCTAGTGTAGATCGCAGGTGGTAGATTCAATTAGGTTTCAAGATATCTTGCCCAAAAAGTAAATAAATCTAATTTTGAGAAAACGAATTTAAGTTTGCAGAATGGTACATGATAAATGCTTCAAACTTACATTCAGTCTGCGTTCCTAAGGAACCATACCTTCTCGCTTAAAGAGTTAATTGATATTTGACGATTATGATCTTCGCGCACTTCAGGCCGCTCTTATTTAGGTTTGTTTGGGTTTGGGTCAGGTAGTCGGTTATTCCCGTTGACTCGACCCCTACAAAGGGCTATAACCCGGCTGAATATCGGAATTTTTGAATTGCTAAAAAACGAAACTATTCTCAAAAAATTATACTTTTAAAAAATGAAAAAAAAAAAAAAAATTTCGGCTCATGGCATTAGACGACGGCCTCAAGGTAGTTAAGATGGTACAGTCCTCTTTTTTACACAAAAGCAAGAGACAGAACGTTCCGAAAGTTCAATTGGAAAAAAAAATTCGGTGAAATGGTTTTTCTTTGTTCTTCATGTGACTTATCGAAAAATGTTCATTATTAGGCATTTGAATTGCTAGGAGTCAAAACTAGAGACTTTAAGCTTAAGTTGTTTGGAGGATATTTGAGGGCATATAGAAGATCGACATAACCTCACAAATTTTCGAAATCCGTTTTCTTATCGCTGGTTGATTTTAATTTTAAAAAATGATCTTCAGTCTGTCGAATTAATACACGCAGACTTTGATACTTTTATTTTACGATTAAAATGTTTTATCCTTGACCGACGCTCGTGGATCGCGGTCCGCTGATGGTCGGGGTTCGGCTGCGGCGGTAAACTGCAGTTAGCAGCGCTACGCACTGCTGATACTGGCAGTGGTGACCGCTTAGCCGTGCACCGATTGCCGCATCGACCAGTGAGCGAAAGTCCGATACTTCTGAGATCATACCCAAGTGAAAATTTTTTATGATGTTTGTATAAAAATTATATAAAACAAATTCTATAAAAATATTGTACAAAAATGGACATATAAAATTCTCTTAGATTCTATATACTGCTCAAAAATCTCATGCGAGTGCGTATAGGAACTGAAAAAATGCTCTATATAAAACTTCTGTAGGTTTGCAATAAAAGGACATGAATATGAATATGATATGATATGAATATGAAATTTTACACTTTTTAGATCTCTACATATATTCTTCCATATATAAAACACAATTTTTGTTTTTATAAAGAAAAAGTATACAATAACAGCTATAAAGGTATTATATGCAAATATGCACATATAAAATCCTCATATGTGTGAATGCTGTATGTGAAATTTATAGATATTGCAATAGGACAGAACCAACATCACAGCCGATCTCGGTCTGTGTATAGTACAACCATTTTCAGATACAGGTACAATGTACAAAGTTCTTTAATGACAACGCAAACACATTAACGAAAACAAGTCAACAATGGTGTTTTTTATAAAAATTATATTAAACAAATTCTATAAAAATATTGTACGAAAATGGACATATAAAATTCTGTCAGATTCTATATACGGCTCAAGAATCTCATGCGAGTGCGTATAGGAACTGATAAAAATGCTCTATATAAAACTTCTGTAGGTTTGCAATAAAAGGACATGAATATGAAATTCTCTACGTTCTATATATCTCTGCATGTATTCTCATATAGATAAAAGAGAATTTGTTTTTATAAAAAAAGTATACAATAAAAACTATTAAGATATATGAAAATGTGCCCTTATAGAATCCTCATAGATTCTATATACTTTTTTTTTACCGCAAATGATGTATTTCTCTCAATCATGCACAGTTTTATCGGTAATCGATATATTTCGATTTCCCGACGTAATTCGAAGGCAAATCTTATCTCGAACTCACATAATTTTCAGTTTGCGTTTCAGTTGAATAATTCGGTAAGTACTCTTCACCGGCTGCAGAACACGCTTCATCCACCTTCAAAACCACCAATTTGTTGAAAAACCTTGTGAAAAAAATTGTAAAGATACTGGACGATATGTAGAATAAGGGCGCCACTAAACGGAATTTCCATGCTACCACCCGGCTACTAAACAATCGTCAAAATTCACCGTTTTCTAGTCTCTAGACGGGTAGTCTCATTTGAAGAAAAAAAAATCGGCGCACTGAGAGCGACATGCCATTTCTCGAAGGTATCTCATGCGAGTGTGTGTAGGATCTGCAAAAAAATGCTCTATATGAAATTTCTGTAGGTTAGCAATAAAATTATATGAATATGAAATTTTCCATTTTTTACAGATCTCTACATATATTCTTACATATATAAACGAGAATTCATGTTTTTATAAAAAAGTATACAATAAAACCTATAAACATATTATATGAAAAAATGCACAAATAAAATCCTCATAGATTCTATATACATCTTAAGAATCTCATGCGACTGTATGAGTATATGAGAAAGAAATCATTATAGAAAAATGCTACATGTGAAATTTATAGATATTGCAATGGAACAGAACCAACATCACAACCGATCTCGGTCTATGTATAGTACAACCATTTTCGAAGTAGTACCAATGATTATTATTCATTTTTATACTGTTTATTTCGAGTACATTACAGTCATTATAGATACAGGTACAATGTACATAGTACGTTAACAACAACGCAAACACATTAACGGAGGAAGTTAACAATAACATTCTCTTTAAATTACACTGAGATTGTCAATTGACGTCCCTGAACAGAATCGGGAGAAATAACAAGGGACTGCCCAATTGAGATAAGAAAATAACAGATTTCTCGTTAACGAAAGTTTCGCTCCGATTATCAATTGCAAGCTTGCACGGGCCGGGTTCATCTGCGATTTAACCCATTACAACTTGTTTTCGAAAGCATTCGGTAAAATGCATGGGTAATTTCTTAATAAGATACATTTTCGCTCAATAGTTTCAACAGGCACGGCTTCTACACAATGTGTTTTAAAAATCGGTTTAATGCACGCATCAAGGCATGCGCCCGTTTGACGATGCATTATGGAATGTTTTTTTGTTATAGTCTCTTGCGAATTTTTCAACAATTCCAAATAATGTTCCTTTGAGACAAATAAAATATTTTATCATGCCTAGCATTTTTCCGTCATTCCAAATGATATGGCAATTATCTCTTTTTGTCTGCCTTCTGTAAAGCCTTGATGTAAAACTTTTGTTTTACATCAATTTTGCTTAATTCGCGTAGCCATTACCATCCTCGAACGGAAAAGCGGACCAAGCCCAAAGCGGGCCCCAATATCGTACAAATGTTGAAAGATGAACCAGTTGATGAACGTTAAAAGAACATTTTTCTAGACCATACAGCTCCTCCACATCAGATACAAATAAATGCAATAATGTTTCTGCTAAGTCGATTTCGATTACGTGAATGTCACTTTGTAGTAGGATTTGCGTAGCCCTGACTAGCAACAAATAATGTTCATAGTAGATTCGTGGAAGAATTCCATTCAATAAAATTGCCGAATACAGCAGAAGGAAAGCTCTCAGTTATCTTTCCAAAAGTTAAAGTTTTTCAGTTTTCGTGGTGTTCGTGATACTTCATCTGGTGGTGTTATCTCTTCTAAAAAATCATCCATTTGGCGACGCGAGTTTTTTTTATGTAGAACGGGCGATGCTTATTTCGGCTCTCACACCAACAAGTAATCAACATACGAAGAACCCGTAGGAGAATCGCATGCATGTAATCCGGCACAAAGCTCAATGCAACAGCGAAGAACGGCATAATAGATACGGCGCGCAATCCTTGAGCCCTCATCCCTTCGTTAGTTCTTAGTGGTGGTTCAGTATCAGATAGCGGATAAACATGTGACTTCCTGAGCCGGTTCTACAAGTTTTTCCTGGGTGTTCACAGAATAAACACCCATATTCCCCGTTAAATTCATTAATGTTTTGAACTGTAGCTCGGGCCGGACAATCTAACGTTGCAATCGGGACTATTACTTTGCTATGCTTTGTTAAACCCGTTTCTTTCTGCACCCAATCGATTCCGTTTTCATACAGATTTTTCATAGTATTCGCGAAAGGTTTCAAAAACTTTTGCATATTTGGCTTACCTACGGCACTATAGTAAAGTCAGGTAACAAATTGGAATGCCCGTCTATGCAGGGGAGATATATTTATTATTTGTACTTGGATCGGCCAGAGTTGACTATTTGAGCTCATGGCTGTTGGGATACCATCGGTGTTCCACATTAGGCACACATCATGGTTTCCCGGTATAGCGTATTTTTTTAGCCTGTTATATTCTGTACCGTCAGTTATGTCATTAATATATTCTTGCCCAGAATGATTTTTTTCATTATGTTCGTCAATGAGAGTGTCGAGCTGTCGGACCTCAAAGGCGTGGATAAGTATTGATCGCAGATCATATTCAAAAAACATACCATCTACGTCCTGACTTTGACAAGCATCACAAGAAGATATTGCAGGGTTCGATGACCAGTCGCCTAAATAGCGTGAACAGTCGTTACAGAATCGGTGCTTTTTTACTGCGTCAGAATGCGAGCACATTAAAGGGCTTAAAAGTTGGGACAGCAAGTATTTTGTTTTCGGAAGAGAATTTGGCTGAGGCAGGAGAACGGATAATATTTCTAAAAAATTCTGCAGACTTTTCTTCGTTAACGCGTTTTTCAGGAAATATTCGAGAATCATCTCAACAGCTTTGCCAATCGTATGTTCACTACCAGAGTAAAGAAGCTGTGTAGTCCATGTCGGATCTTCCGTCCCGTCATTTCCATTCTCGAATTCGTACTCGTCACTATCGCTGATTAGTTCGGCCTCACTTGTTTCAGAATAAGTTGAAAGCTGATCACTCAACGCAGAATCGGAGTCATATTCCAATGAATTGTGCAATTCAGAAATCGGTAGCTGAAAATGCGATTGAACAAAGCAAGAAAAATGATGTTAGCATTTCTCATGAATAATGTGGAGTTTGCGGTACCCATGTGTTGGGTCCTAGAGTTAACAACCGAGTAAATAAAATATTGGAATATTCGTAAATCAATTGCTCGAATAATTCAAATTTTTAAATAGAATTGACGATTGATTACATATACACAGGTACACACACTTACGCGTGCACGCGTGTATGTCTAAATGTTGATCAGTTGTCAATTATGTTATGGTATACTATTTCATTATAGCTAATTCATCGCACTAAACGCAACAATTGAAGGGTGTTTTATTATGCCAACATTTGAACATTTTTTGAGTAACTATCTCCGTATAAAATGATTACAGAAAACAAAAATTCAAAATTGAAATTCGATGCATAAAGGTCATAGCCGGGTAAGTAGGGAAAAATTGCCCCCGCATTTTTTCCAGCGAAATTTGCAGTATATTCTGAGGTATAAAATACAAATTTTCTGAAAATTTCATGCCCGTCAAGGCAATGATTTTAGAAAAATGAATTTTTTTTAAATATAAAAAAAAATTTCCGGAAACGTTACAGTGTATCGATTTGATTTTTTTTTTGGTAATTGTCCCGATCAAACGTGTTAAGAAATAAAATTATAGAACATCTTGCGAAAGATTAAGGTTATTATGAAAATAATGTTCCTTGTTTTATTTTTTTACTATAATCCATTTGGGGTACAATAACGAAATCTTTTTCATACAATCTGTGGGCAGCTTATGAGATTATCTAATTTTTTCAAAATGATCGGTTTCGTAGGCCACAGTAAAAAAAAAGAAACAGACTTTATTGATATATTTTAGTTATGTATCTATATAACTAAAATATATCAATAAAGTGTGTTTCTTTTTTTTTCACTGTGGCGTACCAAACCGATCATTTTGAAAAAATTATATAATCTAATAAGGTGCCCAAAGATTATATGAAAAAATTTGGCTATTGTACCCCAAGTAGATTATAGTAAAAAATAATAAAACAAGGAACATTATTTTTTTTTCAAACCTTAATCTTTCGCAAGATGTTCTATAATTTTATTTCGTAACACGTTATTGGGACAAGTACCAAAGAAAATCATATCGATCCACTGTACCGTTTCCGGCAATTTTTATTTTGATATTTAAAAAAAATTCATTTTTCTAAAACCATTGCGTTGACGGGCATGAAATTTTCAGAAAATTAGTTTTTTTTATACCTCAGAATATACTCCACATTTCGCTGGAAAAAATGCGGGGGCAATTTTTCCCTACTTACCCGGCTATGGCCTTTTCCCGAAAAAAGTCGTTCCGGGTGCCCAACTTTAAGGCGTTGCATTTGAGTAGGAAAACGTTTTTACCATTTTTATATTGGCTGAGATTATATATAAACATTACAAGAATGATGTACGAAAGCAATTACACGCGATTTTTTTTATTTTTAGAGCTTATTTTCCGAACTGCTCCCTCCCACCAATGAGATTGGAATAATGAAATAATCTTGGTTTGTAAATAATAAAAGTCGTTCCGGGTGCCCAACTTTAGGGCGTTGTATTTGAGTAGGAAAAAGTTCTTACCGTTTTTTTTTTGGCTAACATTATGTATAAACGATACAAGAATGATATACGGAAGCATAATACGCGAATTTTTCAATTTTTTATTTATAGAGCTTAGTTTCCGAACTACTTCGGAGCACTCCGCTTCCGAGCACTCGGTTTCATCTAGCCGCTGTACAAAAATATACATATATAGTCATGACGACTGTCTTAGGTTTGAAGATTGGCTGCGGTATTTATAATTTTTGCGACGAAATTTATGAATACCGCGAAAGAGCTGCGGAGCGCTCGTTGTCGAGATCAAGAAAAGATGCTCGAAATCTCGATCTTCAGCCCGGAAAAACACCAGGAAAGAGGCACGTGTGTGTGCGCCGTGATTCATTTTATACTTTTTTTTCTTCAATGTTATGAATAAATCTTTAATTTTATGCGTATCATCTTTTGGTAAATTTGTTACAAAAGAATTTATCTACCACTGAGTATTGCTAATTGAATAACACAAGTGACTAAAAATGCAAATTACATTTCCGAATCCACTCGGTACATCAGCTGGGCCATCATCCTCCCGCATAAGCTGAGGGTGAGTCTCCTGTCTCTCGCGCCATCGTTTGAGGGTCGTTCAAGGAATTTCGGAATCCTTCAGAAATTGGAAATTGAGTACTTAAGTAAGACGGCATGATGCTGAAGTTTACATAATCGAAATACAACGAAAACGAATGCTTTTTCATTGTTCACCTCTTTTTTGGCTGTGAAAATTACTCAAAGGTTTTTACGTTTTCTTATTGACGATTTACGATTTCATTTTTCAAAAAAGGCTTTGGACCGTCATCAAAATACAGAAATGGAGAATAAATTTGAAAAGTCGTTGCATTCCGACGATGAAAATTAAACGTCGTAATGCGGCAGTCAATATCTTTACTTCTCTAGCAATTTTGAACGTTTACCTCGTCGCTGATGAGAAACTTTCGGTACCGCCGTTTCATCGTCTATCCTGATATGCACCGATCTCACAGCGTTAAATATGTTGAGGTGTTAGTGAACTTTTTCAAAACCTGACAGATTTATTTTCTCATTCTCGAATATGGTGCAAGGAGAAATTAAGGAAAAAATTCAGGTAAACCGTTCGTGCACTATTATGACATCTATCGTCTTCTAGTATTTGTTGCTAAGTGATTAATAATCTTTCATATATTTATTACTCTGTTCAGACTCTGTTATAAAAAGTTGAAGAGTATTTTGTTTGCACATGCACTATAGACCACGCTCGAAATCCTCTGTCCACGATATCACGTTGGTTACAAAACAAATAACAGTTTTATTTCATCCATCGGGCTGTAAAGAAGGCAGCGGAGAAAGAATTAGCAACGAAAATATTGTTAAATAGCCATGAGCTTAGCAAAAAGAACGTTACAATATTTGGTGGATGGAGTCGACGGGTTTTTTTATATAATCGAGCGGAAATCGATTGTGTTCGATGAAAAGTGCCAGGAAATTGAAATGGGTACGAAATTGATGTTCCGGTGGCCTGAAGAGGCAGTTCGACCCCGCAATTAGGAAGGAACTGTTCTCTATATTTCAAGTAAGTCATATCGGATTTCCTCTGTTACGTAAATATTTTTTTTTGCAATGCCTTCCGAAAGTTTTTTGAGATCAATTCTTTCCCTTTAATTAAAGTTTTTCGTGCCCTCTGTACGATAATTTTTCTCCGAATTATCGACCGTCAGAGCCAAAATAACACTTTTGACTTTGATAATTCATGATTTGTGAGCTAATGATCGTACAGAAAATTGAAGTATGGTTCTGGAAACTTCAAAGTATCCTCTATAAGTTGTTTGCATTGTTTTTCGATGATATTCTTTTTAACGTGAGAAACTCGATCCAAAGGAAGGTGAAAAATATCGTCTTTGCGACTTTTCATATGACTTGTGATTACTGTGAAAATAATCGATAGACTAAGTATATCTTTGGTTTTTTTCAACCTCAAAGTATCCTGAATAAACCCTGAAGAATTCAGGCGGTTCCGGTTCTTCTTTCATTGTGAGCCGAATTATTGAAATTGTTACTTTTGTGGTAAACCATATGAAAGACCATTTTTCTTCTTTCTATTTATTTTGAGAGATGACATTATTCGGTCAATGTGCATTTTTTTTCAAGGAAATGTTTTAAAAAAATATATTTTTTTTTAAATGTTCGAAAAAAAAATTGTTTCACACAATACCCACAAGGCTACAGCATTGTCAAAAAGAATAGTTTGGGATTTCTGATACCACTGTTCATTCTGACACGATGTTTGCGACTTTACGTTGATTTTCCTCTTGAGCGTGAGTGATCAGACGAGCAACAGCAGACGGACGTACCGAAAAAAATTAACGATGATTTTTTGACTATTATATAGGATTGTGGATATTTTAAAATATGAATAAAAGATTTTTCTGAATATCTTAGAGAAATCTCGCCGATATCTCAGAGAACAATAATCGTACAGAGAACAAGAAAAACTCAAAGTGAAGGGGAAAAATCAATCTCAAAAGGCGTTTAGATTGAATTGCCAAAAAAATGTACTTAGCATCGTGGACCTTTTGGAAGTTAAGTAAATATTAGGCATTTTTTAATCTGATTATCTAATATTTTTTCAAAAACGGCCCACTACTGAGCATTGAGAAACATGGGACTTAAAACGAGAGAGACCAGGTATTAATTTGCTCTTTCTTTCATTGTTCTAATACCATTTTCCGCTAAATTGGAGATTGTTGAAAATCACTAAAAAGATTTGGGGTGTTTTTATCCTTCAATTTTGTGGAGAGTGTACCGTCGAAATAATAAGCGGCTTTGGAAGAAACTTAGTGAGCCAAAAAAGATCACAAAGACATTAAATTTTCAAATTATAAATATGTATAAATTTATTTATACATTGTAAATTTATTTTGTGTTTTCTGCAGCGAGCGAATCAAAATTGACAAATATGATGAAAAAGCTCACGACAAACAGACAAAAGAAGAACAAACGTCTGGTCTCAGAAATTCCTGAGAACCTTTCCGATATTGTTAAACGGCCCAAACTTTGTCCGGCTAAGACTGATTTGGATGAACCAAATTATAAAAAACAAAACCCAAGTAAATCCTTGGTAAGTTAAAAAGAAATCTTGCCTTAAAAGTCTGACATATTCGTGCAGAAATTATCGTAGGGATCCAATAGGATTTCAATATTTGCTCACACTTTTTAAAAGGTATCCAATTGTTTTTTTTCTGCGACTATTTTTCACCAAGTTACAGCCTCTTGAAAATCACGAAAAAATATCGATTTTTTTCTTAATCCTTTAATTTTTGTGCCTCGTGTATATGTTGAATTTTGTAAACAAAATATATGGATATAGAAAATGAAAAGTGAAAATGAAAAGACGATCTTGAAAAAGTATATTGGTACATATACAAATCCCAAAAGCGATATGGTAGGGTCTGGGGATCCCCAAGAAATTTCTGCACGGGTATACTAATGAGTACACGTATATATTTTTTTAATAAGTATTCATTTATGTGCTGTTGTTTTCAAAAGTTGACATTCGTTTTCAATAAAACCTTTTTTAAGATTCATGACCGGAAAAAAATCGCCAACATACTTTCCGCAAAATAAATGATTGAGACCTTAAAGTCGACAGAGTCATCGCGACATAAAACCACATGAATGAGTATGCTAATTGCACCACCATGCCAGATAAAGAAACTTACGGACAACGTAGAAGCAATACTTGCAGACGCGCGAAGGGTCGTCGGATTTATAGAAGAAATCAAAGATATATTGCTTACAAGCCGTGCGATTGAAGATGGTGGCTCGTCTAACTCAAATAAGGAGTCCAAACTTGGATTAGACAACAAAATTCACAATCGCTCCCGGACGCTTTCACCTCGCGGACACAATAAACAAATTTCATCGCATGTACTATATTTATGGTGTTAAAGTTTACATAGTTGGGATGTAGCGAATATTTCTTTTTATTGATTAATTTCTTTATTTTTACTAATATCTACACTCTTCCTTTGCAGTTTTAGGTTATGTATCCCAATAAACAATATTCAAAAAAAATTCATTGATATTTTTTGCCTAAATGAGCCAAACAGAGTTGAGCATTACGAAAAAAAATAATGACTTCGTTGCGTTCCAACGATGCAAACATCGTTAGGATTAATCATAGGATTAAAAATCCTATATGATCAATGAACTGGTACAATAAGTTAGAGAAACGCCCTATTCTATTGGTTTTTTAATCATATAGGAATTTTTTCTTACTTACTGCGAGGCGTCCCATGTTATCTTAATAATAAAACGATCTGAGAATCTAGTATAATCGTAAATTCAATAATAAAAAAAAATCTCTACACTCGACTAAAATAGATATTGGAGCACAATCATGACGGACCCGAAAATGCAAAAGAAAAACTCACCGTTTATTTTTCGAAAAAAAACATTCGTGAAGAAAATGACAACAAGATCAGAGAGCAAACTGACAAAGATGTAAAAGATAATGATGGGAACAATACATGGACGTTAACATTTACAGCGAGGGAAAAAGGAAAGGTGATTAAATCACTTTTTTAATACGAATATGTTCCATGAAAAAATCGTGAAATAGTTTTCAACATTCAACTTTTTAGTTTGTGTAAAACTTACAAATTTGATTTAAGTTTTATAAATTGCTTCCGGCTGTTTAACCTTTTAAAAAAAGTTACCTTAAAGGATATCGAAAGTTTTTATGATGAAAAAAATACACGGTTTTTCTCTCTCAACTTTATTTATCTACACTACTCACACAAATTAAAGGATATTTAAAAAATTCCAAATTTTTGGCTGATTTTCAACAAGGGATAACTCGGAGAAAAATGGTCGTACAGAAAATAAAAAAAGGAAATTGTAGCTTCAAGTGTCTAGTTTTTAGATCTGGACGGTACATTTTTTTGGCGTGGACGGTTTTCAAGTAATGATCCGAAAACCAACCAATAATTTTGTTTCCAAATTTTTGCTCGTCTTTAAAGTGGTCTCTGGACTTCAATTTTTTTTATCATGCGACCATAAAATTCTTTTTGACAATTTAATCACCTTCAATTTGACCTTTTAACGAGCTCCGTACGATGATTTAACGCGGAGTAATCGTCGATCAAAGCAAAGAAGTGCATTTTAACTTTGACAATCAATTACTCGGGAACTAATGATCGTACGGAAAATGAAAGTAAGGTTTTGGAAACTGCAAAACATTCTCTATGGTATGCAATTAGTGACTGTGCGAATTTAAGGATGTGTAGAAAATTTGGTATAAGTTTGGATATAATGCATGAACGAAGGATATCGTCGGTAATTTTTTAACCTCGAAGTGTCCCAAAAAAACCTCAAAGTTGCAAAGCGCTGCGATTTTTTTTCTTAGTGCCCCGAAGGTTTAAATTTATCGTTTCTGTAAAAAATCACCGTAACAAGCAATTTTTCGATTTTTATTCATTTTTTCAACTTCCAAATGGGTTTTTTTAAGCAGTAATGCGTAATTTTTCTATTCAAAGACATCATTTACCAACAAAATTAATTTTTTTAAATTAAAAAACAATAAAATATTTTTTGAAAAAAAAATGTTCACGTGTTATCGATAATCCCCTCTTGTCAAACAAAATTTGGTCGATTTTTTTAAACAGTCTAAACACCTTTATTTTCAATGTCGATTTAAAAATTAATTTAAAAAAAGTTGATATACCCCCTACGGTCGACTGATTCTCTTCACACAAATCTCGAACTTTTTATTTTTTTGCAGCTTCAATCGTTGAAATACACTTTCTCAACGAAAACAAAAAACAGTTTATTTCAAAACTACCCTAAAAATTTGGACTTTTTTTATCTGAATTTTTTTTCGAAATTTTTTAATTTTTCTTGGTAATTCATATATTTGAACAGATAAATTATACATTATTGCTTAAGAAAACCATTTTGAAGTTGAAAAATTTAACAAAAATCGAAAAATTGCTTGTTACGGTGATTTTTGACAGAAACGATAAATTTAAACCTTCGGGGCACTAAGAGAAAAAAATGGCAGCGCTTTGCAACTTTGAGGGTTTTTTGGGGACACCTCAAGGTTAAAAAATTACCGACGATATCCTTCGTTCATGCATTATATCCAAACTTATACGAAATTTTCCAAATATCCTTAAATTCGCAACTTTTTTTCAGTCAACGTCATCACTTCGATTTTTTTTATCAACAGTCACTAATTGCATATCGTACAGAATGTTTTGCAGTTTCCAAAACCCTACTTTCATTTTCTGTGCGATCATTAGTTCCCGAGTAATTGATTGTCAAAGTTAAAATGGACTTTTTTGCTTTGATCGACGATTACTCCGCGCCAAATCATTGTACGGAGCTCGTTTCAAGGTTAAGGCTGATTAAATTGTCTAAAAGAGTTTTATGGTCGCATGATAAAACATTTTTTTTCAAGGTCAGGGACCATTTTGAAGACGAGCAAAAATTTGGAAAAAAAATTTCCGTTGGTTTTCGGATGATTACTTAAAAACCGTCCACGCTAAAAAAATCTACCATCCAGATCGGAAAACGAGACACTTGAAGCTACAATTTCCTTTTTTTATTGTCTGTACAACCATTTTTCTCCGAGTTATCCCTTGTTGAAAATCAGCCAAAAATTTGGAATTTTTTAAATATCCTTTAATTTGTGTGAGTAGTGTATTTTATCATCATTGGGTGCATCAATTTTTTGTATTTGCATTCCGTTTTCCTTTGATACTATTACTACAGGTACAAAAAACTATCGACAAACTTGAGTTTATCAATTTCGGTAAATATAGTACGGCGACATAGTATTTTCCGCGATTGCAGTTTTCCGGAAAATTAGCTATTTACGTTTAAACTTGAATTTCTTAACACCTAATTAATGTTTCCTAGATCTGCCCGAAAATTCTCAAAGATGGCCCTTTTTGAATTGGAACAAGTTTGATTGAAATGTCGACCTAATTTTTACCCAAATTACAACTCTATTTGTGAAAATACCATCCTCTATTTTTCAACGCAAATATATGTGCATAAATATATTTCCATTTTTATTATACAGACGGTAGAACTCGTCAAAGGTTCAAATATTTTTGTAGCCAAAAATATGATTGTAAACATCGTGAAAGGAGCGAAAAATCAAACCAGTTTGGGCCGAATGCTTCTGGAAACGATTTTCACCAGAGACGCATTGGTTATATGCTCACTCGCCGGAGGTTCCTATAACGGAAAGACTCGGACTAAATAAAATCGCCGTAGCCACAGTGCTAGGTAATTATCCGTTAGAATATAATTATTTCGTTTGCGATAATAGTGTTTGTGTCTTCACAGATTTCGTACAAAGGCATGCAGCTATGAAAAATTGGCCCCCTATGGACGACAGGACCATTAAAGCTAGTCTCCGGGCAAAACTCACGGAGGTGCGGGCGCAGCATAGATGCAATCAACACACACATGTCGATTTCTAGCCGTTACGATTGCAGTGAAAATGATTTTTTTATGCGTCCCTTAAACCGATTTTAAAACATATTCTGCTGAAGCGCTGCCTGTTAAAAACATTAACTGTAATGTACCCGAAATAAACGGTATAAAAATGAATAATAATTGATACTTTCGAAAATGGTTGTATTATACATAGACAGAGATCTGCTGTGATATTGGTTCTGGCCCATTGCAATATCTGTAAATTTCACATACAGCATTTTTCTATAATGATTTTGTTCTCATATGCAGTTGCATGAGATTCTTGAGAAGTATATAGAATCTATGAGGATTTTATATGTGCATATTTTCATATATCTTTATAGTTTTTATTGTCTACTTTTTTATAAGAACATAAATTCTCTTTTCCACTTATGTAGAAGTCTATGGAGATACATAACAAGTGGAGCATTTTATATTCATATTCTTTTATTTCAAACCTACAGAAATTTCATATAGAACATATTTTTTCAGTTCCTATACGCAGTCGCATGAGATTCTTCAGCAGTATATAGAATCCATGAGGATTTTATAATTGCATATTTTCATATATCTTTATAGTTTTTATTGAATACTTTTTTTATAAAAACATAAATAGTCGTTTATATATATATCAGAATATATGTAAAGATCCATAAAAAATAGACAATTTCATACTTATATCCTTTTATTGCAAACCTACAGAAATTTCATATAGAGCATTTTTTCAATTTTCGGGGTTTTGACTCCTTCAAATATCTATATTGCCAGTCAGGAAAACAATTATAGTAATCTTTTATTGATCTACACTTATCAATTCATGTCAGTCTTTGTATAACACGTTTTATCGCGCGCGTGTAAGCTCGCTCGAGATCTTTCGGAAGTTAAGTGACGCTAGCTATGTAGCGACTAGATACGGATACCACGCGTCACGAATCCCATCGCCGTAGTTTCAAACGCTGATTCCGTTGCCGCTGTCGCGTCCCTCTTTGGACAACAAGAGTTCTTCTCGTGACTTCGTTGCATGTGACGATACCGCCACAAGTTCTTATAGCCACTCGCATGAGATTCTTCACCAGTATATAGCATCTATGAGGATTCTATAAGGGCACATTTTCATATGATATCTTAATAGTTTTTATTATATACTTTTTTTATAAAAACAAATTCTCTCTTATCTATATGAGAATACATGCAGAGATATATAGAACGGAGAGAATTTCATATTCATGTCCTTTTATTGCAAACCTACAGAAGTTTTATATAGAGCATTTTTTTCAGTTCCTGGAGGAATCGCATGAGATTCTTGAGCAGTATATAGAATCTGAGAGAATGTTATATGTCCATTTTCGTACAATATTTTTATAGAATTTGTTTAATATAATTTTTATAAAAAACACCATTGTTAACTGCCTTCGTTAATGTGTTTGCGTTGTCATTAACGAACTTTGTTCATTGTACCTGTATCTATAATGACTGTAATGTACTCGAAATAAACAGTATGAAAATAAATAATAATAATTGATCCTACTTCGAAAATGGTTGTACTATACTGTGACACGATTTCCGGTACTCGCGTCCCAAAATTCGCTCTCTCGTCAGACTCGTACAGGATAGGGCGCCAGCCGCGCAAATTCTTACGCGACAAATTTATTTTTCCCGACGAATCGACGAGATGTCGTTTGCCCGACTGCCGCAGCCCTGAGTTTGGTAGAGGGGCGGGGTTGATCCGCGACAACAGCACAAAAAGATTTTACAAGAACACTCCGAGATTTGGTGACAATCGTAATAAATTTTTATTCTCTCTCGACTCCCGCATACGGCGGGATCGGTCCAGGATACGCGCAATTCGCGGTCCTCTTATTTTTCCAAATTGTACAGATTTCTTGCGCGAACGGAAATGACGACAAACACATAATATCTTAATTCTAACTTATGCTAAATGACTTTTGTTCTGGTGCTTGAAAAATGAACCCCTCTCGGCGGCTCTACGTTAATTTAATTTGAGCGAGGTCTTCGCGAATGATGGAATCGCGCAAGGTGACTCGATCTTTCCCGTCCGTTAGTGATCCGCCGCGACAATATCGCTTGTGACTTTAATATCTCCAATAATTTCAAATTCAGTACTTTACCCAACGGGCCACAGCGCGCGCATTACAACGGGTTTTGACGAGCGAAACGACGGCCTCACCGCTACGGTTTCAGAAGATCTCGATCCGGTAAAACCTCGGTCTCGATCTACGATTTTTCCAGTGGCGTCGCTTTCTTGGATGGCGGGAACGGCTACGGCTCGGGAAGTGCACCTCTCCTCGCTCCAGACCAGAACTCAAGTAATCATAATTTTCGCGAGGAGTCTTTCCGCGGACCTAGGTCCCGACCCCCACTCCTTGCCTAGTCACAGCCTTTTCAATTTTTCGGCGTTGACCTTGCCGATAACGTTCGCATTTTCAAAATTATTGGACGCGAAAATTGCCTTCGGCTCCCGTCCCGGGACCTGATTGGGTCACGGACTCATTGGGATGATGACCGGCTGTAGAGGGAGACAGACAGCTCGGAGTGGGGCTTCGAGCCGGCGACCCATCCTTGGAATTCGCGACTTTCCGTTGTCACTCGTTGATACCCGACGGAATCCCTTGACGCGAGGTGCGGAGGGCCGTTATTAGGCGAGACCCCCCACTTATTTCTTATTGGGATCCGCTGATATCGAGCGTCGATGAGCGACGCCTCATCGCGAAACCGTGTGCGTGAGGGTAGGTAACTCCGTTGCCGACATTCTCAACTCGTTCCGCGATCCTGCCCTATGTAGCAGTGAGGATACGCCGTTCGTTCCGAAGTATAACATAAAATAAATAAAAATAAGAGTATTAATAAAATGGTTTTTGCGCTTTGTTGGGCCCTGGGGAATTGCTTGAGGGGTTCCTGGACGGCGGGAGGTGCCTTTCCATGCGCCGAGCCTGAGCTACTTTTAATATATTGTGACGTGCAAAATTGCCACGTCACAATATAATCTATGAGGATTTTATATGTGCATATTTGCATATAATATCTTTATAGCTTTTATTGTATACTTTTTCTTCATAAAAACAAAAATTGTGTTTTATATATGGAAGAATATATGTAGAGATCTAAAAAGTGTAAAATTTCATATTCATATCATATTCATATCATATTCATATTCATGTCCTTTTATTGCAAACCTACAGAAGTTTTATATAGAGCATTTTTTTCAGTTCCTATACGCACTCGCATGAGATTTTTGAGCAGTATATAGAGTCTAAGAGAATTTTATATGTCCGTTTTCATACAATATTTTTATAGAATTTGTTTTATATAATTAGTATACAAACATCATAAAAAAATTTCACTTGGGTAGTGTAGAACCTTTAATGAAAAATTTGTGTACGACGGAATCAGAAGTATACAGGGCCATCTATAGCGACACGGGTTTCCACAGTTTCTCCGTGCCCTCGGCAAAGGCGGTATAGTGTCGCGTAAGACTGTGACTGTGGACGCAACGGGGGTTAAGTCGGATTGGTAAAATCCGAGTGGGGCGATGAAAGGGGTGCGTAATCCGAGAGATGATAGGATGGGGATGGTGGATAAGAAGCGCAAAGACAGCGTGTACTTTGAGGAATAAACCAGTAAACATTTAAAAAAAGAATATGTATCATCCTTGAGAAATCGCGTTTTAAGAATTTTGACTAACTCTCTCTTAACTATTGTTCTTCCGTTTCCCTTGTATAGACATGCATCGAGAAACTGTGCAAAGGGAGAAACTGTGGAATGTCAACTATCCATACAAGCCACAAAAAGTCCAACATCTAACGGTATTGGACCATGAACGATATCTAGAATGTTGCATCTGGGGTCTTGAACAACTTCGAGATGTCCCCAATTTTTTTAGGGACGTGTTGTTTACGGACGAATCTGGCTTCACTAAGCGGGGAATCATGAATCGCCAAAATGTTCGACAATGGGAACCTGAAAATCCTGGACGGACCATTCAAGTGCCAAGACAAGAACAGTGGAGAGTGAATGTATGGGCGGGCATCCTGAATGACAGAATTATCGGCCCATGGTGTTTTGACGGGAATATGAATAGCGAAATATACGAAGAATTTTTAGAAAATATTCTGCCGGTGCTTTTGGAAGATGTACCTTTCGATACACGACTGAGGATGTGGTGGCAACAGGACGGTGACCCTGCTCATATGGCGAGAATACCGTTAACGATGCTCCGCGAACGATTCCCGAATCGTATCATCGGAATACGTGGAACGGTTCCGTGGTCGGCGAGATCTCCGGACCTGACCCCACTCGATTTTTTCGTGTGGGGAAAGATCAAGTAATAGTCTATAAGACCGAGCCGACGACACGGGAAGATATGCAGGAACGCATCAGGGAGGCATTTTCGTCAATAACGCCGCGAATGTAGCAGCATACCAGGACCAACATCACGAAAAGATTAGAGCTCTGCATCGATCAGGAAGGGGGCACGTCGAGCATTTATTAAAAAGGTGGAACCCCGTCTGAAAAGCTAGCCTTGGCGTTATACGGTACGTTGCACTTGTATGAAATAAATGGTCTATGCTCCACATGTATTATTATTTAAAAAATTGACTTTTTGTACCGCCGTACAATATACCAGTTTTCTCTTTGATTGAATACTTTATTATTTTCTATGTTACAGTATATGTTGGTTCTGGCACGCTGCAGCATTTGTACAAGTTCCTCGTGGTTCTTGCGAGATGTCTTGTGTCGTCGGTTCCTTCGATGCCGAACCCTCAAACACATACATTCGTGTACAACAGTTTGGCTCCATCAGTAGGTCTGTACTTTGTGATTCGACAAAAGTCTAGAAAATTGTCATACATTCAAGACGTTATGAAGGTTAACCCCTTGACTGTGAGTGACACGCATAGAGGCAAAAAAAAGTCGTGCTATTTTTGTGTCATGACACGTAGAGGGGCATTTGACAAAAAAACCTATTTTTACTGCATCGAATCGATGCAGTAGAAATAGATTTTTATCTATTTCTAGAAACGTTACGTTACATTAACCCCAAGGGGTTAATGTTCATACCGTCTCGAATATATGGAAATTTATACCATGTTTGTTGAATGATAAAGCATGGATATACCGATGAGATAAAACTTTTGTACGCGAATGTATGTGCTATCCTTATTCTGATGGTTATATTCAGCCATCGTTTGTGAAGTTCTTTCAGTTTTCTCGCTGTAAGAGGTAACTATCCTGAAGTCTGCATCCTTCGCCGATTATCTGTAGGTACCTATTTTAATATTACAGCACAATATTATCTAAAAATCCTTGTATGTATTGCTACCCATTATCCCATCAGAAAACTTTGGATGCTTAGTTTTAT
This sequence comes from Ophion obscuratus, assembly GCA_964007375.1. Classification (NCBI taxonomy): domain Eukaryota; kingdom Metazoa; phylum Arthropoda; class Insecta; order Hymenoptera; family Ichneumonidae; genus Ophion; species Ophion obscuratus. The sequence goes on from OZ023316.1 coordinate 20,004,642, forward strand.
CATTCAGAATCTGGGCCCATACATTAATTCTAATTCTTCTTTTGTTACGTGAGCACTTTGAAGTTTACTGACGATTTTCTGGGATCCATACGTTTTGGTGCTTGATCATTCCCTGCATTGTAAATAGGGCTTCGTTCGTACATAGTACATCCCAAACTAAATTGGAACAATCGAGAAATGTTTGAGAGCCAAAAGTAATAATCTTTTCTGCGTTTATGATGCTTTAAAATCTGGTCGTCGTATTTTTGTCACTTGTATGGACAATTTACTGCTCTTATTGTACAGTTTTTGTCGATTGTATATTTTAATTTCGATTGTACATAGACAATTATAGATAGAAAATTGGACATAAAAAATTGTACAAAGAAAATTGTACATACAAAATTATACATGAAAAATTGTACATACAAGACTGTACATAGAAAATTGTAGACAAAAATTGTACATACAAAATTGAACATAAAAAATTGTATATAGGAAATGGTACATAGAAAATTGTACATAAAAAATTGTTACCACAAATCTTAAATTATTCTAAAAAATAAAATGTTAAAAACTCTCGATGGCATCCCAAAGTCCCTGAAGAACTCGCCGCGTACTCTTTATACACGAAGTTGGCATTCTATCCGTCATTTTTTAACTTGAAATCGTTGATGCGCAAAAAGGCGTCGAAGAATCGAAAATCTGATGACATTTGAAAAGAATAATGTGACTTTCCCTATCACTTGGTCTACGGTACTTCTCGATCCGTCCACTCAACCCCAAATCTCAGAATGAGCGGTCGAATTTTCGAGCGATTTGGCCATCAGGAAAATTATTCCACACACGGTATTCTTAGTGGAATAAAGTAAATCCATCATACCGTAAACATAGTACATACGTCCTTATGAGTATTTATTAAAACATTTGTTAACGGGCGCAGAGCGTGGAAAATTTCGACTCATTCTACATATCTTTGCGTCGTTGCCCGACAATGTCATACATCCCAAACAGTCAATACCACTGACAGATAGATTTGCGTATGTTTGTTCTGCCAGCTTCGACCCCCAAATTTGGTTACAGCGTCAAGGGAGGAAGGAACAGTGCAGCCAGATCGCGCGCAAAAGTTACCCCCTCTCTAGTCTCCTGCGCGCCTATCACACAATCATAGTAGCGCGTGTCCGTGAGCGAGCGACGCACGGACGTCTTCGGGATGAGCCGAGCGCCACCGAAATTTCCCGACCGCGCCTTCGGCAGGTACACCAATACATGGACGCTGAGCACGTTCATGTGCGGCCAAGCCGAAACGAAGGATTCGAGGGAAAAGCAATCTCAGCACGACTCGCGCGTGACCTCACCCGACGGCACGAGTGAGGGTTTTAGATGATTTTAATGCTTATTAAGCTCTTAATTCTCTGCGTTATTAATGTATACAAAAAAATGTATCGCACACTCCCATCGCTTATTTTTTTCAGTTTATACGTTAATTTAAATATAATAATAAATCTGAATTACAATTTATTTATCTTCTGAAATATTGTTAACGCTTTACTCACCCGTCCTTATGCCAAATAAATTATAATTCATAAAAGTAAGCGGAAATATATTTATATTCGTATTATTATATTAATTCTCATAGCTCTCATATGAAAACTCTCATATAAAACTTTCATATGAGAAACACAAAAAAAACTTCAAAACCTTAGATTTCAACGAACCAAGAACATACATCTTCACATTTTCAATCATGACGAATTTTTAAGAACAATATCATCACAAACACATCTGAACCAAAACAATATACATCACCTAAATTATCAAAACATAAATCAAACAACACAAAATCACAACATCTTATACTCAACTCTTACTAATAGACAACAGGACACAAATAATAATCTTTCCACTGATCCTCTGAATAATATAAATTCGACAATCACATTAAATAAAACGAAAGAATGGCCTATAAATCTATCTAACATTGATATTCCGCTACACATTCCCACATCTTGTCTCTAGGTGAAAAGTTTTGTTTTCCTTACCTCAAACTCTCAAACATAAAAACTCATATCCACAAATCAATCTCCGAACTTGAGTCCAAATTAGATTTTTTACTCGACAAACCTAGACAAATCGAAATTAGAACCAGATTCACTTAAATCTTAAACAAAATAAATATTCCAACCTCATTTTCCAACACTAATCAAATTATAAAACACACGTCCTCATTCTTATAAAACAACCCTCAACTTTTAGTTACACGAGCTGACAAAGGAAATTCAACAGTCATTCTTAACAAATCAGATTACATTACAAAAACTCATAATTTACTGGCAGATTCTTCAACTTACAAATCAACAAATAGAAATCCCATGAACACTCTACAAAAAGGCATTAACAATAAATAGTCCAACGCATAAACTAGCCGAATTTATACAATCTAAACTTTCTAAATTAATCACTACGACTAATTCACACGTGAAAGATAGTTTCCACCTAAAACATTCACTTTCTAACATCTCAATTCCACTCAAATACAAATTGGTCTCGTTTGATGTTGTTTCTCTCTATACCAACATACCATTTCAACTTGTTATCCAAAGCCTTCAAAAAAGATCAAATCTATTTTCAAAAACATTTCCTTTAAACGAAATAATTAACGCCATAGAATACATCATGTTCCCAACTTTCTTTACATTTCAAAATAAAATTTACCAACAAATCTCAGGGTTACCAATGGGCTCACCTCTGGCTCCAATACTATCTAACATCGTCATGATTAATCTTAAAACAAATTGTCTGGAAAAATAAAAATATTCGTTACCACTATATAAAAGATACGTTGATGATATTATTATTGCTCTACCAACAGACAAAATTAAATCCACCAAAAAGATTTTTAACTCAAGTAATTCAAAATTACAATTTGCATCAGAAAATGAAGTAGATAAAAAATCCCGGTTCTTGATATACTTTTAATCCATAAACGAAATACAATTAATACAAATTCGTATAGGAAACCAACCTGGTCAGGCAGATTCATACATTTCTTTTCACACCACCCACTTTCCCAAAAAAGCCATAATTTACATGCTAGTTGACAGAGCAATAAAATTATCTCATCCTTCATTTCACAAAGAAAATCTCAAACTTATTAGTAACACGATGACACAAAATTGCTATCCGATCTCTTTCACATAAGAAATAATAAAACATCGGCTTTCCACAATCAACAATCAAAAAAAGAATAAAAACAATTTTTATTCTTCCAGACTAATAAATGTTCCTTACACAAAACAACATCCATCATCAACTAATTCGTATTTTCCAACAAGGCAACATAACATTATTCACAAACAATAAACACAACACTTCATCGATTACTGGCTTCAGCAAAGACAAAATAAATAACAACCAAAAATCCAACATAGTTTACAAAATTGATTGTAAGGATTGCAATGCCACATACATCGGCCAAACCAAAAGATACCTTGAAACCAGAATAAAAGAACATAAAAATAGCCTAAAACATACAACCACAATACACACAGCCTTAGCACAACATGCAATAGAACAAAAACATGACTTTCAATTCGACAATGTAAAAATTTTAAACAATGAAAATTGGCTCAAAAAAGACTAATCCTAGGAATGATCCAAATTAAGGCACACCCCAACGCTATAAATTTTCGAACTGACATACAATAACTAAGCTCGATCTATAACTCTATTATACTATAACTATTAAAATATTTTACATTACTTTACTTGACATAACAATTTAAAAATGATTGACCCTATAATTTAATTTTAAATACTCTTAACATGACGCACCAATTTTATTTCTCTTGACACGTCACTGCCTAAAGGATCTTTCTCCCCTGACTCACAAAGTAAGGACTCTAATAAGCTTCACGAAATTAAGACACCATTCAGTTTCTCTCAAACTCTCCGTCATCACACAACTCAATATGTAACTGAGAAATGTAAATTTCGAGTTTTTGTTTATTTTGGAAGAAAATTTTTAAAATCACAAACTCAATAGGTAATCATCACAGTCATTTGATACTTTATTAAAATTTCTTTTAAATCAATCACGTACATTAAAGTTTCACAAATAAAACACAAAACTTTCTTATATTATTAATCCCTTACAGATGATAAAAATCGCTAAAAAACAATACATTCTTCCATCTATTGAGTATACTCCAGCAAAACAGTATTTACTTCCATAAATACTGTCTTTTGAAATAACATTCCAAATATAAGCAAAAGCTAGTAACATCAACAACATCGAGGTTAGTCGTTTCTCATATTTCATTTCTTTATAACTCCATAGTATAATAAACCACACTCTCACACATCACTCATTTCAAACACCGATGAATAAGAAGAATTATCACAATGCAAGAACTTATGCATATCAAATCAATATAGTTAGAACCAAAACAGAATTAACATAACAGTTATACAAAACGACACAACAATTTTATAACACAATCATTATATAAAACATTCGTGTATTTAATTCCTTCAAACTTGATTTGTAAAATTTGTGTATTAAAATTTATAGAGAAAAATATAATTTCTGAAGAGGACCTGAACCAAAGGATCGAAACGTAAGAAAGCATCATTTATTTCCATCGCTGGCCTTGGCAAATCTCTATTGGCCGGACTGAAGCCGAATCTTCAACTAGCAACTTGTCAGCATCACGGCCGGACACATCTTTGACTCATTAATTCTCATACTTTCATCAAGCGATAAAGCATTATCCTCAAAAACAAGCCAATCATCCATCCGGCCGCGAATCATCAGTACCAGAAAGTGCACATATTGTACAAGCGATGAGATGGTCTCGTTGGTAGTGTTCCTGGCTTCGGTCCGCAGGGGCGCCGGATGTTCCCCGCGCTTTTTTTAAAATTATTATTACCATTAATTCTTATTTGATTTTTGTTAGTTATCATTATTATTTTAATTAGTTATCTTTTAGTGTCGAAAAATTTATCGAGCACTCCGACCGCTTATTTTATTATTTTGTACGATAATTTCAATGTAATAATAAATCTGAATTTCAACTTATTTATCTTCTAAACAATTGTTTGCGCTTTACTCACACCCGTCCCTATGCCAAATAAATTGTAATTCACAAAAGTAAGCGGAAATATATTTATATTCGTATTATTATATTCATTCTCATACTTTCTTCAAGCGATAAAGCATCATCCCCAAAAATAAGTCAATCATCTATCCGGCCGTGAATCGTAAGTGCCCGAAAGTGGCATTTTTGTATGTATTTACATTTACAGGTAATTTTCATTGTAATAGGGTGAATTGTTTATTTGTGAACATTCACCATTGACAGAACAAAACATATTTAATCATAAAACATCATGAGGAGTTTTCCTATTTTCTGAATAATGTTCTTTCAATGAGCGTGTTTCACGTATAAACAATTCGCCCCATACAAAAAGAAAATAATAATTAAAAAAAAAACAGAAAAGCACTGAGCGCGGGAAACGATCCCGCGCCCCTAAGCTAGGAAAGCTACCAACGGGACGATCTTATCGCTTGTGTTAAAAATGCACTTTCTGGCACTTACGATTCACGGCCGGATAGATGATTGACTTGTTTTTGGGGATGATGCTTTATCGCTTGATGAAAGTATGAGAATGAATATAATAATACGAATATAAATATTCTCGAAATTTACATTACTCAGTTACATATTGAGTTGTGTAATCACGGAGAGTTCGAGAGAAACTGAGTGGTGTCTGAATTTCGTGAAGGTTATTAGAGTCTTTATTTTGCGAATCGGGGGAGAAAAATCCTTTAGGCAGTGACGTGTCAAGAGAAATGAAATGGGTGCGTCATATTAAGAGTATTTAAAATTAAGTTATAGTGTCAACAATTTTAAAATTGTTATGTCAAGTAAAGTATTGTAAAATATTTTAATATTTGTATAATAGAGTTATAGATCGAGTTATAGAGTTATAGCTTAGTTTGTGTATGTCAGTTCTAAAATTCATGGCGTTGGAGTGTACCTGTGTACCTTACTTTGGATTATTTCTAGGATTAGTCTTCTTTGAGCCAATTTTCATTGTTCAAAATTTGTACATTGTCAAATTGAAAGGAATGTTTTTGTTGTATTGCATCTTGTCCTAAGGCTGTGTGTATTGTGGTAGTATATTTTAGGCTATTTTTATGTTCTTTTATTCTGGTTTCAAGGTATCTTTTGGTTTGGCCGATGTAAAATTTCTGCTTAACATAAAATTTCTGAGAACATGATGTGGCTTTAATTGTTTCGTTTAAGGGAAATGTTTTTAAAAACAGATTTGATCTTGTTTGAAGGCTTTGAATAACAAGTTGTAATGGGATGTTGGTATAGAGAGAAAAAACATCAAACGAGACCAATTTGTAGTTGAGTGGAATTGAGATTTTAGAAAGTGAATGTTTTAGGTGGAAACTATCTTTGACGTGTGAATTAGTCGTATTGATTAATTTAGAAAGTTTAGATTGTATAAATTCAGCTAGTTTATGCGTTGGACTATTTATTGATGATACTATTGGACGAAGTGGATAATTATTTTTATGAATTTTTGGCAGCCAATAGAGACGAGATAGGTTGCAATTTTCAGCTTTTAAGTTTTTGTATTTTGTTTCATGAATGATTCTTACGATTTTCCATCTGAAGAGATTGTTAATGCCTTTTTGTAGAGTTTTGATGGGATTTCTATTTGTTAATTTGTAAGTTGAGGAATCTGCGAGTAAATTATGAGTTTTTGTAATGTAATCTGATTTGTTAAGAATGACTGTTGAATTTCCTTTCTCAGCTCGTGTAAATAAAAGTTGAGGGTTGTTTTTTTAAAATGAGGACGTGTGCTTTATAATTTGATTAGTGTTGGAAAATGATGTTCCGGACCGCGAAGGCGCGGTCGGGAACCTTCGGTGGCGCTCGGCTCTTTCCGAAGACGTCCGAGCGTCGCTCGCTCACGGACACGCGCTACTATGATTGTGTGATGGGCGCGCAAGAGACTAGAGAGGGGGTAATTTTTACGCGCGATCTGGCTGCACTGGGAAGGAACATAAAAGAGTTAACATAATACGAGAAGATTGTAAGACAACAGACGTTTTGTTTGGCGTATAGACCCTCTCGAAGGAACACTGCAGCCCTTCGTCGCAATCACTGACGATGGAAAGACTAAGATTCTGCTCAGTAAACGTCGGATTGGCGGCTTCGGATGGAACAGGTTAGTGGTTTTGGTAAAACGACGGGAAATTTTTTTTTCACCGTCAACTTCCCGAATTCTTAGGGTTAGCCTTTAGGATACGGTTAGCCGTATCACACCCCGATCGGGGTGTGATACGGGTAACACCTATTCCGGACATCCTGATCGGGCCCCGATCGGGCCGGAAGTATTTATGCCCTAAATCAGGCTATACTAAAATGGCCCTACTAAGGCCGTCCCTGATAAGATCCTACTAAGGCTTTCCCCGATAGGGCCTACCAAGGCTTGCCCTAATAGGCCCTACTATGGCTTTCCCTGATGAGGCTATAAATAGACCTGCCCTATAACTGCCTCAGCAGTCGATAGATGCACATAACCTCTGATTTTCTACATGGAAACTTCGATTTTGAAGCATCGTAGCTTCGGAGTTTCGATGCATTCCTGAATTCTATTTTAAAAACGGTGCTACACGGAGAGAATTAAAAAGTAAATTTTGTCGTGAATTTCACGGTAACAATTACCGTTATATATTTCAATGTGGTGTCAAGTGAGAAAAACGTAATAATTCGTACGCCACAAGTTTTTTTAACTCACGTTACAGAAAATTTCAAATGCATAGCTAAAATTTTACCTACTGTCGGTTAACACTTACCAACCGCACCGTACGGAATTTTTACGGTACTGCACAGTAAAATTTACATGCATCAACCTCAGAAGAAAAATTTCCTATAGGCTGGTAAAATCTATATATCTTCCCCTCATTGTGACCGTTGCGTTCCTCTACTGTTTTGTTTACCTTTTTTCGCCACCTTTCCCCCCTGTTCCCCCCTTGCGGCCCAGCACGACGTCCCCCTCCGTGTCTTATTTCGCCGCGAAATGCCGAAGAAAAAAATTTCACGACGAAACGTACGCGACTGGGTTTCGAACCCGGGACCTCTCATCCGACGGTTTAGTGGCGAGCACGCTAACCACTAGACCATCGCACTGGTTCCTTGGCAATATGTATTTTTCCTTAAAAGACTGGTGCAATAATAATCATGATAATAATAAATATTATTATTGAAAAATTGGTACAAATTAATCCTGTTTGTTTTTTGTTGGGAATTTTTTTTTCTTTCAGATAAATCGGTATACTCAACAAACGGATAAGGAGAGAAATTTGAGTATTAGAATTTATTTTTCATTTAATACTACCATTTTTTAAGACTACATTTCGTACCATCGTAGGCTCGAGTATTGTGACTAATTTGCGCACATATTATTTCGGCATCATTTAAAATCGTGAAATAGTATTCACTATTAAAAATTAAATAAGTAGTTTATGTATGCAGGTTAGACGATTTTTTTTGGAACTCCCATCGCGCCATATAAGGAATAGATCACTGAAACGAGACCGCGCACCCCTACTTAGACCCGCCATCATACCATTCTGAAGTGAAAGGTATGAGGGGAATTTTTACCATGCAGTGCCTCAAAATTACCGTACCGTATCGCACGATAATTTTAACCAAGCGCGCACGATAATTTTTGCCGACAGCACAATAAATGTTCCTATAAGACTCATTAAATTTTATAATAAATCTTAAAATAACTGTTATAAAGACGATACTTTTTTATAGACATTCTTGAAAGGCATAAAATTATAAAATACACAGTAAAATTTCCCTGATATTATATATTTTTTAAATTTAAGCTTTGCGTATTTTTTTACACATCAAAATTTACTAGAAAATCTGGTAAAATGTTCTATCTGAAGAAGAAATTTTATTTTACTTACGTGAAAATCTGTGTTTTACTCAGTAATAATAAGCGAAGTTTCAGGGTTGTCATCTGGTTACCGTTAGTGCACGGTAATTTTTAACATTAATTCTCTCCGTGGATGGACTGTCACGATAAAAAACGTTAAGCAACTCGGATGCGTGTTAGAAGATTCCGGCAGCTTTATAAGGCGAAGAGAGAGAGAGAGAGAGAGAGAGAGAGAGAGAGAGAGAGAGAGAGAGAGAGAGAGAGAGAGAGAGAGAGAGAGAGAGAGAGAGAGAGAGAGAGAGAGAGAGAGAGAGAGAGAGAGAGAGAGAACGAGAGAGAGAGAGAGAGAGAGAGAGAGAGAGAGAGAGAGAGAGAGAGAATTAGTCATAATGATTTTAACTAACTGATATACTTTATGTGATCCAACAAATAATTATAGGAATTCATTTGGTCTCTTATGCCGTATCTGGGACCAAGATGATACAAGCACTCGGTAGCATAGTGGCAGCGTGCCTAGTTTTGGGTAGGTAGGTACGAGGTTCGATTCCCATATAAGCGAAATATTTTCTTCAAACAAAAACATTTCAGCAGGCCAGAGAATGACGAATTATGATACAAAATCATTGTAGTGGAACTCTAAATCAAGTGGTTCATTCCATTTTGGATTTTTGAAATATTATATTCATTTCTTTCTGATCAGGCAACCTGATAGGGACCTGATCAGGCAACAAGGTCAGGGCCATATGTGACACGACGTTACATTTCCTAGTAGGGCCCTTTCGGGTTGCCTTATTAGTGCCCTACCAGGGTAGTCAGGCAACCTGATCGTGCCCTGATTTGGGCCCCATCAAAATTTCTACGCGGGTTGTTTATTTCATTACATTGAGTGATATTCGGTCAGGGGAGGCTGACATTTTCCAATAATTCTATAAGTTTTGAAGTTCGCGGAAATACGTGATAAAGTGGGGAATTTTTAAATATTTCAACGCCTATATTAGGGAGTTTGTTTGTGTTTGTTTGTTCCGGTTGGCCCTCAGGAAACACGTAGCTGTTTAGCGACAACAAACGAGAGGCGTCGAAATATTACCTGCTTCTGGAAACTTCAAATCCCATAACATATGGAATTAATGGGAAATATCAGCCTCCCCCGACGGACTATCACTTACTATAATGGAATAAACATCATGGCAAAAAAAACAATATCCCGTCGTTTTTCAGGAAAGTCCTCTCACTGCATAATTACCGTCGTCTTGAGCAAGCCAAATTTTAAAAGAGGAGAACATTGAAAATGACAAGAATTTGGAAAAATTGATAATCGTAAAAATTTGAGAAAATAGGGAGGGTTTTTAACAATTTCATAGAAAATTTTACGACATTTTAAAAAATGGGGGCTTTTTATAAAAATGTTCGATACGGAGGATTTACGAACATGTTTGTTGCTTTTTTAAGGGCTTTAAAGTTGGAGAGGTTTCGTGGAAAACGTGCCGAAAAATATTGACAAGATAAAAATAAGTTCAGCGAAATAAATATTCCTACGCCTCTCTGCAGACGCAGAGCAAACAAATCGCTGTTCAAGCCTACATTGATTTCGACCTTGATGTTTTCTAGATTACGCCACCTTGTTCTCGCATTTCCAGCGAATCCAGGATACCCTCAACGTCAGCCCATTTCGTTCGCAATGTCGTGAAAGAATAATTGCGATTCAAGCGACGCAACTTGGCCAAATTGGTGAGAGAATATTTGCATTCTGTCCAAGTGGACGGATGATCGACGCCAATTAGAATGGTGACACTGCGATTAGTTACGACCTCCCGTGTTTTGGTGGGCCATTCGTGAGATTGGGATTGGGATCATAAGTGTGCATGCGCGTGTGTGTGTGTGTGTGAGGAGGAGAGCGAGATAGAAAGATAGTGAAGGTAGCACACGGTCCAGATGAAAACACACAGCGGTCCCGCGAGAGCACTATTACAGTCTATAAATGGAGATTTTCGAATTACAAACATTATACTTTTAATTGTTCATCACGGAGGGTTGATTCATTTTTTATTTTCTGGGTTTCAAACTCGACTATTAAAAAATGCGCATGTGCAGTTTGTGCAAGAGGTCGAGAGTGAGGTAGAGAATCGTTGTTGACGTCGCGAGGGAGAAAGACCGAGATAGAGATGTACGGCATTATCACTTACGAAAAATGGAAAAAAGAAGAAACCCGATTCAGACTCCGCTGCAATTATTTTTATTTCCAATGTTTATGTTTCTTCCCTTACGTTTCTCGTCCTGTGTGAAGAAGAAGAAAAAGAAAAAGCTCCCACACTCACCACGGACATATCACATTGAGGACATCGGCGACGAGGCGCGATTTCAGAACGATGCAATTTATAATGAGATGCTAGATAAAAAGTATATTAGAGGAAATCAGAAGACAATTCCTGCGTGACTGTAGTCTTTGAAAAAGTGAACTAAATCATGTGTGTGGGCGTGTGTGCGTATTTATGTATAAAATAATGTGATCGTGTATAACCAACAAAACAGAAAAATTCGTCTCAATCATTGTTCACGGAAAGTTGCAACTGCGTCCAGTTATGTCAAACCTCGTTTTTTTTTGGATTTGTTGATCAATAGCCGCGCCGTAATGTATACGTATGATAACAAAATGTCCATCGCAAAATCGCAAACATTGTGTTAAACAACGAAATTAAAGCTAAAGGTGTCTTTTAAAAAAATCTTAGATGGTAAGATCATTTTTCTTCAAAGTACTGCATGCGATTTTGAAAAGCACAAAAGTCATGAAAAACCGGCATTTTCAAAATAACGTGCCGGGGACAACATTTTTTCCAAAATACAAAATAAGAAAACCTAAATGAAGCTTGCTTTGTCCTCTTCAAAACCGCGTTGGGTAAGTTGGTGTACGATTTTTTTCCGCCGAGATATTCGATTTTTTGTCCAGATAGAAAATTTGCAGAGTGCCTAACACTTTTGGCCAAGGCTGTAGTTATTTCCACTTACACATAAAGTGTTTAATAGTTTGTCATCTATTTTTTATTTTCTTCAATCCTATTACATTTCTTCAAAATCTGCAATGCTGCCGACATTCCAGGCGGATGAAACCCTGTAAGCTAGTAAACATTTTTGTTTCTTCTTTATTTTTTTATCCAATATGGTGGCAGGTATTACTTAAGGGATATGCTTTAGAAATTTAAAAAAAAGATTTTTTGTTTATTTCATTTTCTTATTGCGTATAGTATTGACTATGATTTGGTTAAAAGGTTTTGCAAAAATTCAAAAAATTGACCGAGTTATGAGGATTTTAGTGAAGCAGTTCAGAACGTCCCGTTGCGTTACGGCTCTAGCGCTACGTAGTGCATTGTATAGTTGCTAAAGGCATTGATATGACTTTGTTCAACCAGGCTTATCATCCCAAAACCTGAGACGAAAAAAAAATATTCAAAATCGATCTGTCATTTTAACTTCAAGGTTATGCATACCTCTTAACGAGTTGTCTATATGTAGAAAATATTTTATATATAATTAGTGGATATCCTCATGAATATAAATTAATGCTTTCAAATCAAACAACCCTTCCATCGCTGTGTGCAATCCTTGGATTCGTATTATTTACCTCTTCACCACCGACGTTGATCCGATGTTTCGGATTGTTGTCGTTCCTTTGTCCTTGTTCTCCACACGAAACGGCTATCTGGGTGTCGCTGAAATTCGAAAATTTTTGCCTCGCGGGATTTCTAAGATTCACGCCGAACGTGTTGGTTAAAACTGTTACGTCGTGGGTCCCATTTTTAATCGATAATTAATCGTCTTTTAGTTTACCATTCAAGATTTGAATTTACGAATGGGAAGTGTGCCACGAACGTACCGATTATAATGAATTAAGTCATATATGACTTATGTGACGTCGGAGAAGAAAAGCGCCACGTTTAAGCGGGAATGTGCCGACTTGGGATAGGCGCTTGGTAAAGTCGTTGGTATATAATTTGACGCATGAGCGACAGGTAAGCAAATAAGAAAGTAGCGTCAGATTGTGCTTACCTTGGTGAGAAAGAGCGGCGGTGCGTAGCGGGTCAAAACTACTCGACCGAGTGACCGAATTTGTCCAGGAATTGCAAAGATGTTCCAGCTCGACCCGACCTGTCGTTGCCCAGACGGGTGCCCGGTGATCGTGGGAATGCGATGGCCCGGTGATGCCGATGTTTTTGGGAGCAGTCGGAGACTACGAGAACTGGATTCATTTATGAGGGATACATTCGCCTTGAAATATGAATATAAATGTATAGATTTTATAATTATTTGAACCGCTGAGTGAGTGCAAGACGTGCCAGGTTTCCGCCCGGTTACGGCGATTGGTGTTACGTCCTGGCAATCTTGCCCTCCATTCTCCATATACACATGTACATGAACCGACCTCGTCCTTTATTATATATGTGTGTGTGTGTGTGTGTGTGTGTGTGTGTGTGTGTGTGTGTGTGTGCGTGCGTGCGTGCGTGCGTGCGTGCGTGCGTGCGTGCGTGCGTGCGTGCGTGCGTGCGTGCGTGCGTGCGTGCGTGCGTGCGTGCGTGCGTGCGTGCGTGCGTGCGTGCGTGCGTGCGTGCGTGCGTGCGTGCGTGCGTGCGTGCGTGCGTGCGTGCGTGCGTGCGTGCGTGCGTGCGTGCGTGCGTGCGTGCGTGCGTGCGTGCGTGCGTGCGTGCGTGCGTGCGTGCGTGCGTGCGTGCGTGCGTGCGTGCGTGCGTGCGTGCGTGCGTGCGTGCGTGCGTGCGTGCGTGCGTGCGTGCGTGCGTGCGTGCGTGCGTGCGTGCGTGCGTGCGTGCGTGTGTGCGTGCGTGTGTGTGTGTGTGTGTGTGTGTGTGTACATACTGTGACGTGATTTTTCAAGACACGTCACAGAAAGGCTACCGATGATCAAGATATGCTGTCGATGCCCGGGTTGCGACCCATCCGTTTGTGTTAAGGGTCTTTTCTCTAGTATGTTTGTCTTGTTACGTTTGAGGTTTTGGGTTGAGTTTTCGTTTGGGTTAGGTTGGCGTGCGGAACTCGGTCGAGCGGCGTGTGGCTCGACGTACTGAGCAATCCCGACCGAGGGATGCACCCAGTGAGGCCTCTCGGGGAATCGGTGCACGCCCGGCTGAAACGCCGGCGCCCCACCGTAGTGGTGCATCGTGCTGGAGAGCGGGCCGTTTGGGTTACGGGCAGAGGATGGAGATCTCCGCGCCGCGCTTCTGGACAGAAGCTTTGCCCGCTTTCGCACGGTGACCCGGGGATGCGATTTCCGAGAGCCTCCAGGTACCGATGAGAAAAGGTCCCGATTTGTTACCGTTCCGTTTTCGGGGTAACTCGGGCAGAAAATATAGATTCCGAAAGGAATATTCTATTAGAATATTCCAGCTCCCGAAATAATATTTCAGCTCTCGATATTATACGAGATAACGTTCTCGCTTGAACCAGCGATTTCGCATGGTCCGATGCCGCGAGCGTGTTGACATTTTTTCTGTTAACGCGCTCCGTCTCGCTCTCGCATAATCCCTCGCGCGCCGGTCTTGGTCGCGCGAGGTAAACAGAGTTGCTAACGAATCTTCGCGTGAGACGGTTGTCTCTAAAATCGCGATCGCTCCCGATTTTTCGGCTATCGTAACAGAGTCGCTATCGAACCTTCGCGTGAGACGGATGTCTCCGAGATCGCGATCGCTCCCGATCTTGAGGGTCGTCGATCAGACGCCGCGATGGAGAGACGTGTCGTGTCTCCCTCGCGCTCTCGTTCTAGCATAAGAGGCACGTTGTCGTGCTCTCTCGCTCCCGTGCGTATGTCGTTTCGCGTGCAGTTCGCGTTCGCGTTGTTTCGTCTACGTAAAAAGTTCCCGGGTGGTTACACCACCGGTTCCCGCACCATCAAAAATAAAACAATTATTTTGTTTTATTAGTGACGTTACCGTCCTCGCGATAGTGACAGATCCCGCGCTCGCTCACGCTACTCCCCGGTGAATCCCGACCCCTCTACCATATCCCACAGCCTGAGCGGCCGTGCTTTACCGCAACCGTTCTTTCCCGTGTAAGTGCATCCAGATTAGTCCGGTTATACGATTCCGGCGATACAAAAATCGAGGAGGTCTCCCGGCTCTGAACCCGGTTAGGATTCCGGGATAACAAAAATCAAGGAGAGCTCCAGTCTCCGCCTGGCGGGTCGGGTTTGATCACCCCGACCCCAGTTTAGTCCGGTTGAGAAATCCGGCGAAACAAAATTCTCTGGCGCCCGGGTATTGCGGATGCACGCACACGGGAGGAACGGCCGAAGGTGACGGTTTCTCGTACCAGATCCCGATTTGAGTTCTTGTTCAGTTCTCGTTTCCGGTTAGAGAAATATCTTCCGTCACAATACATATATACATATACGCATACAAACGATACCTATAGATATATATACATATATATTGTTATAAATACGTATATACAAATTTATAAAATACAATACAAGAATATCTTTTTTTTCGTTAACTCTAACTCATATTGTGACGAGCGCATTTATTTTTCATCAATTCTTATTTTGTCTGTACACATTCGACTCCCCCTAGCATGCACCTACTCCCGCTGAACGCGCCTAGCTAGCGCGCCGAGCTCAACGCTCGCGCGCACTCACTCGCTATCCTTGTCTCTCTTCAAGGCCGTGCGCACTCACTCGCTATCCTCGTCTCTCCTTAACGCTCGCGCGCACCCGCGCGCCCTCGCTCCGTCTCTCTCTAGCGCCCCGCTAGGAGACCAACGTACTCCTCCGGCTCGCTTGATACTTCGCGCGCTCAATCGAACTCTCCATCATCCGCTACGAAATCTTTCTCATCTTCCATCCTCCTTCTTCGGTTTACCCGCGTACCTCCTTCATGCTCATGTAACCCGTATCATACAAATCTTCTTCCTTAACCGCGAATCTCATTTTCCGCGGATCCGCGATACAATTCGCGACCCACGACTATTAACCCGCTCATCCCTATTTCACGTACTCGCGAAAAACCGCGAGATTGCGTAATCCGCGGACTCGCGATATACTCGCGACCCAGCGATATATAGAGTCTCTCTCTCTCGCACCCTCACCCGGCCTAACTCTTTCTCTCTCTTACTCATGGCAAAGAGACGCTACGTGACTTTCCCTAAATTGCTTTATTGCCCCTCGAGTCGAGCGAGCGCTTCGCCTCGAGGTATTTTCCAGAGAACACTTGAATTACTTTATTGCCTCTCGAGAACGCGCAAACGCTCTTTTTACAGCATAAGAACCTTTTTGTACGCCTTCCTATTTTCCGAGCACATAATAGAAGACACTAGCCAGACTTTTCCCGAACTTTCCCAGCGCATGTATATCTCTTTCTCTCTCGCACTCGTCGCGTCTCTCTCTGACGAGCCGCCATGATGCAAGCCACGTGTTGCACGTAGGCTTCTATGAAATAATAATTTGAACAATATCACATCATGCCGAATCCTAAGAACTGATTAAGAGATAAACAAATCGCTATCACAATCGCTATAAACATCCGCTCCAACACCAATATCACGTATCGCTTCTTTGTCTCCTTTGTTTCCAACCCTATATCATTATTATTATTTCCGCGTGCAGAATATTCTAGAACAATTTCATACACGCTCTAATTAATAAAGAAATTATTCAACTAATAACTAAAGCCGTCACAATGCGACTTACAATATTATTAATAATTATAATAAATGATTCACGCGACAAATGAATTATAAACGCTATCATTTAGTTAAGCGATAATCGTTATAATTCAGTATTATCATTATAACAAATATTACGTTCGCATAAATAATAGTGCGCTCTATTTTATTAATTAAGAATTACACATTTATGATTATTATATGCAACTCGTATATTTCGCATCATAACTATTATTCTCTCATTTAAGCGCCGTATTTTGCAAATTACAATAACCTATCCTGATAGTACTACATCAAATCTGTTTCACATGCACGCGAAAGAATAAAATAACAATAACAACCAAAAAAATTATATAAAAGCACGTCCCTTTATTCACAAGCGAATATTATTGTAACAAATTGTGAGACCAACGATAAATTAAAAATATTAACTTATCGTCAGTCCAACCATGACAAACCGACATAATTATTTGTTATAACATTGAAATTAAATAATTGACTTATCGTCGAATCCTCCGTTTAACGCCATAAGAGCGAGCGAGAAGGAACATCGGCGTCGGCGTCTCCTTTCCGCGGCACATGCGCACCACACCGTTCCACCGCCGCACCAATAAAAAGCCGAGACCTCCGCTGCTTGTCAGTTCTCCGGTCTCTCCACCAGTCACTTGCGCTTCTCCGCTCGCCGCGTTCGTGTCGGACCCGCTCGCTGGAAAATCGGAATAATTCTTTAATATTCTTTAACATTTCTTTAATACCTCTTTTTCGTCATTGTAACTCCAAGTCTGAGTCTGATTTTTGCGTCGAAATCTCATCGTGTCGAACATCGAAGAGCTTTGTGTAATTATCCTCATTTTTCAAGTTTGTAACAATACATATATATACGTGTACATTTCTAGAATCAGTAAATAATTATTTCGCGACCCTTATCCCTCGTCGAACACATTTCCTCAAACGTGTTTTGTGTCGTTTATTTCATTCAATCATCTCTCGCGAATTCATTTGAGTCAACATTCTCTCACCATCGTTTCCTTGGCATTTCAGTTAATCGAATATATTTCATTTCGCAATTTTGCATATTATGAGTAGAAATCAACCGTCCGTTAATTAAATTAACCCATCACCCATCCTCCCTTCATTTTCCGAAGAATTGTCGGTTGTGATAATTATTACTGCACGGCGCCGATTCTTACCTCGCTTAAATTTCGAGACTGAATCTACCGATTGTGTTACCTACTACTGCACGTCGATTAATTCGTGTCTCGAACCCCTGCTGCATGATAATCTTACTCATTCTCTCAATTACCTAATTAACGGTCAATTGATTTTCCAAAAAATATCTATCTGTATTTATTTAAATTCATAAATGCCAAGAAGACGTGGTGGTTCTAAATTTCTTCTCCGTCGCGCAAACGCGATAGCCGCCCAAAAGCCACGGCCGGCATCTCGTGGAAACAACTCGTCTTTGTTCAAACAAATCATTCGTGACGCCGTAAAAGTACATTTGGTGAAAATTGGACCGAAAATTGTGTCGAACGTTCCGTTCTGTGGAAAAGTTTTCCTTATCGACCCCCGTGGGTACATCCGTGCAGTGACTCGATCGACCGGCAGTGACGCTTCCGACGCGTCGACTACCATCGTTGCAATATCGAACGTCGAGATTGTCATCGTCGACTAATACTCCCGTCGTCAACGTCGTTTCCATCCACTCCGCGAATTCGCCCCCGCGGTCGGCCAACAGGAAGCCGTCCTTACCTTCAGCGAGTCGGTACATCGATGGGTGGATGCTCGTCGAAAAATAAGAAACCTACTACCTCACCGTCTATCGTTGAAATCGTCGTTCACCTAGAGATCGTCATTACCGACGGAAGGACCACTCTCCGGGTACCAGATCATCCATCGATAAACCCGCTACGCACCGCCGCTCGTAGGGTAAGTCGCACGTTCACGTTACCACTCACTATCTTCTTTAGCGACTGCCCTATCCCCGCGAGTGATTCTTAGTTACCGATCAAACTGTCGCTCGATCGTCATCCCTGTTGGTCACACTCCCGACTAAAGGCAGGATCTCAAGGCTGGCGTCCATTTCTGTAAAACAAAGAAAAATTGCATTAATTAAACAATCAACGCAAATTCAATCTCATAACCGCAATCGCGTATTTCTCTTTCGAAGGTATTTATTTATTTTTTTTATCTAAAATAAAATCCCGGACGTAACATATGAAATAAAATTTGGTACGCTGAGCGAGTCTAATGCGTGCCAGATTACGGCACCGCCGACTCGCTACGTCTGGCCCACCTCCGCCCGGTTACGGCGATTGGCGGCCAGCTGCGAATACAAATATGAAGGTCGAGGGAAATCGACGTCCGAATACTAAGGACTGGGTTAACCGTGCCAGTCGCTAACCTACCAGATTACGGCGAGTCAGCCGATGTAGCGTGTTCGTGCGTCACCTTTCCCAAGCCTCATGAAAAAGCACTTCGAGATTTGTCCAATTTTGGACACGTATGATTTTATGAGTGAGACGAATACGTGCGTTAGGAAAAATGGCGTGAGCGAGAAAAATGGCGTGAGCGAGAAAAATGGCGTGAGCGAGACTTTTGCGCGGTGGCCGTATTTTGCGTGATTTAAATAGCGCGAAGAAATCGAATGTGATATAAACAATTGTGTATTTTACACGTGAATAAACGTAGTTACATTCAATAAAGACAATAATATATGTTTCATAAATTTATTTGTTGCAGTGTTTGACTTGTTATGTTTCCTTTTACTTTTATTACGATTTAAACAATTAATACCGGTTTTACAGAGACTTATAGTTACACTGACGAACAGACCAGGGTAAACTCGAAAAGAATTTAAAATAAAATAAATGTACCGGTTTTCAGAGCGTCGACTCTGCGATGCGCGCTGTTGGAGAGACCGGACGGAACTGACTGGCCAGCTCCCGGAGCGCAATACGTATCCTCGCCCTCTTTGTCTCGGAGACAAAGGGCTTAGCGTCATTACCCTCGCTCTCGAGCTCGGTCCCCATGTCACCGAATATTAGCACTGATAACGTTATTTTTGTCGAGCTGTACATGATCAATGAAATGAATATTTTTCGTTATCGGCAGGATGTGCTGACTACGTGGTGACCAAGCTCCGAGGAGGCCTGTGAGAAAACTCGCGATGAAGCTGACCGCTTGGGAACAGTTTCGCGGGTTATTCGAGGACTCTCGCGTCCCCGATATATACATAATATAGATATAACAATATTTCTTATTTCTAGGACCATTGTATTATGGTCAACACGAATATACATATACTACTGTGTCCAAAAAATAAGGTGACATTGTATTTATTTCGAAAATTCTTTATTTATTTTTCCAAATCAATTTCATCCCCTTCAAAGTAATCCCCTCCCGATGCAATGCACTTATGCCAACGGATTTTCCAATCTTCGAAACACTGATTGTAGTTACTTTCCGGGATAGCCTTCAGTTCCGTCTTCGCTGCGGCTTGAATCTTCTCTATCGTATCAAAACGGTGTCTCCGGAGCGATCTTTTCAGCTTGCTGAACAGCCAGAAGTCGCACGGCGCCAGATCAGGTGAATACGGTGGTTGCGGAACGATATGGGTTGAGTTTTTGGCGCCGTGCGACTTCTGGCTGTTCAGCAAGCTCAAAAGATCGCTCCGGGGACACCGTTTTGATACGATAGAGGAGATTCAAGCCGCAGCGAAGACGGAACTGAAGGCCATCCCGGAAAGTGACTACAATCAGTGTTTCGAAGATTGGAAAATCCGTTGGCATAAGTGTATTGCATCGGGAGGGGATTACTTTGAAGGGGATGAAATTGATTTGGAAAAATAAATAAAGAATTTTCGAAATAAATGCAATGTCACCTTATTTTTTGGACACAGTAGTATATGTTGGATACCAGTTCGGGGACTCGTGAACGTCCCTGAAATATACATGTAAGTATAGATATTAATATTATTATTTGTACTCCGGAGACTCTCTTGGATGTCCCGGGAGTTTACCGAATATATATATACATATATATATATGTATATTGGTGTGTGTCACTATGAGGACTTATGTCCCCGAAGTGTGCATGAAAGTAGATATGTATTAATTATTGCCCCGGGACTCGGCTATATATCCCTGAAGCGTATGGAGTACGTATATATATATACATGTATAGTTATTCACTAAAGTTATTCCGAGGACTAATGCCTTCGAAGTATGCATATGAGTATACGAATGGTATATGAGGGCTATGAGGTCCGAGAGTATGTGTGTATATATATATATTCATCGAAGTTAGTTCGAGGACTGATGTCCCTAAAGTATGCATGGTAATAGACATGCGGAATTATTATGGGAGGTACTCCAGAGACTCTCGTATATGTTCCTAAAGCATGCAGGTACGTCTATATGTATGTATATATAAGACATTATAATATGGTACTCCGGGGACCCATGTGCGTGTCCCAGAAGTGTACAGGCAAATAGATATGTACGTGTATATGAGGCTATTTGTAAAGTTAATCCGAGCACCCTTGTGCTCGTCCCTGAAGTTACGGGTAAGCTTAGCGGTAAAGTCATTATGGGAACTGTTTGTCCCTAAAGTATACGGGTAGATATACGCGTGCTAAATTTAAAGATATATTTACGAATATTTTATATAACGGGGTTTCTGAGTGAAATCGACCATATATGGGTCGTTCTGATTAATATGTTCCCCAAGAAAAACATAAATGAGCGCGTTTAGCGCGAGGAAAAAATCTTAATAATTATTACAATTCGTACCAGATATGAACATTTGGAGGGCGAGCGTGCTAGGACCTAACACCTCCCCCCTAAAAGTCTGAAACAATGCTTCAGCTTTGCTGAGGATCGGCGTTGATCCGCTCCAAGAGTCCGCGGTCGACGCCCGACAAACGCCTTGACGGCGTCGGATGGTCGCGATTGTCATTGATGGACACCAGTTCCAGAGGTTCGTCGTTGGTAATCTTCGACGACCGTTGTTCAGCATGGTGAGCTCTGCTAATTAGGAGGCTTGTCACCGAGTTCCAGATGGCTCCTAGAAAGGTGAAACTCCATCCGTACAGAGTGTGGAGTGTATATCCATGGATGCAAGTATCGATGATCGCCTTGATGATGGCGAGGATTGCGAGGACCCCGAACAGACCCGCACTGATGATCCCGAATTTTTCGAAACCACCCCAGATTTTGTGCATCACTCCATCAGCCACGTGTTGGAGAGCGTCCTCGTCCATCAGTATCTTGAGCGAAACGCTGCCCGGGGGTATGTCGTGTCCTGCGAAACCCCTTGCGATGTTGTTGAGTAATGCTGGTTTTTCAGCGGGGAACATGATCCTGTCCCTCAGCTGGTTGATCTCGTGGTCAGAATAAATTCCGCTGGATGCCAAATTTCCAATAGGGTTGTATCCCCAGGTAGGCATGGAAGCGGGATGTAGTTGTCCAGGAGGCGGTACCTCGACTGGATGTGGTGTGAACCGATACCAAGTGCCGTCGATCCAATATTCGGCAGGTAGCATGCGGTTGCACTCGATATGTGTTCCCGTCAGGACAAGTGTCCTTGAGATTGTGGACAGGACGAACGATTGGTTCCGGAACGTGACGGGAAGTTCGTTGTAACATTCGTCCGTTCGACGAAGGGTGTATTTCACACACACGCTGAGTTTATAATCGGGTGCCTCTTAATTTGTTGGGATGGACTACCCGAGGTTTATTTTTATAGAGGATCTTTACGTTTCCTCCAGATAAAATTTCCAGAATTTCGCATGGTTCAGTGTATTCCGAATTTTCCCTTTTTAGGTTCCTTCAACATGTCCTTGTCGCCGACCTTGAAGGTTTTCGGATTAATCCTCTGATCGTAATACGTTTTTGATTTCTCCTTGGATTTCTTCAGATTTTCGGTGGCAAGTTGTTGGAGACCGTAAATTCGAGAGAAGAGCTCCTCCAGGTATGCAGCATAAGTCGTATCCTGTTGCTCCTCAATTTGTTGATGGCCCGACGGATGGCGGGCCAGTTTACCGAAAACTAGCTCGTGAGAGGTGTACCCTGTACCCTCGTGTTGGCTCGTATTATAAGAGAACATTGCCAACTCGATTAGCTCGTCCCAGTCGTTGTTTTCGTTGACGTACTGTTTCAGATATTCCGCAAGGACATGGTGAGACCTTTCGATTGACCCGTTGGACTGCGGGTAGAAGGCTAATGTTTGGTACATTTTGATTCTGAATTTCCTCGCGATGGCCTTCATAAAACTGCTCCGAAAGTTCGCCCCCTGGTCAGTGAGAAGGGCGCGAGGAGCACCAAAACGGGCGATGAAGTTTTTGACGAACGCCTCGCTGATTTCGATCGCCGTTGTCCTTTTCAGCGGTATTGCCAACGGGTACTTGGTGAGAAGATCCTGGATGGTCAGCACGTACTCGTTGCCCATCTTCGTAACAGGAAGTGGTCCGACCACGTCCATGGCCACCTTGTCGAAAGCCGCCCTTGGAGTGTCGGTGATAACCATGGGTTGCTTAGTTTTGACTCGAACTAACTTTTTCTATTGGCCACCTCCACAATGTTGAATGTACTCTTGAATTTCGCTTTTCATGTTTTTCCAAAAGAATTTTTTTCTGATTCGTTTGTATGTTTTATTTACTCCCTTATGACCTCCTACCAACGAGTCGTAGTTTTCTTCCATAATTGCAGCAGGATTTTCCTCGGGAGGATATTGAATGAGTTGTTTACAAATGGTCAATGTAACTTCGTCGTTGCCTAGCGTTTGTACCAAAAGATTTTTAATTTCGTTCCATGATACATTTCCGATTGAGTTTGTTTTCGCGACATGAATTAATTTCGTAGATGTTTCGCGAAGAAAATTTTTCAAGGAGTCGAGGGCTTCCTCAAGGTCCTCGATCAAAAGATTTTCGCGTACATTAGCCAATAACGGTCTAGCTAATACGCATCTTTAATTTTCATTTACCACCTTGAGTCGTAAATACGTGGTTTCCTCGATTTTGGGAAACAAATTTTGAGTTTGGAGGTCTTTTGCTCCATCATCGATTGGTCTCCCGGAAGTGGTGACAAAGACCACGAGATTGTCCTTGAACATGGACAAATCATCACGCGTTTCGCGTATGGTGAGCCTACCTTGGACTTCATTGTTTTCCCTTGGGGTATTCCCTTGCATACTCGGGGTTTTCATTATCAAATATGTCGCTATTTACAGAGTCGTCGTCTGAGTCGCTTGTGCTTTCGGTGAGATCCTCAATATCCTCAATGTTTTCTCCATGTTCTGACGGTTCCGTAATGACGGAATCCTCAGGAAATGGGGTTATTTCTCGATCTTCTAACATTTGCGTTATTTGCAAATTTTCCACGATTCCGTGGTCTGAACTTGCGTCTGGAATAGACGTGTGCAAGGTTGTTTCTTCCACAGGTTCGACGGATTGAGGATGAGAAGGCAGTTCTTCCAGGTTCCAGGTTTTCGGAGTTTGTTTTTCTTTTTCTCAACGACGAGGCGTTTTGCCGGACGTTTGCGAAATTGTCGGGAAATTTCGGAAACCGAGGAAATCGTCCTCGTCCGCGGAGTCGGCCAACTTTTTCCTTTTTCCAGGTGGATTTTTCCTTTGATTGCCATCCGTCGGAACGGGGATTCCCTCCGTATCCGTATCGGGATTGAAGGTAGGTTTTCGTTTTTTAGCTGGATTTCTTCCAGCTCGTGGATCGAACAATCTTTCGTCCGAGTCCGAATCGTCGTTTCCGCTAGGCGTCCGTTTACCAATGTTTGCCCGACTTGCGCCAACGATAGGCGATTCGGATTTTCTTTTACATGGCGTATGCTTCACCATGAGCACACTCTGATTGTTTACTGGCGGGTTCCGGGAGAGGGCGTCAGCATTGCTGTTTACCCTTCCTGGTTTGTATACAATTTTATAAGTATAATTAGCAAGGCTAAGGCGCCAATGCCCAAGCCGATTGGCCGGGTTTTTTATGGAGTGAAGCCTGCGAGCGGCTTGTGATCCCTTACCAAGAAGAACTCACGGCTGTAGATATAGATCTTAAATGATTTCCACAATAAATGATAGCCAATAATTCCTTCTCGATCACTGAGTAATTAACTTCGTATTTTCCAAGAGTTCGAGAGGTGTAACTAACGGGTTTATCTTTACCAATTTCGCCTCGGCTCAAAATTCCGCTATCGGCGTGATCGGATGCGTCCGTTGTTATGATGAATGGTTTTGTGAAATACGGATATTGAAGAATAGGTTCTTTAGATAACGCCTCGATAAGCGTATCAAAGGCTTTTTGGTGAGATTCGGTCCATTTGAAGGTCGATCCCTTTTTGAATAAATTTGTGAGTGGCTTTGCAATGCCTGAACATTTTTCGATAAACCTGCGGTAATAACCTGCAAGTCCTAAAAATTGTTTTATTTTTTTTTTTTTTTAGTGGTAGGCCTAGGGTATCCCTGTAGAGCCTCCAATTTTTTGGGATCGGGTTTAACTCCGTCCTCACTTATTATGTGACCCAAATATGCCACTTCTCGTCTTAAAAATTCACATTTGTCCGGTTGTAATTTTAAGTTGGCGTGCCTTAATTTTTTCGCAAGTTTGTTGAATTTATTCTCGTCTTCAACTAGTGTCTTTGCATAAATGACGATGTCGCCCAATTAAACAAACAGCTCGATGCCTTGAAGGCCTGTTAAGACTCGATCCATTAATCTTTGAAATGTCGCCGGAGCGTTTTTTAAACCAAACGGCATTCGGTCGAACTCGTAGTGACCGAATGGTGTAGCAAATGCTGTCTTGTGAGAATCATCTGGATGTACTTTAATTTGATGGAAACCGCTGGCCAGGTCGAATACTGAAAAATATTTCGCATTACCCAATTGGTCGAGAATTTCGGTTATTTGCGGTAATGGATAAGCATCGCCAACTGTCTTTTCGTTCAAGTTCCTATAATCAATGACCATGCGCCACTTTGGATTTCCTTGTGAGTCCGCCTTTTTGGGAACGATCCACAGAGGCGAACTATACGGGGAGTTTGGCGGTTTTATTACTTCCCCTTCAATTAGTTCTTTAACTCGTTTTGTAATTTCATCTTTATGAACGGACGGAAATCTATACTGCCTCGTAAAAACTGGTTGATCATCGTTCGTCGTTATCTTATGCTCGATTTTATCTGTAAAGCCTAGGACTTTTCCTGGCAAATGAAATAGGTCCGAATTCTCGCTTATAATTTTATCCACGCTTGACCGTTCTTCATCGTTTAGATGGTCGAGACGGAGTAAGTCGCGAATTTCTTTTACTTTATCTTTCTTTTCAACTTTTAAAACTTTTTTGTTGCGCGCAATTTCAAACCATAATATACCCTCTTCCCGAGCCGCCATATGGTCGTCCGGGTGGGGAACAATTAAACTTTTCTCCTCTTCCTGAAACGCCTTTTGGTCGTCCGGAGTGAGGGAATTATTTCCACATCGGATCCTATCCTCTTCCTGAAACGCCTTTTGGTCGTCCGGAGTGAGGGAAGTATTTCCACATCGGGTCCTATCCTCTTCCTGAAACCTCTTTTGGTCGTCCGGAGTGAGGGAACCCTTTTGTTTTTTATCCTCTTCCTGAAACGCCTTTTGGTCGTCTGGAGTGAGGGAACCGTGTTTCGTACCTGAATTCTTCGACTACTACCGTTGGTATAGTCAGTAACAAATTATCATCGGTTGAATTGTGCGCAATAATACAAGCGATACCATGCTTGACCGTAACGACTGCTTCGCCAAAAAAGATCCCTTCTCCCAAGTAGAGCATCGCAATATATCCTTCTTTGATTTTGGGATTACTTACTTTGACGTAACAGACCGTTTTGGACCGTTTTGTAATCGAAATAGTTTGTTTACTTTTAAACGGGATCCTTTGATTTCGCCAAGTTAATTGTTCATGTCTCCAATCTACGAGAGCTTTATTTTCAGCAAGAAATTCGGTACCAAGTAATGCATGTTGGTCCATCGGGAACCAATCATCGACGACGTGGAATTCCCCGGGGGTGTCATTAATTGTTATTCTTATAGACCCCTTTGTTCTTACGGGGATACTTGAGATCCCCTCCAAATTTAATAACACTTTTTTGTTCTACATGAGGGACTGGACGTATTTGTCGTTGACCCTCACCATTTATAATTAAACCAATTTCCCTATTGATTCGACTGACTTCGTTTATCATGGTCGAAAGGGTATTTTGCATAGACTCGAGGGCGTGATGAATGAATGAAATTGGTTCATCCATATTATTCACTTGTTCGCCAAAATCACATTCACGAGCATTCAGAGCTTCTAATTTTTCGTGCGTTTCTAATTCTCTTATCAATAACGCCTGTTCTTGTTCATGAAGTATTTCGCGTTTTTTATCTAATTGATCCGCCAATACGCGGAATTCCTCTTCACTTAAACGATTCGAATTTTGGGAATGCTCGGCCATTTTGAACCTCTTATTTTATTTTACACTTTGCGATATGTAAACATGAAATTTTTATATTGATTTTAATTTTACACCAAAGACTTCAAGCGTATCCCACCGCTGCCACCAATTTTTTTTAACCATCTGTTACGTCGTGGGTCCCATTTTTAATGGATAATTAATCGTCTTTTAATTTACCATTCAAGATTTGAATTTACGAATGGGAAGTGTGCCACGAACGTACGGATTATAATCAAATAAGTCATATATGACTTATGTGACGGTAAGTTACCGTCGGAGAAGAAAAGCGCCACGTTTAAGCGGGAAGGTGCCCACTTGGGATAGGCGCTTGGTAAAGTCGTTGGTGTATATTTTGACGCATGAGTGACAGGTAAGCAAATAAGAAAGTAGCGTGAAATTGTGCTTATGTTGGTGAGAAAGAGCGGCGGTGCGTAGCGGATCAAAACTACTCGACCGTGTGACCGAATTTGTCCAGGAATCGCAAAGATGTTCCAGCTTGACCCGACCTGTCGTTGCCCAGACGGGTGCCCGGCGATCGTCTGAATGCGATGGCCCGGTGATGCCGTTGTTTTTGGGAGCAGTCGGAGACTACGAGGACTGGATTAATTTATGAGGGATACATTCGCGTCGAAATATGAATATAAATGTATAGATTTTATAATTGTTTGAACCGCTGGGTGAGTGCAAACGTACCAGGTTTCGGCACCGTCGACTCACCACGTCTGGCTCCACCTCCGCCCGGTTACGGCGATTGGCGGCCAGCCGCGAGAACAAATGTTGAGAATAACGGAAGCCGACGCCCGAACACTAAGCACCGGTGTGGCCGTGCCAGTCGCTGACATGCCGTATTACGGCGGGTCGGCCCGTGTGGCGTGTTCGGGCGGCAAACCTTCCGAATTCCTCGGAAAATACCTGTTAATATGTCCGATTTTGGACGGATGAGGTTCTTTATTTGTTGAGCGAATGTATCGGGAAACGTATTCGTCTAACGCATAGGTACAGATTAGTATGAAATAAAATTTCGTACGCTGAGCGAGTCTAATGCGTGCCAGATTACGGCACCGCCAACTCGCTACGTCTGGCCCACCTCCGCCCGGTTACGGCGATTGGCGGCCAGCCGCGAATACAAATATGAAGGTCGAGGGAAATCGACGTCCGAACACTAAGCACCGGGTTAACCGTGCCAGTCGCTCACCTGCCAGATTACGGCGAGTCAGCAGATGTGGCGTGTTTGTGCGTCACCTTTCCCAAGCCTCATGAAAAAGCACTTCGAGATTTGTCTAATTTTGGACACGTATGATTTTATGAGTGACACGAATACGTGCGTTATGAAAAATGGCGTGAGCGAGAGGAAGAGAGAAAGAGAGAAAGAAATGCACTACGATGATTAGTTCGTTGCGTGTTACACGCACGAACCAGAGACAAATGTATTTTCATTATTTGCTCGGGAAATGTTACACTTTTGCGCGGTCGCCGTATTTTGGGTCATTTAAATAGCGCGAAGAAATCGAATGTGATATAAACAATTGTGTATTTTACACGTGAATAAACGTAGTTACATTCAATAAAGACAGTAATATATGTTTCGTAAATTTATTTGTTGTAATGTTTGACTTGTTATGTTTCCTTTTACTTTTATTACGATTTAAACAATTAATACCGGTTTTACAGAGACTTATAGTTATACTGACGAAGAGACCGGGGTAAACTCGAAAAGAATAAAATATAATAAATGTACCGGTTTTCCGAGCGTCGTCTCTGCGATGCGCGCTGTTGGAGAGACCGGACGGAACTGACTGGCCAGCTCCCGGAGCGCAATATGTATCCTCGCCCTCTTTGTCTCGGAGACAAAGGGCTTAGCGTCATTACTCTCGCTCTCGAGCTCGGTCCCCATGTAACCGAATATTAGCACTGATAACGTTATTTTTCTCGAGTTGTACATGAGCAATGAAATGAATATTTTTCGTTATCGGCAGGATGTGCTGACTACGTGCTGACCAAGCTCCGAGGAGGTCTGTGAGAAAACTCGCGATGAAGCTGACCGCTTGGGAACAGTTTCGCGGGTTATTCGAGGACTGTCGCGTCCCCGATATATACATAATATAGATATAACAATATTACTTATTTCTAGGACCATTGTATTATGGTCAACACGAATATATATACAGGGTGACAATTATAAAGTGGCCACCCATTTTTTTAAATTCTTGGGCGGCCATTTTGGGACGGCGAAGGCGCGCTTTTGAAATGGTTTTTCGAGAACTCTTTGAAAAAAAATATAGCGCCCATGTGGGAAAAGTATATTCCACCAAAAAAAAATATTTTTTTCTAGTTAAAAATAAAAATGGCATTCCGGGCTTACAGAAGCAAAGTGGGCTTGATTCTGAACACGTAGGACCCGGTTGAGGGCCTGAAAAAAATGGTACCATTGGAAAAAGACAGTTAAAAAATCAATATCGAACGATAGTTCAAACTGAACTCCGAGGAACGGCGGAGCTGGAATGGCCGGGAACGGAGTGGGCGTTGGAGCATTCGCCGCTATCTTCTTGACGTGGCTGTCATGAGGTTGCAGAAGTCACCGAGAGATGTCGGGTCGTGGCTGACGTTACGATGACAGGCGTTCGGGTGTGCGAGTGTAACGTGGAATATGGATGTCGAACGGGCTTCATTTGTTTGCAGGTCCCGCGGAATCGGCGAAGAAAAAATTCGAAAGCACCTAAAAGCCCTGGCCATGAGTCAATAATTAAACGAGCGATTGTTGTGAGACACTGGACGACTGGCCTAACGATTGGAGCCGCGCTAGGCGGATGTACCGTTCGGGAACGTGAAGAATTCGTGTGAAAGTCTGGACTCGGGGGTTTTCGGGGTCGCTGATTACGAATTCGGAGTTAACATTTAGAAAAACATAATGGCGGATAAAATACGGCGGAAAATTCCTTCGGAAACGTATTCAATTCGGGTGGAAGTCTGGACTCGTGGGTTTTCGGGGTCGCTGATTACTAATTCGAAGTCAACAGTTAGAAAAACAAAATGGCCGATAAAATACGGCGGGAAATTTCTTCGGAAACGTATTCAATTCGGATGAAAGTCTGGACTCGGGGCGTTTTCGGCGTCGCTGATTACGAATTCGAAGTCAAAATTTAGAAAAACAAAATGGCGGATAAAAGACGGCGGAAAATTTATTCGGAAACGTATTCAATTTGCGTGAAAGTCTGGACTCGGGGCATTTTCGGCGTCGCTGATTACGAATTCAAAGTCAAATTAAAATAAAAACAAAATGGCGGAAAATTTCTTCGGAAACGTATTCAATTCGGGTGGAGGTCTAGACTCGGGGGTTTTCGGATCGCTGATTACGAATTTGGAGTCAAAATGTAGAGAAACAAAATGGCGGATAAAATACGGCGGAAAATTTCTTCGGAAACTTGTTCAATTCGGGTGAAAGTCTGGATTCGGAGCGTTTTCGGGGTCGCTGATCACGGATTAGAGGTCAAATTGTAGAAAAACAAAATGGCGGATAAAATACGGCGGAAAATTTCTTCAAAAACGTATTCAATTCGGGTGAAGTCTGTACTCGGGGACTTTTGGGGTCGCTGACGTCGAATTCAAAGTAAAATTTCGAACGAAAAATAATTGCGGCTCCAGTGTAGCTAAAAATGGCCTCACGGCGAGTAATCATTAAATGTCTTTTAAATTTCCTCCATAGAGATTTTCGAGATCACTGATTACGAATAAGTGAACAGTTGACGTTATCTAAAGGTTGATCTGGCATTAGCTGATCTGACGTTACTAAAAGTCTGCAAAAAATGTCTTCTATGTTTTTGAGGCAGTCACATTTCCGTGAAAAATCTTCTCGGAATCTTTTAACATACTTATTACATGATTCCTGAGCATCTTCAGGCAGTGCAGCCAGATCGCGCGCAAAAGTTACCCCCTCTCTAGTCTCTTGCGCGCCCATCACACAATCATAGTAGCGCGTGTCCGTGAGCGAGCGACGCTCGGACGTCTTCGGGAAGAGCCGAGCGCCACCGAAGTTTCCCGACCGCGCCTTCGGCAGCTACACCAACACATGGACGCTGAGCACGTTCATGTGCGGCCAAGCCGAAACGCAGGATTCGAGGGAAAAAGCAATCTGAGCACGACTCGCGCGTGACGTCACCCGACGGCACGAGCGAGGCTTCTAGATGATTTCAATGCTTATTTAGCTCTTGATTATCTGCGTTTAGTTATTAATGTATACAAAAAAATGATCGCACACTCTCATCGCTTATTTTTTCAGTTTATACGTTAATGTAAATATATTAATAAATCTAAATCACGACTTATTTATCTTCTAAAATATTGTTTACGCTTTACTCACACCCGTCCTTATGGCAAATAAATTATAATTCATAAAAATATTCGTATTATTATATTAATTCTCATAGCTCTCATATGAAAACTCTCATATGAAAAATACAAAAAAAACTTCAAAACCTTAGATTTCAACGAACCAAGAACATACATCTTCACATTTTCAATCATGACGAATATTTAAGAACAATATCATTACAAACACATCTGAACCAAAACAATATACATCACCTAAATTATCAAAACATAAATCAAACAACACAAAATCACAACATCTTATACGCAACTCTTACTAATAGACAACAAGACACAAATAATAATATTTCCACTGATCTTCTGAATAATATAAATTCGACAATCACATTGAATAAAACGAAAGAATGGCTTATAAATCTCTCCAACATTAATATTCCGCTACACATTTCCACATTCCTGTCTCTAGGTGAAAAGTTCTATTTTCCTCTTACCTTAAACTCTCAAACATAAAAACTCATATCCACAAATCAATCTCCGAACTTGAGTCCAAATTAGATTTTTTACTCGACAAACCTAGACAAATCGAAATTAGAACCAGATTAACTAAAATCTTAAACAAAATAAATATCCCAACATCATTTTTCAACACCAATCAAATTATAAAACACACGTCCTCTTTCTTAAAAAACAACCCTCAACTTTTAGTTTGACGAGCTGACAAAGGAAATTCAACAGTCATTCTTAACAAATCAGATTACATTACAAAAATTCATAATTTACTCGCAGATTCCTCAACTTACAAATTAACAAATAGAAATCCCATCAACACTCGACCAAAAGGCATTAACAATAAATAGTCCAACACATAAACTAGCTGAATTTATACAATCTAAACTTTCCGAATTGATCAATACGACTAATTCACACGTCAAAGATAGTTTCCACCTAAAACATTCACTTTCTAACATCTCAATTCCACTCAACAACAAATTGGTCTCGTTTGATGTTGTTTCTCTCTATACCAACATCCCATTACGACTTGTTATTCAAAGCCTTCAAAAAATATCAAATCTATTTTGAAAAACATTTCCTTTAAACGAAATAATTAAAGCCATAGAATACATCATGTTCTTAACTTTCTTTACATTTCAAAATAAAATTTACCAACAAATCTCAGGGTTACCAATGGGCTCACCTCTGGCTCCAATACTATCTAACATCGTCATGATTGATCTTGAAACAAATTGTCTGGAAAAATTAAAATTTTCGTTACCACTATATAAAAGATATGTTGATGATATTATTATTGCTCTACCAACAGACAAAATTGAATCCACCAAAAAGATGTTTAACTCATATAACTCAAAATTACTATTTACATTAGAAAATGAAGTAGATAAAAAAATCCCGTTTCTTGATATACTTTTAATCCATAAACAAAATTCGAGTATCACAAATTGGTATAGGAAACCAACCTGGTCAGGCAGATTCATAAATTTGTTTTCACACCACCGACTTTCCCAAAAAAAAGCCATAATTTACATGCTAGTTGACAGAGCAATAAAATTATCTCATCCTTCATTTCACAAAGAAAACCTCAAACTTATTAGTAACACGATGACACAAAATTGCTATCCGATCTCTTTCACAGAAGAAATAATAAAACATCGGCTTTCCACAATCAACAATCAAAAAAAGGATAGCAACAATTTTGATTCTTCCAGACTAATAAATGTTCCTTACACAAAAAAAACATCCATCATCAACTAATTCGTCTTTTCCAGCAATACAACATAACATTAGTCACAAACAATAAACACAACATTTCATCGACTCATTTCATCGAACCAAAAATCCAACATAGTTTATAAAATCGATGGTAAGGATTGCATTGCCACATACATCGGCCAAACCAAAAGACACCTTGAAACCAGAATAAAAGAACATAAAAATAGCCTAAAACATACTACCACAATACACACAGCCTTAGCACAACATGCAATAGAACAAAAACATGCATTTCAAGTCGACAATGTAAACATTTTAAACAATGAAAATTGGCTCAAAAAAGACTAATCCTAGAAATGATCCACAGTAAGGCACACTCCAACGCCATAAATTTTAGAACTGACATACAAAAACTAAGCTCGATCTATAACTCTATTATATAACTATTAAAATATTTTACAATACTTTACTTGACATAACAATTTTTAAATTAATGACACTACAACTTAATTTTAAATACTCTTAATATGACGCACCAATTTTATTTCTCTTGACACGTCACTGCCTAAAGGATCTTTCTCCCCCGATTCGCAAAATAGAGGCTAATAAGCTTCACGAAATTAAGACACCACTCAGTTTCTCTCGAACTCTCCGTGGTCACACAACTCAATATGTAACGGGGTAATGTAAATTTCGAGTTTTTGTTTATTTTGGAAGAAATTTAAAAAAATGTTAAACTTAATAGGTAATCATCACAGTCATTTGATACTTTATTAAAATTTCTTTTAAATCAATCACGTACATTAAATTTTCATAAATAAATCACAAAACTTTCATATAATTATTAATCCCTTACACATGATAAAAATCGCTAAAAACGATAAATTCTTCCATCTGTTGAGTATACTCCAGCAAAACAGTATTTACTTCCATAAATACTGTCTTTTGAAATAACCTTCTAAATATAAGCATAAGCTAGAAACATCAACAACATCGAGGTTAGTCGTTTCTCATATTTCATTTCTTTATAACTCCATAGTATAATAAACCACACTCTCACACATCACTCATTTCAAACACCGATGAATAAGAAGAATTAACGCAATACAAGAACTTATGCATATCAAATTAACATAGTTATAACCAAAACAGAATTAACATAACAGTTATACAAAACGATACAACAATTTTATAACACAATCATAACATAAAACATTCGTGTATTTAATTCCTTCAAACTTGATTTGTAAAATTTGTGTATTAAAATTTGTAGAGAAAAACATAATTTCTGAAGAGGACCCGAACCAAAGGGTCGAAACGTAAGAAAGCATCATTTATTTCCATCGCTGACTTTGGAAAACCTCTATTGGCCGGACTGAAGCCGAATCTTCAACTAGCAACTTGTCATCAACACGGCCGCACACATATTTGACTCATTAATTCTCATACTTTCATCAAGCGATAAAGCATTATCCCCAAAACCACGCCAATCCTCCATCCGGCCGCGAATCGTCAGTACCAGAGAGTGCACATATTCTACAAGCGATGAGATGGTCTCGTTGGTAGCGTTCCTGGCTTCGGTCCGCAGGGGCGCGGGATCGTTCCCCGCGCTCAGTGCGTTTTTAAAAATTATTATTACTATTAATTCTTATTTGATTATTTTTGTTAGTTATCATTATTATTTTAATTCGTTATCTTTTAGTGTCGAAAAATTTATCGCGCACTGCGACCTCTTATTTTATTAGTTTGTACGTTAATTTAAATGCAATAATAAATCTAAATTACAACTTATTTATCTTCTAAAAAATTGTTTACGCTTTACTCACACCCGTCCTTATGCCAAGTAAAAAGGTAATTCACAAAAGTAAGCGGAAATATACACCACCGGCGGAAAGTATCCGGACAAGAGTTGGAAAAAGTGCCCGAACGGTTCTTTATGCCATTTCGCCGGTAGTTGGGCTAGGCCAATTTGACCAACGGCATTTTAAAGAGGGGGAATTTACCTACATTTTGGCTTATCAAAAAAAATTTACGATTTTTTTTACACTTGGCACCCAGTTTTGAAAGCGACAATTTTTTGTCGTTTTTTTGTTGTTTTGTGAGTAGACCCCGTTTACAGTAAAAATCTTTTTTATGCATTTCTCCTATTAAAATCATAAAAGGGGAAGCCTATGCTTCAATTTCGTTTTATAGAAAAGTTTTTGCGGTTTTTTTTCCCCAAAAATATTTCGTTTTTTCGATAAAAATATACAATATGAAAATTGCTCCGGAGTACGAAAACGACGAGGTTTACAACAAAACCTCAAGCCGGTAAAAAGTTGCGTTACTTTTTGTTGAGTTCATGAAAATTTTTTCAGATTTTTTTTGCGAATTTTTTTTTTAATTTATTTCCGGTCGGAACTCGATTGATCTCAACACCATGATAATAATATAATTAATTTTTTTATTTACATATTATACTTTGGTCTCGTCGAAAAAACCTCCTCTCGCTGACAGCACGCTCTTTACCACACGCGGCATCGAAAAAACGTTTGCGTTAGATTTTCCCGTCGTATCGTGTCGAAAAATATATTGAATTTGAAGTGTGCTTAACTATTAATTTATTGACGGTTGATTAAATAAAATTTTTGACTTCATTAGAGTTTTTTTTTTTTTTTTTGAAGAACAAAATGGGTCGTCGACCCAATATAAGCATCAAAAAGCGTGCATCAATCCTTGCACTTTGCAATAAAGGGTTCAAAATTCGCTACATTGCAATTCGATTGAAAATACCCAAATCAACCGTTGGGGATGCTATAAAACGTTTCAGGGAGACACAATCGAACCGCGATAAAAATCGTTCCGGGAGGCCTCCAGTTACTTCCAAAGCGGAAGACTAATCAATAATTGTAATGTCTAAAAGGAATCGAAAACTCACGGCGGCAAACATCCAAGCGCAGTTTGTCGAAAGTCGTGGAAAAAACATTTTAATTACGACGATTAAGAGCGTGCTATCAGCGAGAGGTTTTTTCGACGAGACCAAAGTATAATATGTAAATAAAAAAATTAATTATATTATTATCATGGTATTGAGATCAATCGAGTTCCGACCGGAAATAAATTTAAAAAAAAATTCGCAAAAAAAATCTGAAAAAATTCAAAATCTGAACTCAACAAAAAGTAACGCAACTTTTTACTGTCTTGAGGTTTTGTTGTAAACCTCGTCGTTTTCGTACTCCGGAGCAATTTTCAGATTGTATATTTTTATCGAAAAAACGAAATATTTTTGGGAAAAGAAATCGCAAATTTTCTTTCTACAAAACGGAATTGAAGCTCAGGCTTCCCCTTTTATGATTTTAATAGGAGAAATGCATAAAAAAGATTTTTACTGTAAACGGGGTCCACTCACAAAACAACAAAAAAACGACAAAAAATTGTCGTTTTCAAAACTGGGTGCCAAGTGTAAAAAAAATCGTACATTCTTTTTTGCTAAGCCAAAATGTAGGTAAATCCCCCCTCTTTAAAATGCCGTTGGTCAAATTGGCCTAGCCCAACTACCGGCGAAATGGCATAAAGAACCGTTCGGGCACTTTTTCCAACTCTTGTCCGGAAACTTTCCGCCGGTAGTGTATTTATATTCGTATTGTTATATTCATTCTCATACTTTCATCAAGCGATAAAGCATCATCCCCAAAAACAAGTCAATCATCTATCCGGCCGTGAATCGTAAGTGCCAGAAAGTGCATTTTTAACACAAGCGATAAGATTGTCCCGTTGGTAGCGTTCCTAGATTAGGGGCGCGGGATCGTTCCCCGCACTCAGTGCTTTTCTGTTTTTTTTTTAAATTATTATTTTCTTTTTGTATGGGGCGAATTGTTTATACGTGAAACACGCTCATCGAAAGAACATTATTCTGAAAATAGGAAAACTGCTCATGATGTATTACGATTAAATTTTTTTTGTTCTGTCAATGGTGAGTGTTCACAAATAAACAATTCACCCCATTGCAATGAAAATTACCTGTAAATGTAAAAACATACAAAAATGCCACTTGCTGGCACTTACTATTCGCGGCCGGATAGATGATTGACTTGTTTTTGGGGATAATGCTTCATCGGTTGATGAAAGTTTAAGAATGAATACGATAATACGAATATAAAAATATTTCCGCTTAATTTTATGAATTACAATTTATTTGGCATAGAGACGGGTGCGAGTAAAGCGCAAATAATTTTTTAGAAGATAAATAAGTTTAAATTTAGATTTATTAGTACATTTAAATTATCGTAGAAACTAATAAAGTAAGCGGTCGGAGTGCTCGATACATTTTTCGACGATAAAAGATAACTAATTAAAATAATAATGATAACTAACAAAAATAATCAAATAAGAATTAATAGTAATAATAATTTTAAAAAAAGCACTGAGCGCGGGGAACGTCCCGCGCCCCTGCGGACCGAAGCCAGGGACGCTACCAACGAGACCATCTCATCGCTTGTCGAATGCGCACTCTCTGTTACTGACGATCCGCGGCCGGATGGATGATTGGCTTGTTTTTGGGGATAATGCTTTATCGCTTGATGAAAGTATGAAAATGAATGAGTCAAAGATGTGTGCGGCCGTGTTGATGACAAGTTGCTAGTTGAAGATTCGTCTTCAGTTCGGCCAATAGAGGTTGTCCAAGGTCAGCGATGGAAATAAATGATGCTTTCTTACGTTTCGACCCTTTGGTTCGGGTCCTCTTCAGAAATTATATTTTTCTCTACAAATTTTGATACACAAATTTTACAAATCAAGTTTGAAGGAATTAAATACACGAATGTTTTATGTTATGATTGTGTTATAAAATTGTTGTGTCGTTTTGTATAACTGTTATGTTAATTCTGTTTTGGTTATAAGTATGTTGATTTGATATGCATAAGTTCTTGTATTGCGTTAATTCTTCTTATTCATCGGTGTTTGAAATGAGTGATGTGTGAGAGTGTGGTTTATTATACTATGGAGTTATAAAGAAATGAAATATGAGAAACGACTAACCTCGATGTTGTTGATGTTTCTAGCTTTTGCTTATATTTGGAAGTTTATTTCAAAAGACAGTATTAATGGAAGTAAATACTGTTTTGCTGGAGTATACTCAACAGATGGAAGAATTTATCGTTTTTTAGCGATTTTTATCATCTGTAAGGGATTTAACTGTTGAGTTTTAGATTTTTTAAATTTCCGTCCAAAATCAACGAAAACTCGAAAATTACATTACTCAGTTACATATTGAGTCGTGTGATCACGGAGAGTTCGAGAGAAACTGAGTGGTGTCTTAATTTCGTGAAGCTTATTAGCCTCTATTTTGCGAATCGGGGAGAAAGATCCTTTAGGCAGTGACGTGTCAAGAGGAATAAAATTGGTGCGTTATATTAAGAGTATTTAAAATTAAATAATAGTGTCAATAATTTAAAAATTGTTATGTCAAGTAAAGTATTGTAAAATATTTTAATAGTTATATAGAGTTATAGATCGAGCTTAGTTTTTGTATGTCAGTTCTAAAATTGATGGCGTTGGAGTGTGCCTTACTTTGGATCATTTCTAGGATTAGTCTTTTTTGAGCCAATTTTCATTGTTCAAAATTTTTACGTTGTCGACTTGAAAGGCATTTTTTTGTTCTATTGCATGTTGTGCTAAGGCTGTGTGTATTGCGGTAGTATGTTTTAGGCTATTTTTGTGTTCTTTTATTCTGGTTTCAAGGTATCTTTTGGTTTGGCCGATGTATGTGGCATTGCAATCCTTACAATCGATTTTGTAAACTATGTTGGATGTTTTGTTGGTATTTATTTTGTCTTTGGTGGAGCCAGTAATCGATGAAATGTTGTGTTCATTGTTTGTGACTAATGTTATGTTGTATTGTTGGAAAAGACGAATTAGTTGATGATGGATGTTTTTTTTGTGTAAGGAACATTTATTAGTCTGGAAGAATCAAAATTGTTACTATCCTTTTTTTGATTGTTGATTGTGGAAAGCCGATGTTTTATTATTTCTTCTGTGCAAGAGATCGGATAGCAATTTTGTGTCATCGTGTTACTAATAAGTTTGAGGTTTTCTTTGTGAAATGAAGGATGAGATAATTTTATTGCTCTGTCAACTAGCATGTAAATTATGGCTTTTTTTTGGGAAAGTGGGTGGTGTGAAAACAAATTTATGAATCTGCCTGACCAGGTTGGTTTCCTATACCAATTTTTGATACTCGAATTTTGTTTATGGATTAAAAGTATATCAAGAAACGGGATTTTTTTATCTACTTCATTTTCTGATGTAAATTGTAATTTTGAGTTATATGAGTTAAAAATCTTTTTGGTGGATTCAATTTTGTCTGTTGGTAGAGCAATAATAATATCATCAACATATCTTTTATATAGTGGAAACGACAATTTTAATTTTTCCAGACAATTTGTTTCAAGATCAATCATGACGATGTTAGATAGTATTGGAGCCAGAAGTGAGCCCATTGGTAACCCTGAGATTTGTTGGTAAATTTTATTTTGAAATGTAAAGAAAGTTAAGAACATGATGTATTCTATGGCTTTAATTATTTCGTTTAAAGGAAATGTTTTTCAAAATAGATTTGATCTTTTTTGAAGGCTTTGAATAACAAGTCGTAATGGGATGTTGGTATAGAGAGAAACAACATCAAACGAGACCAATTTGTAGTTGAGTGGAATTGAGATGTTAGAAAGCGAATGTTTTAGGTGGAAACTATCTTTGACGTGTGAATTAGTCGTATTGATTAATTTAGAAAGTTTAGATTGTATAAATTCTGCTAGTTTATGCGTTGGACTATTTATTGATTATACTATTGGACGAAGTGGATAATTATTTTTATGAATTTTTGGCAACCAATAGAGACGAGACAGGTTGCAATTTTCAGCTTTTCAGTATTTGTATTTTGTTTCATCAATGATTTTTAGGGTTTTCCATCTGGAGAGAATATTGTTAATGCCTTTTTGTAGAGTGCTGATGGGGTTTCTATTTGTTAATTTGTAAGTTGAGGAATCTGCGAGTAAATTATGAGTTTTTGTAATGTAATCTAAATTTGTTAAGAATGACTGTTGAATTTCCTTTGTCAGCTCGTGTAACTAAAAGTTGAGGGTTCTTTTTTAAGAATGAGGCCGTGTGTTTTGTAATTTGATTAGTGTTGAAAAATGATGTTGGGATATTTATTTTGTTTGAGATTTTAGTGAATCTGGTCCTAATTTCGATTTGTCTATGTTTGTCGAGTAAAAAATCTAATTTGCACTCAAGTTCGGAGATTGATTTGTGGATATGAGTTTTTATGTTTGAGAGTTTGATGTAAGGAAAACAAAACTTTTCACCTAGAGACAGGAATGTGGAAATGTGTAGCGGAATATCAATGTTGGAGAGATTTATAAGCCAGTCTTTCG
This sequence comes from Ophion obscuratus, assembly GCA_964007375.1. NCBI lineage: Eukaryota > Metazoa > Arthropoda > Insecta > Hymenoptera > Ichneumonidae > Ophion > Ophion obscuratus. The sequence goes on from OZ023316.1 coordinate 20,045,189, forward strand.
TTTTATTTAATGTGATTGTCGAATTTATATTATTCAGAGAATCAGTGGAAAGATTATTATTTGTGTTCTGTTGTCTATTAGTAAGGGTTGAGTATAAGATGTGATTTTGTGTTGTTTGATTTATGCTTTGATAACTTAGGTGATGTATATTGTTTTGGTTCAGATGCGTTTGGAATGATATTGTTCTTAAATATTCGTCATGATTGAAAATGTGAAGATGTATGTTCTTGGTTCGTTGAAATCTAAGGTTTTGAATTTTTTTTTTTGTGTTTTTCATATGAGAGTTTTCATATGAGAGCTATGAGAATTAATATAATAATACGAATATAAATATATTTCCGCTTACTTTTATAAATTATAATTTATTTGGCATAAGGACGGGTGTGAGTAAAGCGTAAACAATATTTTAGAAGATAGATAAGTTGTAATTTAGATTTATTATAGTCTTGTGTAGTTCGCGAACGAACTAGTTCGGAAGAGCGATCTCTCTCATGAACTATGCGAACTAGTTCGCCGTCGATCCCACTTTTAGTTCTTAGTTCGATTAACGACCGAGACCACTTCTTCACGCAGCGCTTAGGCGCTTTTTCGTTCACTTACTGCTCGATGCTCGATGGTTCGTTCTGTGGCGCTTTTACCCAAAATCGCAAGAGGCGCCACGGAACGGCGCAATGATCGCCGAGGAACGATGGAATCGCGCTCCGTGCGCCAACGGGTGCGATTCGAAAACGAGGTCTAATTCCACGTTTCAAACAGAACTTGCTCTCTCTCTGTCTTACTCTCCGCCCGGGTGTCTTCTGTATTCGCATACCCACAAACAAGACTGAATCTTATTTCTATTATATGATAAGTAATTTTGACTGTGAAAAAACACTATTCGTATTAAGGTCGCTTAGGGTTAATTGACTCAGCACACAAAAAGACATGTTATAGTTCCCTCGGCCACAAAACAATAACAAGTGCGTATGGTGAAGTTGGTAAGTACGTGTTTGTGATTATAAACAATGGTATTCCGACAAATTGATGTAATTTAAATTGTTTATATTAACTATTTTATTGAACTGCATATTTCAAAATTGACTTTTAGTTTACCATACATACGTACTTTTTATTTTCGAACTTGCCTTCGTTTTGGGTTTTGAATTTCAGTCATTAGTATTGACATATAGTCAACCTCACAATCCATTGTCAAATGTGCCGTTTGTTACTTCGTACAGTACATTGCCAATTGGGCCCTACGAGGTTATATTATAATAAACTATTTTTATGTACATTTTCGATTTAAATTGACGATCAGTAAATTTATTAACACTGTTAGTTTTGGCTGTGCCGTTATATGTACAAATTGAATATGCATATTTTTCGTGTATTAAAAATACAACGTTTCTTTTAGATTATTCACTACGATGGCATCAAAGAGGAAATTTAGTTCGCTATGGACACATTTCACTGAAGAAAAGGATAACAAGAAGGCGAAGTGTAAGCACTGTTCGACGTCAATTAGTGTTGCCGGAGGCTCGAATGGGAACCTAAATAGACATATGAAAACAAAACATCCTTTGATGCCTCTAACAATTGAACGACAACCGCCGGTGGATGAGTCCCATTCAAATTCACAGGCGAGTGTTATTCCGACATCGGTGTCAACACTTCCTCAAAGTCAACAGTCGATTGTTCAATACATTCGTAGACCACCATCGTTTCAAAAAGTTCAAGAAATTGACAAACAAGTTGTTAAAATGATTGCTAAAGGACACCACGCTCTACGAGTCGTTGAAGAGGTAGAAATGCGGAAACTAATGGAGATGGTATCTCATTGCCCTGGCTACCAACTTCCCTCGAGAAAAACGTTGTCGTCGAATCTAATTTCAGACGTTCACAATAAACTAATGATGGACGTGGGAAAAAAAATTGAAGGTGCAGTTGCATTATGCCTCACCACCGATGGCTGGTCCTCTATCAATAATGAGAGCTACATAGCGATAACAGCACACTGGATAGATGCAGAAACCAAACTCTGCTCGGCTTTGCTGACTTGTCAAGCTTATAATGAAAAGCATACATCCCAAAACTTGTGCAATTTTTTAAGAGATGCCATGATAGAATGGAATATTTCCCACAAAGTTGCTGCTGTCGTTAGTGACAATACAGCGAATATTATCGCTGCTGTCAGACTTGGTGAATGGCGGTCAGTTGGATGTTTCGCGCATCTTCTGAACCTCGTGGTCCAAGATGCTACCAAAAGGATATCTGATGTTTTAGTGCAAGGTAAAAAGATTGTTGAGTACTTTCATCGAAGCACACAAGGACAAAAAAAATTAATAGCGACTCAAGAACAAATGGGTTTGCCTATTCTAAAACTCAAGCAAGATGTACCAACACGTTGGAATTCTACGTACGACATGCTTGACCGAATACTAAAGATAAAAGATGCCGTGATTGTAACGATTGCATTAGTACGCCCGGATCTAACCATGAAAGAAGAAGATTGGGAGGTAATAAAAAGAGTTTTGCCTTTGTTCCAACCATTCTATCAGATCACAGTGGAGATAAGCGCCGAGAAAAATGTGACCTTGTCAAAAGTCATCGTGTTTTGTAGCTTGATTCGAGATTTTCTGCACAAACATGCGCCGCAGAACAAGAAAGTAGTTGACGTACAGTCAGTTTTAAAAAAAGGCATGGAAAATCGTTTTGGAGATTTGGAGAATAATCTTTTGTACGCTGAATGTACACTTCTCGACCCGCGATTTAAACAAAGAGGGTTCCGAAATAAAAGAGCCTGTGATATAGCGATACAAGGGCTGAGAAATAAGATTGGCAAAGTGCAATTGCCCCAAAGTAAGGACCAAGAAGTAGCAACGAGTATTTCCGACTCTCTATCGAGTGGCAAGGAAAATACAGAAAAAAATACGACTATCTGGGACGAATTCGACAATGAAATCAATAAAATCAAGAGGCCAGATAATAAAACGGTAGCTGGTATTCGCGAACTGGATAAGTATCTGAATGAAGAATATATAAGTCGAAATGAAGATCCTCTGCACTGGTGGCACGAGCGGCGCTATGTCTATCCTCATCTATATGCATACATTTTAAAAAGGTTTTGTATCGTTGTGACCTCAGTGCCCTGTGAACGCGTCTTCTCAGCGACAGGGCAAATCATCAGAAATCGGAGAACGCTACTAAAGCCAAGCCAAGTTTCGAAATTAATATTTTTGCATCACAATATGTAAGTGATAACGTGTGATATCATTAGTTTCCGACTGATTGTTAGGTACGCATAACATAAGATTAGCACAGTTAACGGTACAACAGAATTTAATTTTGTTTTTTGTTTTCTAAAGATCCTATTTTTGTTCGTAATTTTCTAAGTACTTATAACAAAACTATGTGATAACTTTGAAATTGGTTGTTACTCTGACTGTTTATTCAAAGTTAAGAACTGACTGATTATTCAATTAATAAAAAATAAACACGAATTAAGTTTTGTTTTTTCTTTTGTTAATTCATTTGTGAATTTCACATTAAAACCGAAAACATTCATTTTTAAGTACTTTTCTGTGCCTAATACCTATGCGCATTTAATTTCATACCTATTTTGGAATAAAAATGGTAAACGAACTACTATAGAGACGGCGAACTAACGAACTAAAAGAGCGACCTAGTTCGTCATGGTGTTGCGAACTAAACTGAGCGCTCTCGTCGGTGAACTAACTTGCCCAAGACTAATTTATTATTATATTTAAATTAACGTATAAACTGAAAAAATAAGCGATGAGAGTGTGCGATCATTTTTTTGTATACATTAATAACTAAACGCAGATAATCAAGAGCTAAATAAGCATTGAAATCATCTAAAAGCCTCGCTCGTGCCGTCGGGTGACGTCACGCGCGAGTCGTGCTCAGATTGCTTTTTCCCTCGAATCCTGCGTTTCGGCTTGGCCGCACATGAACGTGCTCAGCGTCCATGTGTTGGTGTAGCTGCCGAAGGCGCGGTCGGGAAACTCCGGTGGCGCTCGGCTCTTCCCGAAGACGTCCGAGCGTCGCTCGCTCACGGACACGCGCTACTATGATTGTGTGATGGGCGCGCAAGAGGCTAGAGAAGGGGTAACTTTTGCGCGCGATCTGGCTGCACTGTCTTCAGGCATTTGTCCGACAGGAAGTAACGAAGATTCCACAATTCCGTTACCGTGAATAAGAATTTGATGTACTGTTGTTGGCATGAAGTACCACGGATAGAGTTCGACTAATTTTTGTGCAGTATCTTCAGTGTATTCGCGAACTTTGCGTATATTGTCTTCGACGCCACAAGAAATTACGTGGAATACAACATGACATCGCTTTATCCATTCTTCATCAATTCCCGTTATCGTGGCGAAAATTTCAGAATTTTCGAAAAAAACTCCGTGCTGTATTTCCGTCGTTATCATTAAATTATTTGGACGTAGGACCGCAAAGGTAGCAACGCATATTTGTCGATGTTTTCGTAATAAAATTACAAATTTTACCATCTACCACAACACAAGTTTGAAATTTGTTAATTTCCTTGCCACCCACTACAGTTTGTTCGGGCACGAGGTTTCTCTCTTGCGCTTCGATACAATCAAGTTCTGCCCTAGTTGCTTCGTCAGTTTCTTTAGTCAGATTGACTCTATCAAAGATTTGGAAGGAAAGAAGTGAAATAATGATAATGTTGGCATCCGATTTATTGTCCCCTCCGTCGCTAAATTTTTGTTTGTGAGTACTTTGACCGGACGTGCCATCGCATCGCGCCTTGCATTTCAATTCTAAACTACCAACTTTATTTTGAGAATACTTCCAATAACGTCCGATTGTACCATTAATATTATTTCAGCTGTATGATATAGCAATGCTTGAAGTCTGACTCTGGCTCCACTTTAGTTACAGAAATTTCTGACTTTACAGGGTAATTTTACCTTCTGCTACAAGTGACAATGCTTCGTTGCCTAACAGCACATCTTCTGGGACGCATTTCATAGATTTCCACTACTGTGATGCTTTTTGTTGAGAAGTAAAGTTATCGCACGTCGATAGGCTCACTGCGCATGCGTGAGCAAAACTTAGTGTTAAGGCGCCGGAGCGCACTACTTGCGTTACCGGGAATTTTTCGTCAGTTGGTCCGTGACCGTTGCCTACGAGACGTGTGCAATAAGAAGTCCTTTGTTAACACAAAACTAATAAAGCGTACTTATACATATTAAACAGTTATCTTTCTCTGTAACCCTATCGTCTCTCTTTCCCTTCGATAATGTCAACAGGTTATGGGCCCAGGCAAGCAGCCTGCGTAACACCCGATTATCGAAGTCAGAGAACGATAGAGAGAAAACGGTTATCTCGATTTTTTTCTTCCTTTGTGGTCGACACGTGGTCGCCATTGTAGTGTACCGGTAAACGCGTACGGGAAAATAATCGAACGAAAATGGCGGAATCAACTCTGATAAAGAACATCAAGAAGTTTGATGGCTCGAATTTTCAAGCGTGGAAATTTCGAATGAACTCGATGCTTATCGCGAACGCGATTCAAGACGTCGTAACGGGCGCGCGAGTGATGCCGGCAGACGCAGATTCGGCCGATGGCAAAAAATGGGTGAAAGACAACGCGACGGCCATGTGCATAGTTTCCTCGTCGATAGAGGATTCCCAGCTCGACTGTATGCTCAACTGCACCACAGCGCAGCAAATGTGGGACAAATTGGTGAGAATTCACGAGCAGAAATCAGTGTCGAACAAGATGCTCTTGCTACAAAAGTTCCACGGACATCGCATGGAATCAAACGAGTCGGTTGTACAACACGTTTCCCGGGTACAAAACATGGCGTCTCAACTGAAGGATCTGGGAGAAGCGATTTCGGACACGGCCATAATGGCGAAGGTTCTTGGCAGCCTACCGATAAAGTACAACGCTCTCCAGACAGCATGGGACAGTGTACCCGAAGAAAAACAAACTCTTGATAATCTATTACAACGATTATTGAAGGAAGAAAGAAGACTCGAAGGTGACGATGACGTCACTCGAGCGTTAGCCGCTGTTAGTCTTGGCGGGAACAAAAAGAAAAAGTTCGCCGCGAATCAAAACAATAACAGTGAGAACAACCGCGAAAGTAGAAATACGAGCGTCGAGTGTTTCTATTGTAAAAGGAAAGAACATCTTGCTCGCGATTGCCGGAAAAAGAAAAGGGACAAAGACAATCCCGGTGAAAACCTTCGCGAGTGTGCGTTCGTCGCTTCGACAAGTGAACAAAAACAGCGACAAGTGAAATCGGAGACAGTGCCGAGTAGTGAGGTCGTAGAACGACTCATGGCAGTCGACAGAAGCGATGTCTGGATTACCGACAGCGGTGTGTCCAGGCATATCACTTACCGACGGGATTGGTACAGTGAGTTCAAACCAAGCAGTGGCGAGTCGATATCGCTCGGGGACAATGGCGTGTGTGACGTTACCGGCAGTGGCACTGTGCTCATCGATAGACTAGTGAACGGTAAATGGTGTGAAGCTCGAATCGAAAACGTGCTCTACATTCCGAAGATTCGAAAGAACTTGTTTTCAGTTGGCGTATGCACTGAAAAGGGTTTCGATGTTTTGTTCAAAGGCAAACTAGTGACAATTAACCGTGACGGTGAAGTTTTCGGTGTCGGTGTGCAACAAGACAATCAGATTTACCGAATGCTCTTTAAAGTGAGAAAACCAAGTGTTGCGAGAGAAGCAAATGTGTCAACTGTCAACTTGCGTGTCTGGCACGAACGAATGGGACACGTAAACAATAAAGTTTTGCGCGAAATTACGCAAAAGGGGCTAATTCGCGGTGTGAAATTAGCGGACATTGACAATTTCTTCTGTGAATCGTGTGCCTTCGGAAAAGCACACAGGCTTCCGTTCAAGAAGAACGAGACAAAAAGAAACACAAAACCGGGAGAATACATACATTCGGACGTATGCGGACCATTCTCAACAGAGTCGATCGGTGGTGCAAGATTCTGCATAACCTTCAAGGACGACGCATCAGGATTTCGGTATGTTTACTTCATGAAACACAAATCTGATGTTTTCGACATTTTCAAGAAATACGAAAGGCTGATCGACAACAAATTCGATAAACCGATGAAGGTGTTACGTACGGACAATGGTCGAGAGTATTGCAACCATGAAATGAAGCGATATCTCGAGGCTCGTGGTATCGAGCTGGTAAACACGGCACCTTACACTCCCCAGCAGAACGGGAAAGCCGAGCGCGACAACAGAACGATCATCGAGAGTGCGCGCACGATGATAACGGCAAAGAAACTTCCTCTGTCGCTATGGGCGGAAGCAGTCGGCACAGCAGTGACCGTGCTCAACCGAGTTCTGGCTGCCGGTAAAGAGAAAACGCCATACGAGATCTGGTTTGGAAAAACACCAGATGTGTCTCATTTTCGAGTGTTCGGATCGGATGCGTACATGCATATCGACAAACAATTTCGCAAGAAATTAGATCCGAAGGCCACAAAGTTGATCTTAGTCGGATATCAGAACGACTCGATGAATTACCGTTTGTACAATCCACAGAATAAGAAAATATCTGTATCGAGAGACGTCACATTCAACGAAAAGTCGCAACTTGGGGCAGAAAAAGGGGAAGAATTCGAATACATCCTTCCAGCGGACGAAAATGAAGATGTGGCAGAACCCGTCGAGCAGCAACCGGAGGAAGAACGCCAGGAAGCTCAGGAAGAACCTGAAAGAAACGAACACCGAGAAGATCCTCGAGAAGAAGATCAAAATCAGCCAGACAATGACAGACAACTGCGGGACCGTGCAAACATCCGACGACCCATACGGTATGAGATCGACTTCGCTGAATATAATCCGCCAAACACATTTCAGGAGGCAATGAACAGTGCCGAGGCGAAAAATTGGGCCGAGGCGATTCAGGAAGAGTTCGACGCGCACGAGCAGAACGAGATTTGGTCCATCGTACCAAGGAAAACGGATCGAAAGCCCGTAGATTCGAAATGGGTATTCAAGGTCATACGAGACACGTCAGGCGACGTATACCGGTACAAAGCGAGACTTTGTGCACGAGGATTTCAACAAAAAGAGGGACTCGACTACACGGAGACCTTCTCGCCAGTCGTGAGATACGACTCGTTGAGAGTTCTGTTGGCCATGGTGGCTGAAAAGGACTTGGAGCTCACACAATTTGATGTGAGAACAGCCTTTCTTCACGGCAAGCTGAAGGAAGAGATCTACATGGAAATACCGGAGGGACTCAACATCAAGAAAGAAGAAAAACGTGGTTTCGTGTGTAAACTGAACAAGTCGTTGTACGGCTTGAAACAAGCACCCAGGTGCTGGAACGAAAAGTTTCGCGAGTTCTTAGAGAAATATCAGTTTTGCGAAACGGAAGCCGACAAGTGTATCTTTCGAGGACGGGTAGACGGTGTAAATGTATTTTTGGCGCTTTTTGTAGATGACGGACTCATCGCAGCAAAAACAAGTAAAGCCCTCGAGTCAGTAATAAAATCGTTGGGAAACGCGTTCAAAATTACGATCGGGGATGGAAAGTTATTTGTCGGGGTACAAATAGAACGAAATCGAATAAAGAAAACCATGTTCTTGCATCAAGAAGCGTATGTGAAGAAAATCCTTAATAAATTTAAGATGATTGATGCAAAAGCGGCAAGTGTTCCTGCTGACCCGCACGCACGACTAGTTCCAAACGATCGCGACGATGAAAAACCAAGTACAGTACCGTTTCGAGAAGCAGTGGGTTCGTTAATGTTTCTTGCGGTTGTGACGCGACCGGATATCGCATATTCGGTGAATTCGGTTAGTAAATTTCTTAGCAATCACAACGAGAGCCACTGGCAAGCGGTGAAACGAATCTACCGGTACTTGGTCGGAACAACGAAAGTCGGGGTAATGTACAAAAGCGGCGGGAGTAACTCGGAGTTACAGGGGTTTTCAGACTCGGATTTCGCAAGTGACGTGGAGACGCGTAGATCTACCACGGGGTATGCGTTTTGTCTATCGAACGGGATTGTGACGTGGTCGTCCCAACGACAAAAGCTAGTCACACTCAGCACAACGGAGGCTGAGTACGTCGCGGCAGCAGCGGCTGCGAAAGAGGCCATTTGGCTGAGGAAATTGTTAAACGATCTTGGGTGTCTTCCGGAAACTGCGACAGTTTTGCGAGTAGACAATCAAAGTGCAATCCGATTAATAAAATATCCGGAGTTCCACAAGCGAACCAAGCATATAGACATTAAGCATCACTATGTTCGCGAAACTGTGGAGAGTGGGGAAATATCTGTAGAATATGTTCCTACTGATCAGCAGCTAGCTGATATATTTACCAAAGCACTTCCAAAGAGACAATTTCAGCATCTATGTAACGATTTAGGCATAGGGTCCTCGACGCACTCAAACGGCGGGAGTGTTGAGAAGTAAAGTTATCGCACGTCGATAGGCTCACTGCGCATGCGTGAGCAAAACTTAGTGTTAAGGCGCCGGAGCGCACTACTTGCGTTACCGGGAATTTTTCGTCAGTTGGTCCGTGACCGTTGCCCACGAGACGTGTGCAATAAGAAGTCCTTTGTTAACACAAAACTAATAAAGCGTACTTATACATATTAAACAGTTATCTTTCTCTGTAACCCTATCGTCTCTCTTTCCCTTCGATAATCTCAACACTTTTGATGAACTGCCTTCTGTGACATCCCTAATTGCATCTGAAGCATGAAAATTTCCAGAAGCCCGGAGACCCACTTGTGTAGCGTAGGCCAGTTCGTGGACGGTATGTTCATTTCGAACCTTTCCTGTCCTCCTACGTTTTGACCGATCACTCAAATCGTCCCAGCTTGTGGAAGGACGCCCCATTGTGTCTTCCGTGAAAGTCTTCGAACCTTCATTTTCAATTGTGAAAGACACAGGAACGTTGAGCCACTCGTCGAATTTTCGGAAGAATTTGATTTCGTTCCTGCTCACTTGTTGCCAGCTATTTTTAAATTCCGATACCAACCTACCCATGGCATCTTTCAGACTTTTCGGCAAAATGTATGAATGCTTCAATCTTTTTAACACCTCCATTTCAACAATGTCAGTGACGATGTTGATATTTCCGTTCAATACCGATTTCACAAATATGAAAGTTTACTTTCTCGTGAAAGAAATCTCTTCGGTGTTATCGAGAGGTTCTGTAGAAGATGGAAAAATAAAATTAATGGAAGAATTATCTTCATCAATTTTCTATAAACAATACTGCAGCCGCAAAAATTACAAAGAAGTGCAGAAAGTATACACATCATCGCATAAAAATTATAACCGAAACCGATGTCGCAGCTAGTTGCAGCAATTTTTTGGGTTTTTTTTTGAAGAAATGTCTAGGGAACAATTTCCATTTGGTTTGAGAGCCGGGGTCGACAAGGGTTTCCAATTATTGCCTTTTTTAACGCGATTTTTCATAACGTGACGAAGAAAAATACCACTATTTTTGATAATGACTTACTATTTCATACATTGTTAATAATAATAATTTCGAGCAACACATTGAAATTGTATTTACTTTCGGGGGAAGAATCCATTTTGAAGAATCAAAATCCGTAAACTTTTCACGATTCTACACGCGCCTGAACTCTGGGTTATTTTCGACGCACGACGAGTAAACAACGCAGCAGGCACGACTCTCATGAACGGAATGCGTTCCTAAGCCAGGTAGGGACGCTTCCCCTTTCTTGACGGTCATAATACATATTAGGTGTACCACTATAACAAATCCAACCCCTAAAGTCCCTAGACATTTTTTTTACGTATGGCCGGCTATTCGGGATTTTGGACCACTGTAGAATGGTCCAAGAGACGGGCGTCTTCCGCATCTGACGAGGCGCAGACCGCCAGAAGAGAAGCAAGTGCGGCTCAATTTTTTTTTAGCTGAGACATGTGGTCTGTATGGTCCCGGCACAGCTGATTAAGGGGAACTTTCGCAAATCAGCTGTTATCCACCGTAAGTTAAGCCGTATCAGTGCTGAATGTATGGCAAACTTTGAACGCGTTTTTCTCGAAACGATGGTTTTCTAGTGGTTCGCACGTTTTTCTCAATAACTATTGAACCGATTGACTTCGGGTTTTGCACACATGTCGAGGGAACCTTCACATACAGGATGGCTTTCATATGGTGGCCAGATGCTTTGAAGGGTCTTACGCGGTGATTCTGCGATTGAAAAATATATGATTTTTAATGGTCTTTCAAGCCGTCTTTGAAAATAAATATATATCGTAATTTTGTCGTAAATAGTATTAGCCAGAGGAACAAGCGTACTCTGGACAAAAATGAAAATTCCATTATGCGTGCAGGCGAATGAAGTTTATAAAATTCTGAATACGGAACACTCTCTATTATGCTAAATTAATCATTAGACAACGATCAGTCAACAAGGGATGAGAGGGCAGACTGGTGTCCCGTCGTGTAATACACGTCCGATCACAAAAATTATTCCGTGGGTCTGAAGTTTTTGGCTCCTTCTGACATCTGTTCTTTCCTGTTTAAAAATTATCTAGTAGTTTAAAAAAGTATTGGTCTCTATAAATCACGGGAAAGAGGGAGATCGAACAAGAATCGAATGTTGTTGGGTACAGGTTTAATTTAAAAAAAAAACGATTTCCCCTGTCTGAAGATTCTAATTACTTCTCACATATGTTTTTATATGTACGAGAGGTTCCTCGTACTGTAAAACAAATATAAGACAACGATAAATCATCAAGGGATGACAGGTGACACTGGTCGATTGATCTACCGCACACCGTTCATAAAAAAAAATTACACGCCACTCACGCTTATGGCTACTTCTCAGCCATCGATCTGTCTGTGTGTACTGTAACTCTCCAGTACTGTGAAGAAGTGCTAGACAACGAGAAGTAATGAAGGGAAGAAAGGTACCACTGCTCGATTGTTGTGTGGTGGGGCTTGAATGAAAAAAAATTGTTCCGTGTGTCTGAAGCTTTTAGCTACATCTCATATACGTCTTTATGCGCAGGAGAACTCGCCAGTATTTAAAAAACAAATATCAGACAACAATGAAGCCGCGAGGGATGAGAAATCACGCTGCTCGACTGTTCTGTGAAACACTTTTCAGAAAACAATCATTCGCGATCTCTGAAGCTTCTGGCTACTTATTCCATGTGTCTTTATGTGTACTCTACTAAGCTAAACAAATCATCAGAAAAAAAACCAGTCATCAATGGATGAGAGATCAGACTGCTGGAACGTCGCATGGTACACGTCCGAACAAAAACCTTATTTCGTGCGTCCGAAGTTTCTGGCCCCGTCTGACATTACTTCGTTCGTGTACTAAAAGTCGCTAGTAGTCAAAAAAAATTATTAGTTTTAATAAATCGGCAGAGAAGGAGATAGATCAAAAATCAAATGTTGTATTGTACACGTCGTAGAAAAAAAAATGTGTGTGCCCGAATATTCTCGCCACATTTTACATCTGTTTGTATGCGTGTCAGAATACTCCAGAAATTCAGAAAAAATACTGGACAACAATGAATTGTCCAGGCATGAGAGGTGGGACTTCTCGATTGTCGCGTGGTACAGATTTAATGAAAAAATCTGATTTTCCGTGTCTGAAGCTTCTAGTTAATTCTCACATATGTTTTCACATGTACGAGAACTTTCTCGTACTGTAAAAAAATATTAGAAAACAATAAGTCATCAAGGGGTGACAGGTGATACTGCATGACTGTTTTACCATACAACTTCTATGAAACAAATAAATATTTCGCTCCTCTCAAGCTTATTAAAACGTATCAGCCATTTTTCTGTGTGGACGGAACTCTCTAGTACTGTAAAGACGTGCGAGATAACGAGAAGTCATCAAGGGAGGGAAGATACCACTGCTCGATTGTTGTGTGGTGGGGCGTGTATAAAAAAAAATTGTTTCGGGTGTCCGAAGCTTTTGGCTGCTTCTCACGTACATCTTCATGTGTACGTGTATTTTTGAACTAGCCAGTAGTCCAAAAACAAATATGGGACAATAATGAATCGGCAAGGGATGAGAAATCACACTTCTCGACTGTTCTATGGAACACTTTTCAGAAAAAAATCATTCTCGATTTCTGAAGGTTCTGGCTACTTCTTCCATGTGTCTTTATGTGAAACATGCTAGAACGCTAAATAAATAATTAGAAGAAAACCAGTCATCAGAGGATGAGAGGTCGGGCTGCTGTATCGTCGAATGGTATACTTTCGATCAAAAATAACTTTTCGTGCGCCCGGCGTTTCTGGCTCCGTCTGTCATTAGGTCTTCCATGTACCAAAAGACGCTAGTAGCTGAAAAAAAAATATCACTCCCCATAAATCGGCTGAGCAGGAGGTAGATAAAAAATCAAATGTTGGAATGTACACCTCGTAGCAAAACAAAATTGCGTGTCCCCGAATACTCTGCCGACATGTCATATCTATTTGTATGCGTACTGCAACTGTCAAAGAATTCAGAAACAAAACTGGACGACAATAAATGGTGCAGACACGCGAGGTGGGACTTCTCCATTGTAGTATGGTACAGATTTAATTTTTTAAATATGATTTCCCGTGTCTGATGCATCGAGTTACTTCTCACATATCTTTTTAAATGTGCGAGAACTTTCTCGTGCTGTGAAAAAAAAAATAGACAACAATATGTCATCAAGGGGTGACAGGTGACACGTGCTCGATTGTTATGTGGTGGGGCATGAATAAAAATGGTTTTTTCGTGTGTCTGAAGCTTTTGGCTACTTCTCACATACGTCTTTATGTTTAGGAGAACTCGCCAGTATCTCAAAAACAAATATTGGATAACAATGCATCGGCAAGAGATGAGAAATCACACTGCTCGACTGTTGTATGGAATACTTTCCAAAAAAAAAGTCATTCTGTATTTCTAAAGCCTCTGGCTACGTCTTCCATGTGTCTCCATGTGTACTGAAAGTCTCCAGTACGGTAAATAAATCATTAGCCAATAATCAGTAAACAATGGATGAGCGATCGGATTGCTGTACCGTCGTGTGAGACACTTCCGATCAAAATTATTATTTCGCGCGTCCGACGGATTAGGCCCCTTCTGAAATTTCTTCTTTCGTATTCTCAAAGTCTGTAGTAGGTGAAAAAAAAATATTACTCTCAATCAATCGGCAGAGAGGAAGATGGAACAAGAATCGAACGTTGTATGAGACAGGCACAATAAAAAAATCGATTTCCCGTGTCTAAAGCTTCCAGTTACTTCTCGCATATGTTTTTATATGTACGAGACCATCCTCGTACTGTTAAAAAAAATATTAGACAACAACAAGTCAGCAAGGGATGACAGGCGAAACTGCGTATTGTTCTGCCGTACAATAACGATGAAAAAAATTATTTCGCGCCTCTCAATCTCATGGCTACTTCTCAGCCATCTTTCTGTGTGTACTACAACTGTCCAGTACTGTGAAGAAGTGCTAGGCAACGAGAAGTGATCAAGCGAAAGAAGGTACCACTGCTCGATTGTTGTGTGGTGGAGCTTGAATGAAAAAATTGGTTCCGTGTGTCTGAAGCTTTCGGCTACTTCTCATAAACGTCTTCATGTATAGGAGAACTTATCAGTAGTTCATAAACAAGTATTCGACAACAATGAAGCGGCGAGGGATGAGAAATCACACTGCACTCAGAAAAACGTTTGGTAATACCAACTATGTATATTTAGTTGAAACAATTTTGCTTGAAGCAACCTAATTTTACTCACTTGAAATTCAATTCGATTCAAGTGACAAAGCCAGTTTAGTTGAAACAACCAAATTATCATGTCAAAATAGCAATATCTCCCTGGCCATATAATAGGTTGGATTAACTACATCGGAGTTCATACAAGTAATCCACGTGTTATTTGAACTTTATATTTGGTCGTTATATTGGCCAATTAACTACATTTTCCAACTAAATTAATTATTACGCATAAAGCGAATGATGGCTGGTTCTACAATTGAATAAATTAATTGAAACAAATGATTTAATTAAAGTTACTCCGAGGTAAGACCGTGTTTTCTTTTTTCTACGATGTGCATATTTTTAGCTATTGATTGCTATTGCTACTTGAGTTCTTGTGGATGCAATCGATCACTTTTTTCCCGGCATGATTTCTAGATAACGACTTTATTTGGAAAATCCGACCACGGGCGCGCGATGTTCGATCGCTGTCAGCGATTAGTTACCCAGCTAACCACGTACCGCAAATGTACAGCTCATGTGGAGTGTGCGTACGGTACTGGTATATTACCGGTACGCCGCAGGGTACGCTGTACCGCCAATTTACTAGTACGGTACCGGTACTGTATACCGGTACAGTATACAGTGGAGGTACGACTACGCTGCTATCACATACCCGTACATTACCGGTACTGTCGGGCAAGGCGGACTCCACATTTGCGGTATGCTGTACTAATGGTACGCTTGGTTAACTGGGTAGCAGAAATCGCGAATCAGTGTAGTTTCAGATGCATGCATGAACAGCGCTACGATCGCCCTTTCGACTCCCGGCTGTTCACGTCTTCTTTTCTGGCTGTGACGTGCATCTCCCTTGTGAGCGTGTAGAAAACTACAATATTCATTGTGATAAGTTTTGTGAGACGATTTACATCGAAAACATAAAAATGTGCGAAGTAGAAGACATCTTGATAGATTGGGGACTTCAATCGCTTGTTTCTACATTTCGAGAAAAGTGTACGATCGTAATTTCTTTTTGTCCGCCATTGTTGTCACGCTGCGTGCTATCCTTCGAGAAAAACATTGTACGGCGTCTCTCGGGTGTTGATAGTAAATTTAGTGGAAGCCAGTGAGTTTCATTTAACGTTGCGTGTTGACCAAGTGCATAAGTATTGAAGGATTGCTAAGGGAATCGTGATTGCGATTTTTTTGCAGGCACGAGCCATTGCTCTCCCGTAATTTCAGATATCGATTACATTCGGTAAATCCAACCATGTGGACACTCGGTTTAAGCCGCTAATAGTTCATCGCAACCACGCTGTAGTCTGAGACCTGGCGTTGCGTAAAGCAAAAAGACTTGTTTGCGTCAATTCCACTTCGAGAACACACAAAATCTGATGGTTTCTGTTATGTGGCCTACAGATAAATTCTCGATACATCAGAAAAAAAATATTATTTATCTGTACACATTATTTTAATTGATTTCTCTTTTGTTTTTTTTCGACAGGCAGATTGCTTTTAAGCTTAACTATGTAATTTTCTCAGAGCGCTTTGTAAATTATCTTACAATTGACACCGTACAGTCGTACATCGACGTAGATTAATCAACAAAAGTTGTTTCTGTATCGTCGCAATATTTTTAATATGTACTTTAATAAACAGGCATTATTGAAAAATTACTAATCAACTTGTCTCATAATTTAGCGGATCTATTTACCTTATTGTCTTCGTCTTCCATTTGTATTTATAATTCATCGTAGGGAGAATACTTTCTTCGATGATTTATATTCAATTGATTTTCTGCCAATTCAATGTATACGTTGCATATGCTCACATCGAAATTTTATCAAAGTAACTCGATGTTTATTTAGTTCATATTAAGCTGATGCTCTATCTACCATTTATTCGATTGGTGTGAAACCAATTTTGATTGAACTTACTGTATGCAGCTTCAACTATGTTATGTCAGTTGTCAGAACCTACTTCGTCATTCAGGGCAAACTAATATATAGTCGGATCGACTATAGCATCGTTGGGGGGGGGGGGGGGGTTCTTTTAAAATATATCTTCAGTGGTATGGACTATACATGAACTTTTATCAAGAATATTATGTATTGACTGAAATATGCTCTGCAATTCATTCAATGCACACATGTTTCATTCTACTGTATATGTTTTTCGTTGAAGTATATATTTTGAAAATGCTTTTAAGGGGGAGATTACCGACACAACCGTTCAGTATGTACAAATAAAGTTTGGTTTCAGGACACCGGAATTATAATTGAAAGTACTCTGTGCGTTTTTGGATCAAGAAGAAGTTTGGTTGCCGGAAATAAATATATATTTGTAATTCAACCAAATCTTGCAGTCAATTCAATCGTTCATATCGTTCGCCACCCGCAACTGCAGGATTTGGTTGATTCAAACAATATTTTTTTGACGGTACCAAACATTTTTCTGAGTGTGCTCGACTGTTTTAAAGAACACTAGAGTTTTATAGAAGCTTCTGGCTACTTCTTCCATGTGTCGCTATGTGTACTGAAACTGTCTAGTATGCTACATAAATCATTAGAAGCAAACCAGTCATCAATCGATGAGAGGTCAGGCTACTGTAACGTCGTATGGCACACTTCCGATAAAAAATCTTATTTCGTGCGTCCGAAGTTTCTGGCTCCGTCGGACATTATTTCTTGTGTGCACGCAAAGGCGCGAGTAGTCGAAAACAAAAAAATAGTTTCAATAAATGGGCAGAGAAGGAGATAGATAAAAAATCACATGTTGTATTCTACACTTCGTAGCAAAACAAAAAACACCCGCGTCTGAATATTCTGCCCACTCATTAGATCTATGTGTATGCTTACTACACTCTCGAGAAGTTCAGAAGAAATACTGGACAACAATAAAATGTCCAGGCATGAGTGGTGAGATTTCTCGTTTGTTACATAGTACAGGTTTAATGAAAAGAAAAAAAAGGATTTCCCGTGGC
Organism: Ophion obscuratus; assembly: GCA_964007375.1. Lineage (NCBI taxonomy): Eukaryota > Metazoa > Arthropoda > Insecta > Hymenoptera > Ichneumonidae > Ophion > Ophion obscuratus. The sequence goes on from OZ023316.1 coordinate 20,062,886, forward strand.
TGAAGCTTCTAGCTGCTTCTCACATATGTTTTTATATCTACGAATACCTTGTGGTACAGGACAAAAAATATTAGACAACAATAGGTCATTAAGGGATGACAGGCGACACTGCTCGATTGCTTTACCGTACAACTTTCACGAAAAAAAATTAATTCACGCCTCTGAAGCTTATGCCCACTTCTCAGGCATCTTTCTGTGTGTACGGTCACTCTCCAGTACTGTAAAGAAGTGCTACACAACAAGAAGTTATCAGGGGAGGCAAGATACCAGTGCTCGATTCTAGTGTGGTGAAGCTTGAATAAAAACAATTGTTTCTTGTGTTTGAAGCTTTCGAGAACTTTTCATATACGTCGTCATGTGTGGGAGAACTCGGCAGTATTTCAAAAACAGATATTAGATAACATGGAATCGGCGAGGGATGAGAAACCACACTACTCGAATGTTCTATGGAACACTTTCCAGAACAAAATCATTCTCGACTTCTAAAGCTTCTGGCCACTTCTTCTATGTGTCTTTATGTGTACTGAAACTCTCTAGTACGCCAAATAAATAATTCGAACAAAACCAATTATCAATGGATGAGAGGTCGGGCTGCTGTATCGTCGGATGGTATACTTTCGGTCAAAATTTTTTTTTCGGACGTCCGACCTTTCTGCCTCCGTCTGTCATTGGTCCTTCCATGTACCAAAAGTCGCTAGTAGTTGACAAAAAATTTTAGTCCCCATAAATCGGCTGAGCAGGAGGTAGATAAAAAATCAAATGTTGTTATGTGCACCTCATAGCAAAAAACAATTGCGTGTCCCCGAATACTCTGCCGACATCTCATATCTATTTGTATGCGTACTGGAACTATCGAGGAATTCAGAAACAAAACTGGACAACAATAAATGGTCCGGACTCGCGAGGTGGGACTTCTCGACTGTAGCATGGTACAGATTTAATTTAAAAATTATGATTTCCCATGTCTGAATCATCGAGTTACTTCTCACATATGTTTTTAAATGTGCAAGAACTTTCTCGTGCTGTGAAAAAAAAACTATAGACGACAATATGTCATCAAGGGGTGACAGGCGAACCGTGCTCGATTGTTGTGTGGTGGGGCTTGAATGAAAATGGTTTCTTCGTGTGTCTGAAGCTTTTGGCTACTTCTCACATACGCCTTCATGTTTAGGAGAACTCGCCAGTAATTCAAAAACAAATGTTGGACAACAATGCATCGGCAAGGGATGACAAATCCCACTGCTCGACTGTTGTATGGAATACTTTCCGAAAAAAGTCATTCTGTATTTCCAAAGCTTCCGGCTACTTTTTCCATGTGTCTCCATGTGTACTGAATGTCTCTAGTACGCTAAATAATGCATTAGCCAACAATCAGTCAACAATGGATGAGCGGTCAGATTGCTGTACCGTCGTGTGAGCCACTTGCGATCGAAATATTTATTTCGCGCGTCCGAAGGTTTAGGCTCCTTCTGACATCTTTTCTTTCGTACTCTCAAAGTCTGTAGTAGGCGAAAAAAGAATATTAGTCTCAATAAATCGGCAGAGAGGGAAATGGAACAAGAATCGAATGTTGTATGGTACAGCCTTGATAAATAAAATCGATTTCCCGGGTCTGAAGCTTCTAGTTACTTCTCGCATATGTTTTTATATGTACGAGACAATCCTCGTACTGTTAAAAAAAAATATTAGACAACAACAAGTCATCAAGGGATTACAGGCGAAACTGCGTGATTGTTCTGCCGTACAATATCCATGAAAAATATTATTTCGCGCCTCTCAAGCTCATCGCTACTTCTCAGCCATTTTTCTGTGTGTACTACAACTGTCCAGTACTGCGAAGAAGTGCCAGACGACGAGAAGTGATCAAGCGAAGGAAGGTGCCACTGCTCGATTGTTGTGTGGTGGAGCTTGAATGGAAAAAAAATGGTTCCGTGTTTCTCAAGCATTTGGCTACATCTCTTAAACGTCGTTGGGTATAGAAGAACTTGCCAGAATTTCATAAACAAATATTCGACAACAATAAAGCGGCAAGGAATGAGAAATCACACTGCTCGACTGTTTTATGGAACACTTTACAGAAAAAAAAAGTCATTCGCGATTTCTGAAGCTTCTGGCTATTTCTTGCATGTATCTTTATGTGTACTGAAACTGTCCAGTATGCTAAATAAACCATTAGAAGCATACCAGTCATCAATTGATGAAGGGGTCAGGCTGTTGTAAGGTCGTATGGCACACTTCCGATAAAAAAATCTTATTTCGTGCGTCCGAAGTTTCTGGCTCCGTCTGACATTATTTCTCGTATGCAGTCAAAGTCGCTAGTAGTTGAAAACAAAAATTGGTTTCATTACATGGGCAGAGAAGGTGATAGATAAAAAATCACATGTTGTATTGTACACTTCGTAGCAAAAAAGACACCTGCGCCTGAATATTCGGCCCACTTTTTAGATATATTTGTTTGCTTACTACAACTCTCGAGAAATTCAGAAAAATACTGGACAACAATAAAATGTACAGGCATGAGCGGTGACATTTCTCGATTGTCGCAGGGTACAGGTTTGATAAAAAAAAAAATTACTTCCCGTGGCTGAAGCTTCTAGCTGCATCTCACAAGTGTTTTTATATGTACGAGAACTTTGTGGTACCGTACAAAAAATATTAGACAACAACATGTCATCAAGGGATGACAGGCGACACTGCTCGATCGTTCTACCGTACAACTCTCACGAAAAAAATTATTTCGCGCCTCTCAAGCTTATGCCCACTTCTCAGCCATCTTCCTGTGTGAACTGTTACTCTCCAGTACAGTAAAGAAATGCTACACAACAAGAAGTGGTCGGGTTAGGCAAGATACCAGTGCTCGATTGTTGCGTGGTGGGGCTTGAGTAAAAATGGTTTTTTCGTGTGTCTGAAGCTTTTGGCTACTTCTCACATACGTCTTTATATTTAGGAGAACTCGCCAGTATTTCAAAAACAAATATTGGACAACAATGCATCGGCAAGGGATGAGAAATCACACTGCTCGACTGTTGTATAGAATACTTTCCAAAAAAAAGTCATTCTGTATTTCCAAACCTTCTGGCTACCTCTTCCATGTGTCTCCATGTGTACTGAATGTCTCTAGTACGCTAAATAAATCATTAGCCAACAATCAGTCCACAATGGATGAGCGGTCAGATTGCAGTACCGTCGTGTGAGACACTTGCGATCGAAATAATTATTTCGCGCGTCCGAAGGTTTAGGCTCCTTCTGACATATTTTCCTTCGTATACTCAGTCTGTAGTAGGCGAAAAAAAAATATAGTCTCAATAAGTCGGCGAAGAGGGAGATGGAACACGAATCGAAAGTTGTATGGTACAGGCTTAACAAAAAAAATCGATTTCCCTTTTCTGAAGCTTATAGTTACTTCTCGCATATGTTTTTATATGTACGAGGCCGTCTTTGTACTGTTAAAAAAAATATTCGTCATCAACAAGTCATCAAGGGATGACAGGTGAAACTGCGTGATTGTTCTGCCGTAGAATATCCATGAAAAAAATTATTTCGCGCCTCTCAAGCTCATCGCTACTTCTCAGTCGTCGTTCTGTGTGCACTACAACTGTCCAGTACTGCGAAGAAGTGCTAGACAACGAGAAGTGATCAAGCGAAGGATGGTACCACTGCTCGATTGTTGTGTGGTGGAGTTTGAATGAAAAAAAATGGTTCCGTGTGTCTGAAGCTTTTGGCTACTTTTCATAAACGGCTTTATGTATAGGAGGACTTGCTAGTATTTCATAAACAAGTATTCGACAACAATGAAACGGCGAGGCGAACCCAAACAAACCCAAACAAACAAACATTCTTATAATAGAAAATAATATCCCGACATTTTAAGGATAATGTGAACAATATAAAACGTTATATGTTAATCGTGTAGATAACGATTCAGAATACTTCAATGGCTGAAAATGCAGTTTACACATTGACCAGCATCAAGAGAAAATTGGTAACATTGCGATTGTCCCTAGAACCAAACGGAACACTCAATACTAATGCCTTGACATTGCTTCATGTATAAGTGATTACTTAAATAAAAATGTATATATTTTTAAGTTGTAACGATTTCTTTTCTTTCAAACTCATTGAAAATTATAAGCGAATTGTTAAGTGAGTGAGATATTTGCATGAGGCAGTTATGAAACACTGATAATTTACTATTAATTTTTGTCGCTTATTAATATTATAACGATTATTGATCTTTGTGATGATCCCTGACTATATCTGACCAGGCTCTTTACTGGTGAACCAGATGAAACCGTAATTTATTTTATGATGGAAATTGTGACTGAACCACACTGGGCCCACATTAGTCTGCCTGGTAAAGACCCGATTAAACTTATTGTAAAAATTAGCCAGTGCCCTGACAGCACCTGGCCGGGGCCTTCCTTGGTGCATCCATCGTACCCCTGTTATTTTGTATCATGGAAACTAATGAGTACCTTTCTAGGACCGTTTGTGGCAGTATTCTGGAAATCCCTGTCAGGGATTCCACTTCGAAGCCGTAACGGGACCTGTATATTCTTTGGGTTTCCCGGACTATTTTCCACACGGGAAGTCACATGGAAGAAGTAGCCAGACGCGTCGGTAATCGAGAATGATTTTTTTATGGAAAGTGTTCCATAGAACAGTCGAGCAGTTCGATTTCTCATCCCTTGCCGATTCAATGTTGACCAATATTTGTTTTCGAACTCCTGGCTACTTCTCCTACACATAAAGACGTATGTGACAAGTAGCCAAAACCTTCGGCCATACGCAACGACTGTTTTTATTCAAGCCCCACCACACAACAAGCGCGCAGTGGTACCCTTCTCCCTTGATGACTCGTCGTTGTCTAGAACGTCTTTACAGTAATAGAGAGTTACCGTACACACAGGAAGATGGCCGAGAAGTTGTTATAAGCTTGAGAGGAGCGGAGTTTTTTTTTTCATTGAAGTTGAATACTTATTGTTGTCTAATATTTGTTTTACAGTACGAGACAGTTTTCCTACATATAAAACCATATATGGGAAGTAACTAGAAGCTTCAGACACGGGAAAACAGATTCTTTTATTAAATCTGTACCATGCAACAATCGAGAAGTCCCACCTCTCATGCCTGGGCCATTTATTGTTGTCCAGTATTTTTTATGAATTCTCCAAGAGTGCCAGTGCGCATACAAACGGATGTACAAAGTGGCCAGCATATTCGGACACGCCTTTTTTTTGCTTCAATATTTATATTACAGCATTTGCTCTTCGACCCATCTCCTTCTCTGCCGATTTGTTGACATTAATATTTTTTTTCTACTACTCGCGGCTTTTTCACACGATAAACTAATGTCAGAATGAGCCATAAGCTTCGGACGCGCGAAATAGTATCTTTGATCGAAAGTGTACCATACGAGGTTGCAGCAGCCTGACCTCTCATCCCTTGATGACTGGTTGTTGTCTAATGATTTGTTTAGCGTACTAGAGACTTTCAGTACACATAAAACACATGGAAGGAGTAGCCAAAAGGTTCAGAAGTCGACAATTACATTTTTCTGGACAGTGTTCCATTCAACAGTCGAGCACTGTGATATGAGACGTAGCCAAAAGCGTGAGACACACGAAACATCTTTTTGTTTCAACCTCCACCACACAAGAATCGAGCAGTGGTACTTTTCCTCCCTTCATCACTTACCGTTGTTTGGCACTTCTGTACAGTACTGGATGGTTACAGTACACACAGGAAGATGGCTGCGAATTTGCCATAAGCTTGGGGGGCGCGAAAAAATTTTTTCATGCCAGTTGTACGATACAACAGACTAGCAGTGTCACCTGTCATGCCTTGATGACTTATTGTTGTCTACTTCTCACATACGTCTTTATGTGTTGGAGAAATCGCCAGTATTTCAAAAACAAATATTGGAGAACAACGCATCGGCAAGGGATGAGAAATCTCCCTGCTCGACTGTTGTGTGGAGCCCGACCTCTCATCCATTGATGATTGATTTGTTCTAATTATTTATTTAGCGCACTAGAAAGTTTCAGTACACAAAAAGACACATGGAAGGAGTAGCCAGAAGCTTCAAAAAACGAGAATCATTTTTTGTCGAAAGCGTCCCATAGAACATTCGAGTAGTGTGGGTTCTCATTCCTCGCCGATTCCTTGTTGTCTAATATTTGTTTTTGAAATGCTGGCGAGCTCTCCCACACACGAAGACGTATATAAAAAGTAGCCGCAATCTTCAAGCACAAGACACAATTTTTTGTACTCAAGCTCCACCACACAACAATTGAGCAGTTGTATCTTGCCTCCCCTGATCACTTATTGTTGTGTAGCACTTCTTTACAGTACTGGGGAGTAACAGTATACACGGAAAGATAGCTGAGGAGTGGCCATAAGCTTGAGGAGGGCGAAATAATTTTTTTTGTGAAAGTTGTACGGTAGAACAATCGAGCAGTCTCGCCTATTATCCCTTGATGACCTAATGTTGTCAATTATTTTTCGTGCGGTACGACAACGTTCCCATACATGTAAAAACATATGTGAGAAGCAACTAGAAGCTACATGGCACGGGAAATCATTTTTTTTCAATTAAACCTGTACCATGCAACAATTGAGAAATCTCACCGCTCATGCCTGGACATTTTATTGTTGTCGAGTATTTGTTCTGAGTTTCTCGAGAGTTGTAGTAAGCATACAAATGGATCTAAAGGGTAGGCAGAAATATTCAGGCACACGAATTTTGTTTTGCTACGAAGTGTACAATACAACATGTGATTTTTCATCTATCTCCATCTCTGCCCATTTATTGAAACTATTTTTTTTTCAACTACTGGCGACTTTGAGTACACACAAGAAATAGTGTCAGACTGAGCCAGAAACTTCGGTCGCACGAAATAAGATTTTTATCGAAAGTGTGCCATACGACGTTACAGCAGCCTGACCTCTCATCCATCGATGACTGGTTTGCTTCTAATGATTCATTTAGCATACTAGAGAGTTTCAGTACACATAAAGACACATGGAAGAAGTAGCCAGAAGCATCAGAAATCGCGAATGTTTTTTTTGTTTGGAAAGTGTGCTATAAAACAGTCGAGCAGTGTGATTTCTCATCCCTCGCCGCGTCATTGTTGTTGAATATTTGTTTATGAAATACAGGCGAGTTCTCCTATACATAAAGACGTATATTGGGAGGTAGCCAAAAGTTACAGACACAGTGTACAATTTTTTTCATTCAAGCTCCACCACACAACAATCGAGCAGTGGTACCATCCTTCCCTTGATCACTTCTTCTTGTCTAGCACTTTTTTGCAGTACTGGACCGTTATAGTACACACAGAAAGATGGCTGAGAAATAGCCATGAGCTTGAGAGGCGCGACATAATTTTTTTCATGGATATCGTACGGCAGAACAATCACGCGGTTTCGCCTCTCATCCCTCCATGACTTCTTGTTGTCCAATATTTTTTTAACAGTAGGAGGATGATCTCGTAAATGTAAAAACATATGCGAGAAGTAACTAAAAGCTTCAGAGACGGGAAATAGAATATTTTATTAAACCTGTAGCATACAACATTCGATTCTTGTTCCATCTCCCTTTCTGCCGACTTATTGAGGACAATATTTTTTTTTCAACTTCTACAGACTTTGAGAATACGAAAGAAAAGTTGTCAGAAGGAGCCAAAACCTTCGTACGCACGAAATAATTATTTTCATCGGATGTTTATCACAGGACGGTACAGCAATCCGACCGCTCATCCATTGTTGACTGATTGTTGGCTGATGACTCATTTTGCGTACTAGAGAGTTTCAGTACACATAGAGACACATGGAAGAAGTAGCCAGAAACTTGAGAAATACAGAATGATTTTTTTTTTGGAAAGTCGGATGGTATACTCTCGATCAAAAAGTTTTTTTCGTGCGTCCGACGTTTCTGGCTCCGTCTGACATTACTTCTTCCATGTACAATGAGCCAAGAGTAGTTGAAAAAAATGTTTAGTCTCCATCAATCGGCTGAGAATGAGGTAGATCAAAAATCAAATTTTGGCACGTTCACCTCGTAGCAAAAAAAGCGCGTCCCCGAATATTCTGCCGACTTCTCATATTTATTTGTGTGCGTACTGGAACTGTCGAGGAACTCAAAAACAATACTGGACAACAATAAATGGTCCAGGCATGAGAGGTGGGACTTCTCGATTGTAGCATCGTACAGATTTAATTTAAAAAATACGATTTCCCGTATCTGAAGCTTCGAGTTACTTCTCACATATGTTTTTAAATGTGCGTAAACTTTCTCGTACTGTAAACAAACAATTAGACAACAATATGACATCAAGGGGTGACAGATGACCCGTGCTCGATTGTTGTGTGGTGAGGCTTGAATAAAAATGATTTTTTTTCGTGTGTCTGAAGCTTTTGTCGCACATACGTCTTTATGTGTAGGAAAACTCGCCAGCATTTCGAAAACAAATATTGGACAACAATGCATCGGCAAGGGATGAGAAATCACGCTGCTCGACTGTTGTGTGGAATACTTTCAAAAAAAAAATCATTGTATATTTCTCAAGTTTCTGGCTACTTCTTCCATGTGTCTCCATGTGTACTGAAACTCTAGTACGCAAAATGAGTCATTAGCCAACAATCAGTCAAGAATGGATGAGCGGTCAGATTGCTGTACCGTCGTGTCATACACCTCCGATCAAAATAATTATTTCGTGCGTCCGAAGGTTTTGGCTCCTTCTGAAATCTTTTCTTTCGTGTTCTCAGAGTCTATAGTAGTTGAACAAAAATATTCGTCTCAATAAATCGGCAGAGAGGAAGGTGGAACAAGAATCGAATGTTGCATGGTACAGGTTTAATAAAAAGAATCGATTTGCCGTGTCGGAAGCTTCTGGTTACTTCTCACATATGTTTTTAGATTTACGCGACCATCCTCGAACTGTTAAAAAAAATATTACACAACAACAAGTCATCAAGGGATGACAGGTGAAACTGCGTGATTGTTCTACCGTACAATATCCACGAAAAAAATTAATTCGCGCCTCTCAAGCTTATGGCTACTTCTCAGCCATCTTTCTGTGCATACAACTGTCTTATACATCTGTCCAGTACTGTAATACAGTGCTAGTCAACAAGAAGTGATGAAGGGAAGGATGGTACCACTGCTCGATTGTTGTATGGTGGAGCTTCAATGAAAAAAATTGTTGCGTGTGTCTGAAGCTTTTGGCTACTTCTCATAAACGTCTTTATGTATAGGGGAACTCGCCAGTATTTCATCAACAAATATTCGACAACAATAAAGCAGCGAGGGATGAGAAATCACACTGCTCGACTGTTTTATAGCACACTTTACTGAAACTCTCTAGTATGCTAAATAAATCATAAGAAGCAATCGAGTCATCAATGAATGAGAGGTCCGGCTGCTGTAACGTCGTATGGCATACTTCCGATAAAAAATCTTATTTTGTGCGTCCGAAGTTTCTGGCTCTGTCTGACATTATTTCTTGCGTGTACTCAAAGTCGCTAGTAGTTGAAAAAAAAATTAGTTTACATAAATGGGCAGAGAAGGAGATAGATAAAAAAAATCACATGTTGCATTGTACACTTCGTAGCAAAAAAGTGTACCTGTGCCAGAATACTCTGCCCACTTTTGATATCTATTTGTATGCGTACTACAACTCTCGAGAAATTCAGAAAAAATACTGGACAACAATAAAATGTCCAGGCATGAGCCGTGCGATTTTTCGATTGTTGCATGGTACAGGTTAAAAAAAACCGAAGCTTCTAGTTGCTTCTCACATATGTTTTTATATGTACGAGAACTTTGTGGTACCGTCCAAAAAATATTAGACAACAATAGGTCATCAAGGGATGACAGGCGACACTGCTCGATTGTTCTTGAGTACAACTTTCATGAACAAAATTGTTGCTTACCTCTCAAGCTTATAGCCACTTCCCAGCCATCTTTCTGTGTGTTCTGTTACTCTTCAGTACTGTAAAGAAGTGCTACACAGCAAGAAGTGATCAGGGGAGGTAAGATACCACTGCTTGATTGTTGTGTGGTGGAGCTTTAATTTAAAAAAATTGTTTCTTGTCTTTGAAGCTTTTAGCAACTTTTCATATACGTCGTCATGTGTAGGAGAACTCGCCAGTATTTCAAAAACAAATATTGGACAACAATGAATCGGCGGGAGATGAGAAATCACACTGCTCGACTGTTATATTTAACACTATCCAGAAAAAAAATCAGTCTCGATTTCTGAAGCTCCTGGCTACTTCTTCCATGTGTCTTTGTGTGTACTGAAAGTCTCTAATCCGCTAAATAAATAATTAGAACAAGACCAGTCGTCAATCGACGAGGGGCCAGGCTGCTGTAACGTCGAATGGTATATTTTCTATGTGAAAAGTTATATCTTGCTTCCGAAGTTTCTGACTCCGTCTGACAATAGTTCTTTCGTGTACTAAAAATAACTAGTAGTTGGAAAAAAATATTAGTCTCAATAAATCGGCAGAGAAGGAGACAGTTCAAAAATCAAATGATGTATTGTACGCCTCGCAGCAAAAAAAAAGAAAAAAATGCGTGCGCCTGAATATTCTGCCGACTTTTTACATCTATTTTATTGTATGAGTTGACTCACAATGTAAGACGTGCTATTACTTCATTACTGCGAGCATTGTGTGAGCGTGTGCGTGCATGAGGATGCACGAGTGCACACGCGCGTGTGCGTATTGTGGACATTTGCCACGTTTCGAGCGCGCTCTGAACTCGGGTTCGGAGAGCACGCTACGCGGTTCGGTCCGAACGCATCGTCAAACGTCAAAACGCGTTATTTGACGTTTCGGATTAGTCAGCTGATATTGTCAGCTGATACCATCAGTGTATCAGCTGACCACTGACCATCAGCTGATACCTTCTCAGCCACCTTTCTGTGTGTACTTAAACTGTCTAGAACTGTAAAGACGTGCTAGACAACGAGATGCAATCAAGAGAGTAAAGCTACCACTGCTCGATTGTAGTGGTGTGGGGCCTGAATAAAAAAAAATTGTGTCGTGTGTCTAAAGCTTTCAGCTACTTCTCACAAACGTCTTTATGCGTAGGAGAACTCTCCAGTATTTCAAAAACAAATATTGGACAACAATGCAACGGCAAGGGATGAAAAATCGCAACGTTTCGAGCGCGCTCTGAACTCGGGTTTGGAGAGCACGCTACGCGGTTCGGTCCGAACGCATCGTCAAACGTCAAAACGCGTTATTTGACGTTTCGGATTAGTCAGCTGATATTGTCAGCTGATACCATCTTGGATATGCTGATTTAGCGCACACACGTCGAACTGTCGTCGAAACGCCAAATTTGACGCGTGATTTGACGTTTCATCAATCGTCTGCTATTAATGTCTGACATCTTGGGCAAATGGGGAGCACGCGCGTTGAAGGTTTGCCGAAATGCACTGTTTGGCGCGTGATTTGATATTACGTGATGTCGCCGGCCATGATTGTTTGCCATTTTGGATGTGCAAAATCATGATTCGAGACGGCGAGCGATTATCTCTAGAGTTATTTAACATTTCGATTCGAATAAAAATCTACAGTACGTGTCTTTGTCTTTTTTTGCGTTCACAAGACGTAAATGAAAACACAACAACGTACTGGAAAAAGGTGTTTTTAATGATTAATTGAAAAGTACCGAACATCGGAACATAAACAAGTTTGGTATTTTTTTCAGACAAGTTGACCGTGCCGCTACCTGGAGCGCCGATTCGATTTATATCTACGCAATAAATAATTAATACATGTCTGCGATGGTTGTGAAGGCGTAAACCAGTTATTCCATAATGATGATTATGGTTCTGGGGGATGGGTTCGGAAATCCCCGATATGACAGTCCCGAGCTTATGTTCGCTTTTACCTTACTTTCGGTTATTTTGCGTCAAAGGGTATCGAGACGCTCGGTGGATGGTTTCAAGCGCAATTGTTGATTGACAAAGGTAAAAGCAATGGTGATGGTGGTTCTGGGGAATTTCGATACGCCACATGGACGACGATTATAAGCGCATTTATTAATAAAAATAAAAGCAATGATTGTGATGATTCTGGGGTACCCGATTGGACATGCCTGATATGACGGCATCGAGTTCTTCTCTGCTTTTACCTTTCTTTCAGTCATATCGCATCGAATAAAATGACGAAGATTTGGGGATGATAACAGGCGCATTTCTTAACAAACAAAGATAAAAGCAATGATTGTGCAAATTCTGGAAGACCCGAATGGACATTGCTAATATGACGGCATCGAGTTCTTCTCTGCTTTTACCTTTATTTCTGTCGTATCGCGTCAAATACAACGACAAGGATTTGAGGATGATTACAGGCGCATTTGTTAATAAAAAAAGATAAAAGCAATAATTGTGCTCATTCTGTGGGACCCGAATGGACATTGCTAATATGACGGCATCGAGTTCTTCTCGGCTTTTGCCTTTATTTCTGTCGTATCGCATCAAATACAATGACGACGATTTGAGGATGATTTCAGGCGCATTTGTTAATAAAAAAAGGTAAAAGCAATGACTGTGATGAATCTGGGGAACCCAAATGAATATTACTAATATGACGGCATCGAGTTCTTCTCTGCTTTTACCTTTGTTTCTGTCATATTGCTTCAAATACATTGACGACAATTTGAGAATGATTTCAGGCGCCTTTGTTAATAAAAAAAGGTAAAAGCAACAATCGTGATGAATCTAGGGGACCCGACTGGGCATTGCTAATATGACGGCATCGAGTTCTTCTCTGCTTTTACCTTTCTTTCAGTCATATCGCATCGAATAAAATGACGAAGATTTGGGGATGATAACAGGCGCATTTGTTAATAAACAAAGGTAAAAGCAATGATTGCGTCGATTCTGGGTAACCCAATTGGACAGGCCTGATATGACGGCATCGAGTTCTTCGCTGCTTTTACCTTTCTTTCTCTCATATCGCATCAAATACACTGACGACGATTTGAAGACGATTACAGGCGCATTTGTTAATAAAAAAAGATAAAAGCAATAATTGTGCTCATTCTGGGGGACCCGAATGGACATTACTAACATGACGGCATCGAGTTCTTCTCTGCTTTTGCCTTTATTTCTGTCGCATCGCATCAAATACAACGACGACGATTTGAGGATGATTTCAGGCGCATTTGTTAATAAACAAAGGTAAAAGCAATGAATGTGATGAATCTGGGGAACCCGAATGAATATTACTAATATGACGGCATCGAGTTCTTCTCTCCTTTTACGTTTGTTTCTGTCGTATCGCGTCAAATACAATGACGACAATTTGAGGATGATTTCAGGCGCCTTTGTTAATGAAAAAAAAGGTAAAAGCAATAATTGTGACGAATCTAGGGGACCCGACTGGGCATTGCTAATATGACGGCATCGAGTTCTTCTCTGCTTTTACCTTTATTTCTATCATATTGGATCAAATAAAATGACGACGATTTAAGGATGATTACAGGCGCATTTCTTAACAAACAAAGATAAAAGCAATGATTGTGCAAATTCTGGAAGACCCGAATGGACATTGCTAATATGACGGCATCGAGTTCTTCTCTGCTTTTACCTTTATTTCTGTCGTATCGCGTCAAATACAACGACAAGGATTTGAGGATGATTACAGGCGCATTTGTTAATAAAAAAAGATAAAAGCAATAATTCTGCTCATTCTGTGGGACCCGAATGGACATTGCTAATATGACGGCATCGAGTTCTTCTCTGCTTTTGCCTTTATTTCTGTCGTATCGCATCAAATACAATGACGACGATTTGAGGATGATTTCAGGCGCATTTGTTAATAAAAAAAGGTAAAAGCAATGATTGTGTCGATTCTGGGTAACCCAATTGGACAGGCCTGATATGACGGCATCGAGTTCTTCTCTGCTTTTACCTTTCTTTCTCTCATATCGCATCAAATACACTGACGACGATTTGAAGACGATTACAGGCGCATTTGTTAATAAAAAAAGATAAAAGCAATAATTGTGCTCATTCTGTGGGACCCGAATGGACATTGCTAATATGACGGCATCGAGTTCTTCTCTGCTTTTGCCTTTATTTCTGTCGTATCGCATCAAATACAATGACGACGATTTGAGGATGATTTCAGGCGCATTTGTTAATAAAAAAAGGTAAAAGCAATGACTGTGATGAATCTGGGGAACCCGAATGAATATTACTAATATGACGGCATCGAGTTCTTCTCTGCTTTTACCTTTGTTTCTGTCATATTGCTTCAAATACATTGACGACAATTTGAGAATGATTTCAGGCGCCTTTGTTAATAAAAAAAGGTAAAAGCAACAATTGTGATGAATCTAGGGGACCCGTCTGGGCATTGCTAATATGACGGCATCGAGTTCTTCTCTGCTTTTACCTTTCTTTCAGTCATATCGCATCGAATAAAATGACGAAGATTTGGGGATGATAACAGGCGCATTTGTTAATAAACAAAGGTAAAAGCAATGATTGTGTCGATTCTGGGTAACCCAATTGGACAGGCCTGATATGACGGCATTGAGTTCTTCTCTGCTTTTACCTTTCTTTCTCTCATATCGCATCAAATACACTGACGACGATTTGAAGACGATTACAGGCGCATTTGTGAATAAAAAAAGATAATAGCAATAATTGTGCTCATTCTGGGGGACCCGAATGGACATTACTAACATGACGGCATCGAGTTCTTCTCTGCTTTTGCCTTTATTTCTGTCGTATCGCATCAAATACAATGACGACGATTTGAGGATGATTTCAGGCGCATTTGTTAATAAACAAAGGTAAAAGCAATGACTGTGATGAATCTGGGGAACCCGAATGAATATTACTAATATGACGGCATCGAGTTCTTCTCTCCTTTTACGTTTGTTTCTGTCGTATCGCGTCAAATACAATGACGACAATTTGAGGATGATTTCAGGCGCCTTTGTTAATGAAAAAAAAGGTAAAAGCAATAATTGTGACGAATCTAGGGGACCCGACTGGGCATTGCTAATATGACGGCATCGAGTTCTTCTCTGCTTTTACCTTTATTTCTATCATATTGGATCAAATAAAATGATGACGATTTAAGGATGATTACAGGCGCATTTCTTAACAAACAAAGATAAAAGCAATGATTGTGCAAATTCTGGAAGACCCGAATGGACATTGCTAATATGACGGCATCGAGTTCTTCTCTGCTTTTACCTTTATTTCTGTCGTATCGCGTCAAATACAACGACAAGGATTTGAGGATGATTACAGGCGCATTTGTTAATAAAAAAAGATAAAAGCAATAATTCTGCTCATTCTGTGGGACCCGAATGGACATTGCTAATATGACGGCATCGAGTTCTTCTCTGCTTTTGCCTTTATTTCTGTCGTATCGCATCAAATACAATGACGACGATTTGAGGATGATTTCAGGCGCATTTGTTAATAAAAAAAGGTAAAAGCAATGATTGTGTCGATTCTGGGTAACCCAATTGGACGGGCCTGATATGACGGCATCGAGTTCTTCTCTGCTTTTACCTTTCTTTCTCTCATATCGCATCAAATACACTGACGACGATTTGAAGACGATTACAGGCGCATTTGTTAATAAAAAAAGATAAAAGCAATAATTGTGCTCATTCTGTGGGACCCGAATGGACATTGCTAATATGACGGCATCGAGTTCTTCTCTGCTTTTGCCTTTATTTCTGTCGTATCGCATCAAATACAATGACGACGATTTGAGGATGATTTCAGGCGCATTTGTTAATAAAAAAAGGTAAAAGCAATGACTGTGATGAATCTGGGGAACCCGAATGAATATTACTAATATGACGGCATCGAGTTCTTCTCTGCTTTTACCTTTGTTTCTGTCATATTGCTTCAAATACATTGACGACAATTTGAGAATGATTTCAGGCGCCTTTGTTAATAAAAAAAGGTAAAAGCAACAATTGTGATGAATCTAGGGGACCCGTCTGGGCATTGCTAATATGACGGCATCGAGTTCTTCTCTGCTTTTACCTTTCTTTCAGTCATATCGCATCGAATAAAATGACGAAGATTTGGGGATGATAACAGGCGCATTTGTTAATAAACAAAGGTAAAAGCAATGATTGTGTCGATTCTGGGTAACCCAATTGGACAGGCCTGATATGACGGCATTGAGTTCTTCTCTGCTTTTACCTTTCTTTCTCTCATATCGCATCAAATACACTGACGACGATTTGAAGACGATTACAGGCGCATTTGTTAATAAAAAAAGATAATAGCAATAATTGTGCTCATTCTGGGGGACCCGAATGGACATTACTAACATGACGGCATCGAGTTCTTCTCTGCTTTTGCCTTTATTTCTGTCGCATCGCATCAAATACAACGACGACGATTTGAGGATGATTTCAGGCGCATTTGTTAATAAACAAAGGTAAAAGCAATGAATGTGATGAATCTGGGGAACCCGAATGAATATTACTAATATGACGGCATCGAGTTCTTCTCTCCTTTTACGTTTGTTTCTGTCGTATCGCGTCAAATACAATGACGACAATTTGAGGATGATTTCAGGCGCCTTTGTTAATGAAAAAAAAGGTAAAAGCAATAATTGTGACGAATCTAGGGGACCCGACTGGGCATTGCTAATATGACGGCATCGAGTTCTTCTCTGCTTTTACCTTTATTTCTATCATATTGGATCAAATAAAATGACGACGATTTAAGGATGATTACAGGCGCATTTCTTAACAAACAAAGATAAAAGCAATGATTGTGCAAATTCTGGAAGACCCGAATGGACATTGCTAATATGACGGCATCGAGTTCTTCTCTGCTTTTACCTTTATTTCTGTCGTATCGCGTCAAATACAACGACAAGGATTTGAGGATGATTACAGGCGCATTTGTTAATAAAAAAAGATAAAAGCAATAATTCTGCTCATTCTGTGGGACCCGAATGGACATTGCTAATATGACGGCATCGAGTTCTTCTCTGCTTTTGCCTTTATTTCTGTCGTATCGCATCAAATACAATGACGACGATTTGAGGATGATTTCAGGCGCATTTGTTAATAAAAAAAGGTAAAAGCAATGATTGTGTCGATTCTGGGTAACCCAATTGGACAGGCCTGATATGACGGCATCGAGTTCTTCTCTGCTTTTACCTTTCTTTCTCTCATATCGCATCAAATACACTGACGACGATTTGAAGACGATTACAGGCGCATTTGTTAATAAAAAAAGATAAAAGCAATAATTGTGCTCATTCTGTGGGACCCGAATGGACATTGCTAATATGACGGCATCGAGTTCTTCTCTGCTTTTGCCTTTATTTCTGTCGTATCGCATCAAATACAATGACGACGATTTGAGGATGATTTCAGGCGCATTTGTTAATAAAAAAAGGTAAAAGCAATGACTGTGATGAATCTGGGGAACCCGAATGAATATTACTAATATGACGGCATCGAGTTCTTCTCTGCTTTTACCTTTGTTTCTGTCATATTGCTTCAAATACATTGACGACAATTTGAGAATGATTTCAGGCGCCTTTGTTAATAAAAAAAGGTAAAAGCAACAATTGTGATGAATCTAGGGGACCCGTCTGGGCATTGCTAATATGACGGCATCGAGTTCTTCTCTGCTTTTACCTTTCTTTCAGTCATATCGCATCGAATAAAATGACGAAGATTTGGGGATGATAACAGGCGCATTTGTTAATAAACAAAGGTAAAAGCAATGATTGTGTCGATTCTGGGTAACCCAATTGGACAGGCCTGATATGACGGCATTGAGTTCTTCTCTGCTTTTACCTTTCTTTCTCTCATATCGCATCAAATACACTGACGACGATTTGAAGACGATTACAGGCGCATTTGTTAATAAAAAAAGATAATAGCAATAATTGTGCTCGTTCTGGGGGACCCGAATGGACATTACTAACATGACGGCATCGAGTTCTTCTCTGCTTTTGCCTTTATTTCTGTCGTATCGCATCAAATACAATGACGACGATTTGAGGATGATTTCAGGCGCATTTGTTAATAAACAAAGGTAAAAGCAATGACTGTGATGAATCTGGGGAACCCGAATGAATATTACTAATATAACGGCATCGAGTTCTTCTCTCCTTTTACGTTTGTTTCTGTCGTATCGCGTCAAATACAATGACGACAATTTGAGGATGATTTCAGGCGCCTTTGTTAATAAAAAAAAAAGGTAAAAGCAATAATTGTGACGAATCTAGGGAACCCGACTGGGCATTGCTAATATGACGGCATCGAGTTCTTCTCTGCTTTTACCTTTATTTCTGTCATATTCGATCAAATAAAATGACGACGATTTAAGGATGATTACAGGCGCATTTCTTAACACACAAAGATAAAAGCAATGATTGTGCAAATTCTGGAAGACCCGAATGGACATTGCTAATATGACGGCATCGAGTTCTTCTCTGCTTTTACCTTTATTTCTGTCGTATCGCGTCAAATACAACGACAAGGATTTGAGGATGATTACAGGCGCATTTGTTAATAAAAAAAGGTAAAAGCAATAATTGTGCTCATTCTGTGGGACCCGAATGGACATTGCTAATATGACGGCATCGAGTTCTTCTCTGCTTTTGCCTTTATTTCTGTCGTATCGCATCAAATACAATGACGACGATTTGAGGATGATTTCAGGCGCATTTGTTAATAAAAAAAGGTAAAAGCAATGATTGTGTCGATTCTGGGTAACCCAATTGGACAGGCCTGATATGACGGCATCGAGTTCTTCTCTGCTTTTACCTTTCTTTCTCTCATATCGCATCAAATACACTGACGACGATTTGAAGACGATTACAGGCGCATTTGTTAATAAAAAAAGATAAAAGCAATAATTGTGCTCATTCTGTGGGACCCGAATGGACATTGCTAATATGACGGCATCGAGTTCTTCTCTGCTTTTGCCTTTATTTCTGTCGTATCGCATCAAATACAATGACGACGATTTGAGGATGATTTCAGGCGCATTTGTTAGTAAAAAAAGGTAAAAGCAATGACTGTGATGAATCTGGGGAACCCGAATGAATATTACTAATATGACGGCATCGAGTTCTTCTCTGCTTTTACCTTTGTTTCTGTCATATTGCTTCAAATACATTGACGACAATTTGAGAATGATTTCAGGCGCCTTTGTTAATAAAAAAAGGTAAAAGCAACCATTGTGATGAATCTAGGGGACCCGACTGGGCATTGCTAATATGACGGCATCGAGTTCTTCTCTGCTTTTACCTTTCTTTCAGTCATATCGCATCGAATAAAATGACGAAGATTTGGGGATGATAACAGGCGCATTTGTTAATAAACAAAGGTAAAAGCAATGATTGTGTCGATTCTGGGTAACCCAATTGGACAGGCCTGATATGACGGCATCGAGTTCTTCTCTGCTTTTACCTTTCTTTCTCTCATATCGCATCAAATACACTGACGACGATTTGAAGACGATTACAGGCGCATTTGTTAATAAAAAAAGATAAAAGCAATAATTGTGCTCATTCTGGGGGATCCGAATGGACATTACTAACATGACGGCATCGAGTTCTTCTCTGCTTTTGCCTTTATTTCTGTCGTATCGCATCAAATACAATGACGACGATTTGAGGATGATTTCAGGCGCATTTGTTAATAAAAAAAGGTAAAAGCAATGATTGTGCAAATTCTGGAAGACCCGAATGGACATTGCTAATATGACGGCATCGAGTTCTTCTCTGCTTTTACCTTTATTTCTGTCGTATCGCGTCAAATACAACGACAAGGATTTGAGGATGATTACAGGCGCATTTGTTAATAAAAAAAGGTAAAAGCAATAATTGTGCTCATTCTGTGGGACCCGAATGGACATTGCTAATATGACGGCATCGAGTTCTTCTCTGCTTTTGCCTTTATTTCTGTCGTATCGCATCAAATACAATGACGACGATTTGAGGATGATTTCAGGCGCATTTGTTAATAAAAAAAGGTAAAAGCAATGATTGT
The DNA here is from genome assembly GCA_964007375.1 of Ophion obscuratus. Classification (NCBI taxonomy): domain Eukaryota; kingdom Metazoa; phylum Arthropoda; class Insecta; order Hymenoptera; family Ichneumonidae; genus Ophion; species Ophion obscuratus. The sequence goes on from OZ023316.1 coordinate 20,082,918, forward strand.
GTCGATTCTGGGTAACCCAATTGGACAGGCCTGATATGACGGCATCGAGTTCTTCTCTGCTTTTACCTTTCTTTCTCTCATATCGCATCAAATACACTGACGACGATTTGAAGACGATTACAGGCGCATTTGTTAATAAAAAAAGATAAAAGCAATAATTGTGCTCATTCTGTGGGACCCGAATGGACATTGCTAATATGACGGCATCGAGTTCTTCTCTGCTTTTGCCTTTATTTCTGTCGTATCGCATCAAATACAATGACGACGATTTGAGGATGATTTCAGGCGCATTTGTTAGTAAAAAAAGGTAAAAGCAATGACTGTGATGAATCTGGGGAACCCGAATGAATATTACTAATATGACGGCATCGAGTTCTTCTCTGCTTTTACCTTTGTTTCTGTCATCCTGCTTCAAATACATTGACGACAATTTGAGAATGATTTCAGGCGCCTTTGTTAATAAAAAAAGGTAAAAGCAACCATTGTGATGAATCTAGGGGACCCGACTGGGCATTGCTAATATGACGGCATCGAGTTCTTCTCTGCTTTTACCTTTCTTTCAGTCATATCGCATCGAATAAAATGACGAAGATTTGGGGATGATAACAGGCGCATTTGTTAATAAACAAAGGTAAAAGCAATGATTGCGTCGATTCTGGGTAACCCAATTGGACAGGCCTGATATGACGGCATCGAGTTCTTCGCTGCTTTTACCTTTCTTTCTCTCATATCGCATCAAATACACTGACGACGATTTGAAGACGATTACAGGCGCATTTGTTAATAAAAAAAGATAAAAGCAATAATTGTGCTCATTCTGGGGGACCCGAATGGACATTACTAACATGACGGCATCGAGTTCTTCTCTGCTTTTGCCTTTATTTCTGTCGCATCGCATCAAATACAACGACGACGATTTGAGGATGATTTCAGGCGCATTTGTTAATAAACAAAGGTAAAAGCAATGAATGTGATGAATCTGGGGAACCCGAATGAATATTACTAATATGACGGCATCGAGTTCTTCTCTCCTTTTACGTTTGTTTCTGTCGTATCGCGTCAAATACAATGACGACAATTTGAGGATGATTTCAGGCGCCTTTGTTAATGAAAAAAAAGGTAAAAGCAATAATTGTGACGAATCTAGGGGACCCGACTGGGCATTGCTAATATGACGGCATCGAGTTCTTCTCTGCTTTTACCTTTATTTCTATCATATTGGATCAAATAAAATGACGACGATTTAAGGATGATTACAGGCGCATTTCTTAACAAACAAAGATAAAAGCAATGATTGTGCAAATTCTGGAAGACCCGAATGGACATTGCTAATATGACGGCATCGAGTTCTTCTCTGCTTTTACCTTTATTTCTGTCGTATCGCGTCAAATACAACGACAAGGATTTGAGGATGATTACAGGCGCATTTGTTAATAAAAAAAGATAAAAGCAATAATTCTGCTCATTCTGTGGGACCCGAATGGACATTGCTAATATGACGGCATCGAGTTCTTCTCTGCTTTTGCCTTTATTTCTGTCGTATCGCATCAAATACAATGACGACGATTTGAGGATGATTTCAGGCGCATTTGTTAATAAAAAACGGTAAAAGCAATGATTGTGTCGATTCTGGGTAACCCAATTGGACAGGCCTGATATGACGGCATCGAGTTCTTCTCTGCTTTTACCTTTCTTTCTCTCATATCGCATCAAATACACTGACGACGATTTGAAGACGATTACAGGCGCATTTGTTAATAAAAAAAGATAAAAGCAATAATTGTGCTCATTCTGTGGGACCCAAATGGACATTGCTAATATGACGGCATCGAGTTCTTCTCTGCTTTTGCCTTTATTTCTGTCGTATCGCATCAAATACAATGACGACGATTTGAGGATGATTTCAGGCGCATTTGTTAGTAAAAAAAGGTAAAAGCAATGACTGTGATGAATCTGGGGAACCCGAATGAATATTACTAATATGACGGCATCGAGTTCTTCTCTGCTTTTACCTTTGTTTCTGTCATATTGCTTCAAATACATTGACGACAATTTGAGAATGATTTCAGGCGCCTTTGTTAATAAAAAAAGGTAAAAGCAACCATTGTGATGAATCTAGGGGACCCGACTGGGCATTGCTAATATGACGGCATCGAGTTCTTCTCTGCTTTTACCTTTCTTTCAGTCATATCGCATCGAATAAAATGACGAAGATTTGGGGATGATAACAGGCGCATTTGTTAATAAACAAAGGTAAAAGCAATGATTGTGTCGATTCTGGGTAACCCAATTGGACAGGCCTGATATGACGGCATCGAGTTCTTCTCTGCTTTTACCTTTCTTTCTCTCATATCGCATCAAATACACTGACGACGATTTGAAGACGATTACAGGCGCATTTGTTAATAAAAAAAGATAAAAGCAATAATTGTGCTCATTCTGGGGGATCCGAATGGACATTACTAACATGACGGCATCGAGTTCTTCTCTGCTTTTGCCTTTATTTCTGTCGTATCGCATCAAATACAATGACGACGATTTGAGGATGATTTCAGGCGCATTTGTTAATAAAAAAAGGTAAAAGCAATGACTGTGATGAATCTGGGGAACCCGAATGAATATTACTAATATGACGGCATCGAGTTCTTCTCTGCTTTTACCTTTGTTTCTGTCATATCGCATCGAATAAAATGACGAAGATTTCGGGATGATAACAGGCGGATTTGTTAATAAAAAAAGGTAAAAGCAATAATTGTGATGAATCTAGGGGACCCGACTGGGCATTGCTAATATGACGGCATCGAGTTCTTCTCTGCTTTTACCTTTCTTTCAGTCATATTGTTGTTATTGGTTTTGACCGCAAATGACCGAAGGTAACGTGAAAACAGAGAGAATATTAGTGCCTTATTATTAGGAATGTTCCATCGAATACTCGAATCGCGTCTTCATCATTGCTTTTACCATGGTTAATAAACAAATGAGCCTGTCGTCATTTTACCACAGCGTTCACATTTTATAACGGAAAATGACCGGAGGTAAGGTAAAAGCAGAGAGAATCTCCGTCCCTTGATTTCGGTAATGTCCCGTCAAACCTCCAATACGCTTGATCATCATTGCTGTTACATTTGTTAATTAACAAATGCGGCTACAAAAATTCTGCGAGCGTCATAATGAATTTAGATCCGAAATAACCGAAGGTAAGGTGAAAGCAGAGAGAATCTCGGTGCCGTCTTATCGGGAATATCCCGTCGAATCTCCGAGAACCATCGGGCTTATTTCATTTGTCTTTTATAATTAACAAAGGCGCTTTCACACGTCCTCAGAGCGTCGTTATTGGTTTTGATCGAAAATGACCGAAAATAAGGTGAAAGCAGAGAGAATTTCGAAGCCGTGATTTTGGGAATATCCTATCGAACCCCCGAACCCCTTCATCATCATTGATTTTAACTTGGTTAATAAACAAGGGCGCCTGTCGTCATTTTACCAGCGCAAACAATTTTTTAGAAGATAAGTTGTAATTTAGATTTATTATTATATTAGAATTAACGTACAACCTAATAAAATAAGCGGTCAGAGTGCGCGATACATTTTTCGACACTAAAAGATAACTAATTAAAATAATAATGATAACTAATAAAAATAACTAATCAAATAAGAATTAATAGTAATAATAATGATTTTAAAAAGCACTGAGCGCTGGGAACGATCCCGCGCCCCTAGTGCACATTTTTCTCTGAAAAATTCCGAATTTTTCTATGAATTGGAACAAATATGAAGAATTCGGAGTTTTGCGGACAATTATTTTTACGCAAACATCCGAGTTTCTCCGAATTTCTCCGAATTTTTCCGAATATTTCATCATTTTAATTACGATCACGGGAAAATGTCGGAAATTATATGAAGGCTTTAAGGGGTAACACCACTGTAACGGCCTTACAGGAAGCGTATTTTGTGATATTTTTTTTGGCGGAAGAAAATGTGATAAAAAAATAATACTTGCGGCATTTATTGAGCATATATTTAAGTATATTGCTAGAAATTTTTATCCGAAAATATGACAAAATGGCGACACTGCAGCAATTCTTCCGAAGCATGTCGAAACTCTGCGGCACGCAGTATAACTGTGCCAATTTTAATATAAAAAAAGAATTTTGTTTTATTAGGTCTCGATTAACATTTTTAGTTAAATACTCGGCAATTACTCAAGAATCAATATTTCTAAAATCCCCTACGTGGTTCACTAGCTACACTCATCTAGATTACAAAAAAAATATTTTGTCCAGATTAAAATTGGCACAAGTTATACTACGTGCCGCATAGCACCTTAAGTTCAACATGCCTCGGATGAATTTGATTTTATAGGTACCATCTAATTTTTTTCATCTATAACTTTTCTCCGAATATCTCCGCAGCCGTTCACTCAATAGGAAAAAGAAAAAGTTCCGGAAAAAAAATTATAACAAGTTTTTTTTACGAAAATCTCATTTTATTAATCTCTAAATTTTCTCCGAATATTTTCGCAGCCATTCACCCAGGTAATAGGAAAAAGGGAAATTTCCGAAAAAAAATAATAATAATAAGTTTTTTTTACGAAAATCTCATTTCTTTTCATCTTTACCTTTTCTCCGAATATGTCCGCAGCCGTTCACTCAGGTCATATGTCTCATACGTACAGAAACTCTGTACTCATGTGTACAAAAATATGAAACTTCTGTACTCATATGTACAGAAACTCTCTAGTATGCTAAATAAATCATTAGCACAATGCCAGTTATCAATCGATAAGAGGCCACGCTGATGTAACGTCGTATGGCACACTTCCGATGAAGAATGTCATTTCGTGCGTCCGAAGTTTCTAGCTCTGTCTGAGATTAGTTGTTTCGTGTACAAAACGTTGCTAGTAGTTGAAAAAAATATTAGTTTCAATAAATCGGCAGAGACGGAGATAGATTAAAAATCAAATGATGTACTGTACACCTCGTAGTAAAAAAAATTGCGTGCGCCTGGATATTCTGCCTACTTTTTAGATCTACTTGCATACGTTCTAGAACTCTACATAAATTCAGATAGATTCCTGAACAAGGATAAATTGTCCAGGCGTGAGCGGCGAGACTTCTCGATCGTTGCATAGTACAGGTTTAATAAAAAAAAGTCGATTTCCCGTGTCTGAAGCTTCTTGTCACTTCTCACATGTTTTTACATGTACGAGAACTTTGTGGTACCGTAAAAAAAATATTAGACAACAATAGGTCATCAAGGAATGACAGGTGACACTGCTCGATATTTCGACCGTCCAACTTTAAAAAAAATATCTCGCCCTTCTCAAGGTTATGGCTACTTCTCTATCATCTTTCTGTATGTACTGTAACTTTCTAGCACTGTAAAGAAGTGTTAGAGAACGAGAAGTTGCCTAGGGAGGAATAGTATCGCTGCTCGATTCTTGTGTGGTGGGGCTTGAATAAATGTGTTTTTCTTCGTGTGTCTGAAGCTTTCGGCTACTTCTCAACTACGTATTTATGTGTAGGAGAGCTCGCTAGTATTTCAAAAACAAATCTTGGACAACAATGAATCGGCAAGGGATGAGAAATCCGACTGCTCGACTGTTGTATGGAACACTTTCCAGAAAAAAATCGTTCTCCCTTTCTGAAGCATCTGACTACTCCTTTCATGTGTGTCCATGTGTACTGAAACTCTCTAGTACGGTGGATAAATCATTAGACAACAATCACTCAACAAGGGATGAAAGGTCAGGCTGCTGTACCGTCGTGTGATACACTTCCGATCAAAAAAATTATTTCACGCGTCCGTAGTTTTTGCCCCTTTCTGACATCGGTTCTTTCGTGTTGTGAGAGTCTCTAGTAGTTGAAAAAAATATTAGTCTCAATAATTCGGCAGAGAGGGAGATAGAACAAGAATCGAATGTCGTATGATATAGGTTTGCTAAAGAAAATCCATTTTCCGTGTCTGAAGCTTCTAGTTACTTGTCACATGTGTTTTTATTTGTACGAGACCTTCCTCGTACTGGAAAAAAATATTAGACTACAAGAAATCATGAAGGGTCGACAGGTGACACAGCTCGACTGTTCTATCGTACAGTTGTAATGAAAAAAAATATTTAGAGCCTCTCAAGCTTATGGCTACTTCTCCGTCATGTTTCTGCGTGTACTGTCACTCTCTCGTAGTGTACCAGGTGTGTAAGTATGAAACCGGAATTTTTGTACAGAAAAAACACGTATCCACCTTTTGTATTTTTCCCATGGCTTTCAACCGAAGGGAGATGGCTTCTCGGGTCACCTTTAACTGATCCGCCAGTTGTTGTTGTGTTTGAGCGTCATCTTCGTCCAACAAGGCTTGCAGGTCAGCGTCTTCAAACTTTTTCGGTGGTCATCCACGTTATTCGTTCCTCACGTCAAAATCGCCACTTTTGAACCGTTTGAACCACTCGAAACACTGTGTTTTACCGATCGCATGCTCACCAAACGCCTCCACAAGCATTCGATGCGATTCGGCTGCGGTTTTCTTCAGATGAAAACAGAAAAGTAGTGCTGTCCGCAAATCGTAATTTGTTGGCACAAAACTCGACATGTTTATCTCTAATAAATAATGCTACTGAATGAAACTCGTGTTATTGTGAGTTGGAAATCTTTGTCGGATATTAATACAATAACAAGACACCGCTGACGTGATGTGTCGGTAACTGCATCGACATCTAGCGCCACCTATGGGCAAATTCCGGTTTCATACTTACACACCTGGTAGAGAAGTGCTAGATATCGAGAAGTCGTCAAGGGAGGAAAGGTACCGCTGCTCGATCGTTGCGTCATGGGGCGTGAATACAAATATGTTTTTGGTGTGTCTAAAGCTTTTGGCTACTTCTCATATACGTCTTTATGTGTACGAGAATTTTCCAGTACTTTAAAACAAATATTGGACAACAATGAATCGGCAAGGTATGAGAAATCCGACCGCCCGACTGACGTATGGTGCAGCTGTGAAAAAAAAAATCATGCTGTATTGCTGAAGAATCGGGCTACTCGTTTCACGTGTCATTATACGTATTAAAGCTCTCTAGTATGTAAAATAAACCATTAAAGAACAATCAGTTAACAAGCGATGAGAGGCCAGTGTGCTGTAACGTCGTGTGATGCACTTCCGATCAAAAAATTATTTCGTGCGTCCGAAGTACGCATAAAATGTATATACGCATGAAAAATGTACAGCATGATTTTTTTGTCTATGAAAGATATTGTTGTATGTACCATACAACAATCGAGAGGTCTTACGTCTCATCCCTCGTCGATTCATCGTTGTTCAATATTTGTTTTTGAAAGACTGGTGAGTTCGCCTACACCTAAAGACGTATATGAGATGTAGCCAAAAGCTTCAGACACACGAAAGTAAATTTTTTTTTCAAACTCCTCCGCACAACAATCGAGCAGTGGTATTGGACAGCAATAAATTGACAACAAGTAAAATAAATAAATAAGCAAGGTTCTTCGATAAAGTCGCGCAACTTTTTACGTTTTAGGCGACGGTGGTATTCACATATTCTTAAGAGGAACCACAAACAAAGTCGCAACATGTTTGGATTTCCAAAGTCCACACGTATCGAAAAGTGAAAAATTGATCTCACGCTCTCAAGATCTTATTTCTTTCAAAACCGGACACGGAAAATCGATATTTTTTTTATTAAACCTGTACCATACAACATTCGATTCGTGTTCTTTCTCCCTCTCTGCCGACTTATTGAGACTAATATATTTTTTTTAACTACTAGATACTTTTAGAACACGAAAGAACCGATGTCGGAAGGAGGCAGAAAACTTCGGCCGCACGAAATAATTGTTTTGATCGAAAATGTATCACACGACGCTACAGCGCACTGACCTCTCATCCCTTGTAAACTGATTGTTGTTTAATGGTTTATTTGAAGTACTAGAGAGCTTTAGAACAAATAAATACACGTGAAAGAAGTAGCGAGAAGGTTCAGCAATACAGCATGATTTTTTTTTCTATGGAAGCTGTACCATGCAATAGTCGAGCAGTCGGATTTCTCATACCTTGCCGATTAATTTAAGACCACTAGTTGTTTGTGGAATACTGGCAAGTTTTCCTACATATAATGACGTTCATGAGAAGTATCCAAAATCTTCAGTCACGCGAATTTTTTTTTTTTTTTGTATTCAAGCCCCATGGCATGACAATTGAGCAGCACTTCTCTGACAGAGAAGTAGCCATAAGCTTGAGAGGCGCAAAATAATTTTTTTCATTAAAGTTGTACGGTAGAACAACCGAGCAGTGTCACCTGTCTTCCCTTGACGACCTATTGTTGTCTAATATTTATTTACGGTACCGCAATGTTCCCGTATATATCAAAACATATGTCAGAAGTTAGTAGGAGCTTCAGACACGGGAAATAATTTTTTTTTATTTAACGTTTACCATGCAACAATCGAGAAGTCTCACCTCTTATGCCTGGACAATTTATTGTTGTCCAGTATTTGTTCTGAATTCCTGGAGAGTTCTCGTGCGCATACAAATAAATCTACAAAGTCGGCAGCATATTCAGGCGCAAGCGATTTTATTTTCTACGAGGTGTTCAATACAACATTTGAGTTTTTATCTATCTCCTTTGCTGCCGATTTATTGAGACTAATATTTTTTTTTCCACTACTGGCGACTTTTAGTACACGAAAGAATTAATGTCAGACGGAGGCCGAAATTTCGGACCCACGAAATAATATTTTTGTTCGAAAGTGTACCATACGACATTACAGCAGCCTCGCCTCTCATCCCTTGATGACGGGTTGTTATGTAATGATTTATTTAGCGTACCAGAGCGTTTCGGTACCCGCAAAGACACATGGAAGAAACAGCTTCAGACATCGAGAATTATTTGTTTCTGTAAAGTATTCCAAAGATCAGTGGTGCAGTGTGTTTTCTCATCCCTCGCTGATTCATTGTTGTCCAATATTTGTTTTGGAAGTACTAGTGAGTTCTCCTACACATAAAGACGTATATGAGAGGTAGCCAAAAGCTTCAGACACACGAAACAATTCTTTAAATTCAAGCTCCACCGCACAACAATCGAGCTGTGGTACGTTCTTTCCCTTCATCACTTTTCGTTGTCGAGCGCTTCTTTGCAGTGCTTGAGAGTTACAGTACACACAAAAGATGACTTAAAAGTAGCCATAAGCTTGAGACGCCCGACAGAATTTTTTTCATGGCAGTTATACCGTAGAACAATCGAGCAACGTTACCTGTCATCCCTTAATGACTCATTGTTGTCTAATAATTTATTTACAGTGCGAGGAAGGTCTCGTAAATATAAAAAAAACGTATGTGAGAAGTAAGTAGAAGCATCGGTCAAGGGGGATCGATTTTTTTAAAATTAAACCTGCACTATGCAACATTCGATTCTTTTTTCGGCCTCTCTACCGATTCATTGAGACTGATATTTTTTCTCAACGACTGGAGACTTTTAGAACAAGAAAGAACCGATGTCAGAAGGGGCCCAAAACTTCGGACGCACGAAATAATTATTGTCATCGGAAGTGTATCACACGACGGTACAGCAGTCTGAGCTCTCACCCCGTGTTGACTGATTGTTGTCTAATGATTTATTATTGTCCTAGAGAGTTTCAGTACGCATGGAGAAAGAAGCATGGAAAAAGTATCCAGAAGCTTTAGAAATACAGAATGATTTTTTTTCTGGCAAGTATTCCATACAACAGTCGAGCAGTGGGATTTCTCATCCCTCGCCGATTCATTGTTGTCCAATATTTGTTTTTCAAATTATGGCGAGTTCTCCCACACATTAGGACGTATATGAGAAGTAGCCAAAAGTTTCTGACACACGAAAACAAAAAAATGTTCGAAGCCCCACCACACAACAATCGCGCAGGGCTTCTTGATGGCTTCTCGCTGTCTAGCACTTCTCTACAGTACTAGACAGTTACAGTACACGCAAAAAGATGACAGAGACGTACCCATATGCTTGAAAGGCGAGAACTATTTTTTTTCATTACACTTGTACGGTAGAACAATTGAGCAATGTCTACTGTCATTCCTTGATTACCTATTGGTGTCTAATGGTTGTTTACCATACCACAATGTTCTCGGGCGTATAAAATCATATGTGAGAAGTGATTAGAAGCTTCAGACACGGGACATCATTTGTTGTTTATTAAACCTTTACCATGCAACGATCGAGAAGTCTCACATCTCATGCCTTGACAATTTATTGTTGTTCAGTATTCAATCTGAATTTATGGAGAGTTCTAGTACGCATATAAATAGATCTAAAAAGTCGGCAGAATATTCAGGCCGTCGCATTTTTTTTTGCTACGAGGCGTAAAGTACAGCATTCGATTTTTCATCTATCTCCTTCTCTGCCGATTTATTGACACTAATATTTTTGTTTATCTACTAGCGACTTATAGTATACGAAATAACTAATGTCAGGCGGAGCCAGATACTTCGGACTCACGAAATGAGATTTTTTATCGGAAGTGTACCATACGATCTGACAGCAGCCTGGCATCTCATCCCTTGATGACTAGTTGTTGTCTAACGATTTATTTAGCATACTAGAGAGTTTGAGTACGCAGAACGACACATGAAAGAAGTAGCCAGAAGCTTCAGATATCGCGAATGATTGTTTTCTGAAAATCGTTCCATAGAACACTCGAGCAGTGTTATTTCTCATTCCTCGCCGCTTCATTGTTGTCCAATATGTGTTTTTGAAATCCTGGCGAGTTCTTCCATACATTGAGACGTATATGAGAAGTAGCCAAAAGCTGCGGACACACGAAACAATTTTTCAATTTAAGCTCCACCACACAACAATCGCGCTGTGGTACCTTCTCTCCCTTCATCACTTCTCGTTGTCTAGCACTTCTTTATAGTACTGGACAGTTACAGTACATACTGAATGATGACTGAGAAGTAGCCATAAGCTTGATAGGCGCGAAAGATTTTTTTTCATAGAAGTTGTACGGCGGAACAATCGAGCAGTGTCACCGGTCATCCCTTGATGACTGATCGTTGTCTAATATTTTTTTCTACAGTACGAGGAAGTTCTCGCACATAGAAAAAGCATTTCTGATAAGTAACTAGAAGCTTCAGACATGGGAAATCGATTTTTAAATATTAAACCTGTACCATACAACATTCGATTCACGTTCTGTCTCCCTCTCCGCCGATTACTCGAGACAAATTTTTTTTTTCAACTACTAGAGGCTCTTAGAACACGAAAAAACCGATGTCAGAAAGAGCCAAAAACTTCGGACGCACGAAATAATTGTTTCGATCCAAAGTGTAACACACGGCGGGACACCAGTCTGAGCTCTCATCCCTTATTGATTGATTGTTGTCTAATGATTTATTAAGCGTACCAGAGAGTTTCATTACACATTGAGATTCATGGAAGAAGTAGCCAGAACCTCCAGGCGTACAGAATGATTTTTTTCTGGAAAGTATTCGATACAACAGTCGAGCAGTGTCAATTCTCGTCCCTTGCCGATTTATTGTTGTCCCATATTTGTTTTTAAAATACTGGCGAGTTCTCCTGCACACAAAAACGTATATGAGATGTAGCCGACACCTTCGGACAAAATAATGTTTTTTTTCTTCAAGGCCCACCGCACAACAATCGAGCACGGGCACCTTTCCTCTCTTGTCTCATGCCTGGACAATTTATCGTTGTTCATTGTTCGTTCTGAATTCCTGGAGAGTTCTAGTACGCATACAAATAGGTCTAAAAAGTCAGCAGCATATTCAGGCACACGCGATTTTTTTTGCTACGAGGTGTCCAATACAACACTTCATTTTTTATCTATCCCCTTCGCTGCCGCTTTATTGATACTAATATTTTTTTCCCACTACTAGCGACTTTTAGTACACGAAATAATTAATGTCAGACGGAGCCAGAAACTTCGGACGCACGAAATAATATTTTTGATCGAAAGTTTAAAATACGACGTTACAGCAGCCTGGCCTCAGATGCATTGATGACTGGTTGTTGTCTAATTATTTATTTAGCGTACTAGATAGTTTCAGTACACACACAGACACGCTGAAGAAGTAGCCAGAAGCTTCAGACATTGAGAATAATTTATTTCTGGTCAGTGTTCCATAGAACAGTCGTGCAGTTTGATTTCTCATCCCTCGCCGATTCACTGTTGTCCAATATTTGTTTTTGAAATACTGACGAGTTCTCCTACACATAAATACGTATGTGAGAAGTAGCCAAAAGCTTCAGACACACGAATCAATTTTATTTTATTCAAGCCCCACCACACAACAATCGAGCAGTGGTACATGTCCTCCCTTGATGACTTCTCGTTTTCTAGCACGCATTTACAGTACTGGAGAGTACTGCACTAGCACTTGGATACATTTCCACCTGTATAAAACATCGATCGAAACGGAGATTGACACGAGATACGAAACTTGTTTCTTGAAATCTTTTATGCCCACGCATGTATTAAACGTTTTTGATAGGATCGAGACGAATCCAATATGAAAAAGCATTTATTCATGTGATCTTTTACGTTCTAATATCGAAATCGCGATAAAAGAGTTTGGAGTCGTTTCCGATGATTTTTTTTTATACAAAATCACCTCCCTCGCTATGGAAAACAGCGTTTCAGAACTACTACTGCTGCAGTAGTAGTAGTTCAGTACAAAGAAACGAAAGCAATCTATTGCGAAATGTTTTCTGATTGAAGACATTGCTCCACGACGAGACCACTTGCATTTGCACTTGGTTTAATTCCCACCTGTAGACAACATTGATCCAAACGGAGATTTACAAGAGATCCGGCTTTTACTTTTTTTACCTTCGATAAATGAGCAAACAATAAATATTTTGTTTGCGCTGTGGAGTCGAATGCAATGTGCAAGACGATTTGTTAGAACAATGTTTCATGTTTATTTATTGGAATCGCGTTTACAGTGGTTGGATTCTTTGCCTTTGCATAATGTCGAAAAAACTTACGTCGACAAAATTAAACACCACAATGTGTATTCTTCAAAATATAATGATTGTGTTCGTCGAAAATCGCATGCATGGAGATATCGGCTTAAAGAAAAAATGTTTAAAGGCAACGGAGATTCAAAGTTGAATACATTAAAATCCAATACGAAATGTGTTTTATCGCGGCAACTTTTTCATAGTATCTCATAGTGGTTATCATATATTTTCATCTATGATAATCACTTGAGCTTCGTTCTGATGAGCCATCTCGCACGCCTCGGGGCATATTCAACGAAACTTGAGAAAAAATAGATGGGAGTTAAGATGAGTACATTTCAAGTACGTTAAGGGGGGCGCCGAAACACCAGGCGCGGAGTCGATTTCATCTTCGTCGTCTGCAGAACGCCACTGCCGTTTTACTTGCGCAGCTTCCAAGCACCGGTCAAGCGATGTACTCGCTCTGACATGAGCGACGATGAAATCGAGAACGAATTTGGGCGAACCATTGTCCGAATTGTTTTTGTACCCTTCTTGGCAACTACCTCGGCTTCAAGAACGCACCGTGCACGCCTTGGGAATAATTTGTTCGATCTTAGATAATATCCAGGACTGCTATGACGAGGATGTTCGAACAACGTTAAATGTTTCTCGCAAACACCAAGCGCGACGCCAATTTCGTCTTCATCACGTGAACAATGATCCTGTCGTCGTACTGACAGCTTGCGAACACGCGCGTCTCTCCTACTCGCTCTCAGCGGAAATAGTAGGAAGTCGAGGAACAATTCGGGTGGTTCGTTTTCGGATGATCTACTTTACATTTCCATTGAAAAAACGCAACAAAGTTAGAACACTATATACAGTTTGATGTAAATGCTTTAATATTTACAATGAGGACACTATAACAACAACAACAATGAACGCAATATTTACAATTTTGACAATATGTACAATATGTACATTAAAAACGAAACAATAACATAACAGAACAATAAAACACACGAAACAATAACAACAAAAGAACAATGAACACGAAGCCAATATGTACAATAGATACATGCCGAGACAGAGCCACCAAACCAAAAGACCTAACGCTATCGAAACTTTCGGTTCTGGGTTTCGGTCTATCTTGTATCGATCATATAAATGCCTCTGCATCATCGGTGGCGGGAAAATATATTGACTGGAGGACTCAATGAAAGGCTATTCATGATTTTTTGAGAGCCCTATGAGTAGCGTAAAGTAAACGACCTTTTAGAATGCGCGCCTTTTTTTTAACATTCGGTAAAGAATGAGGTGGTATTTCGCCGTTCATATAGCAGAAGCTTGTCAGTCTTTCTAGATCAATTTTAAAATCGTTTTTTCGACTTAGATGGAACGTTTCGTCGTCAGCAAAATCCTCCAATAAGAACCCCTAATGTTCTTTTGTTTGGTGAACTCAAAACACTTTACAATATCAGAATCGACTATGACAGATGATATGAAAGAGAGTTGGCTACTGTTGCAGACCACAGTGAACATATCATAAAGATAAGAACTGATCATGGAAGAGAATGAGTTCGCATTAAGCACCTCCCGAAGAAATGGAATTATGGGTTCCATCGCTTAATAAGGTGCTCAATGTGGGCCCCTTCTCTATCTACGCATAATTCTAGTCTTTTTGTCATGTTGGCTCTAGTCCGCCGCAGCATACGTGGGGTTATCGATGCAAATGCACCCCTTATTCTCTCTCGCATATCGTCTTCCGTAGTCGGTTCTGTCCTGTAGACAATGTTTTTTATTGTTCCCCATACGAAAAAATCGAGGGGTGTCAAATCGGGAGATCGTGGCGGCCACGGAATCGTTCCATGTAAAGCGAGAACCCGATTGGGAAAACGCTGACGCAGAATGGCTCGCACGTTTCGTGCTGTATGAGCCGGGTGTCCATCTTGTTGCCACCACATTCTTAGCCGAACGGCCAAAGGAACGTCTTCTAGAAGGTCGGGGAGAACGTTTGTTAACAGTTCTTCATACTTAACGCTGTCCATATTGCCTTCAAAAAATCATGGACCGACAATTCTATCGTTGAGAACACCGGCCCACACATTGACCCGCCAACGGTTCTGCAGAGGGATTTCGATGACCCATCCTGGATTTTCCTCAGCCCAGTACCGGACGTTTTGACGGTTGACCATCTTGCGGTTTTAGAACCCTGCCTCGTCAGTAAATAATACAAATTTCAGGAAGTCCGGGTCTTGTACCTCCTGACCAAGGGCCCACGCGCAGTATTCGAGCCTTCGCTCGTGATCATCGGCGTGCAATTCTTGGCTAGCGTGCGCTCGATATGGGTACCGCCGCTGCCGCAATATTTTTCGCACCGTTTCGCGGTTCACATCTGGACAAAGAAATGTGCATACTATATGCAACTGTCATTCCCCCCACCCCTCTCTCTCTCTCTCCCTCCCCTTGATTTATCCGAGCTGGGGCAAAAACTTGACATTGGCGCCCACCCCCTTCAGCATGGGAGATTAATGATTTTGAAAAACTCACAAAACAAATATACTGGGTGAGATTTTCATGACCGGGAATAAGAACCCTTAAATAAATTTGCGCCATTTATTACCTATTTGCTAAAAACTTTTCCTTGTGTGTGATATTAACATAGAATGCATATAACCAGTGTAGACAACGCACAAGCCAGATTGTACACACACCTCCAATCTTTAGGTCACAGCAAATTTTACTATCTAATCTTGCTACAGCTTTACACGTCGAGCTTTCATTTCCGCGACAGAATCTATTACCTCATCGGCTCGTCTCATAGGCGGTTTTATTTTCTACGGCTAAGATCGCGAGGCCGTCGAAACTCACTTTCACTAAAGCGCCATGAATGCTACGTGCTTTAGTGAAACAATTTTTTTTTCAAACACTTGAATTTGGCTCTCTGTCAATCTCTCTCGATCTCCCTATCAGAATCTATCCGATTCCCTCGTATCCTATCTCACTCTCCCTCACATTCTCTCTCGATCTCTCTCTTTACCTCTCGATCTCTCTTTGATTCCCTCCTATTCTCTCTTATTTTAATCGCAGGTCTCTCTCGCCCTCATTACGGAGCGTAAATAAATTACGTAACGCTGAATTTCCCAAATATTGCCCCCCCCCCCCCCCCCCAAAGAAACAGAACCGTAACGCGTGACCTGAACTCCCCTCCGCCCCTTTAATTTCGATTCGTACCGGGTGCTTTGTCGTCAATTACGATTTTTTTCATAAATATGAAGTATATATCCATCTAGTATTATACCAATTTATATTAAAAAATCTTTAAAGTTGATCGAGATGTATGCTTTGACATGACGGTGAAAAACAAATTTCTCGTCATTGTATCATCGATGTCTTTATGAAAGATTATCTGTAAATGAAAGGTCAACAATTTATACATTACCGATACAAATGTAGCTATCCTTATGCGTAGCCTTTTTTTTAAATTCCGGTTTGTTTTTTTACAAAACGCCGACGGTTTCGAATTTTTTGTCTATTTTCAAGACCCTTTTTGTAGGAGTGTGCGGGTAGCAGAATTGGTCGAGTCAGGTAGGGTAATTAGACTATTATTCGGATTGAGTACCCGATTTTTTTCGGGGACCCGTGATCGGACGGGCATGCTCGAACTTTATCGACTACCCGAGTTTTTCGAGCACTCGTTTAATATCGGGTACTCGAGAAGCTTTGTTGCTGAAACATAATTTCAAATTTCGTTTCATAGTAGATATCACCACGAAAACGTACCAAAACGGACAAAATAGACCCCAGCTCTACCCTTCACCGATAGGTTGGAATTTATAAGAAATACAAATAATTGATTTAATAATTTTAGTACTTTTGTTATGTGTATATTTACAATTTATTCCGGCAAACTTCTTTTACGACACTCGCATTTCAAGAAATACCGCGATTTTTCACTGCCGAAAAACTGAATAAAGGCAAGATTCTTCGTCGAATTTTTATTAATTCTGTCTAGTGCTAACTGGTAATTTCGGCGACTCATTCTTCTGAATTTAATTTTTGGTCCCTTTATAATTTTTTTCCCAGAAAAAACTTGTTCTTCAAACGCTTATGTCTCCGAAACTAATCGAGACATTTTCAATTTTTAAACGTCAAATGGAAGCTACATTTTTCTCGCTTCGAATAAGCGCAGGGCGTTGAATCTTGGTCTGTTGGGGATTTTTTCTCCATTTAAAACCCAGGTTAAAAATTCAAAACTTTAAGGCGTTTGCCGGAAGGGAAAATATTCATTGTACATTTTTTCCCTTCGCCCACTTTGTAGGGATGGCAAAACGCAACTTTCCCGCGCTATTACGATACGCCAAAATTGTCCGTTTTTCACTCCGCCGTAGTACACAAACACACACACACAAGCGCGCGCGCGCACGCACGAATGCACTCACGCACGCACGCATGCACCCAGGCAGGCACGCACCCACGCACGCGCGCATGCACGCACGCACGCACGCAGAATGGAAAAGTGAAACGAAAAAAGATGTTTACAGTATAATCATTTATTCGTTTTATCGCCTTCGATTTTTCGTTTTCTCCTATTATTTGATCGATACGCCTAGATAAAAAATAAATATAAATATAAATAATGGATACGGATCTTAGAGTCGTTCACGAAGAGCCGAAGTTTAAGAGTACTCGACATTTACGAGTACCCAAAATTTGAAAGTACCCGATAACCGAATTCGGATACCGGATAGTGTCGGGTGATGTAAAAACGTAACCCGTCGGGTACCCGATCAAATCGAGTACCCGCGCGCCACTACTTTTTTGTATTGAAGTAGTCTTTAAAAATAGTAATTATCGAAATGTACAAAATCGGCTACGTGCAACCGTAGTTGCACTGCGATTACAAAAATTTCAAAAAAGAGTTAAAAATCGGTCGATAAGTTTTCGAGCATTCGCTGGGAGAAGGTCGAAACAAATGCTTATAAGAAAAGCGCATTAAAAGTTTTCGTTCCGTTTTTCTTGATAAAAAGTTATATTTTTTTTCTAGAATATTGATACTAACATTAAAGTATCTAGCGACGCGCGATTGGCGATTTGACGTTTCTTCATCTTCATTATATTTCTCAAAATAATAAGAGCCTGTGCTTTATCTATTGTGAACGATGCCACACCTGTAGGGACTGAGGGCAGTAACCGGTCGCGCTAACTGATTCCACTAAAGTGACTCTAACACCGTCAATTTTCGAACTTGTGAATAAAAATTTCACCAAAATGTCTCTTAATATGTGCACCTTCAAGAATTATAAAGGAAAAAAATCCAAATTTCGCTTGGGGAAAGTGGGGAAGCTACTGTGCAAGTTTTGGTCATTGTACGCACCTAATGCACGAGCGAGGCCTCTTGCACTCTGCACGGGGTTTTCCTCGATGGCCTGGAGTACGGGTGCCCGGACTTCGTCGGTGACTGGCTTCACGCGCGGTCTCCGCGGAGCTTTTAACGTGCCGTGCTCTGCGATGGTCTCTGCAAGTCTTTTGCAAAAAGATTCTCACTCAATGTACTCATTCCCGGCTCACTTAATGTATTAACCTCCGAAACCCAATGTAGTCGAGATCCACAAAGTAACACGTTTTGGATCCCGTAATATATACGTACCGTCGGAAGCTTTGGCGCGAAGGAGTCGGTTCGCCGTATTCTTCGCGATAGAGGCGCTCGCACAGCGAATAATTATCATTCGATCGCGCTAATACCGCATGCATTCTAACACGCCTTTCCTCGGCCATGATGGTTACGCCGAGAATGAATGCTCGCGACGAGCCCATCGAGAAACAAATGTCGATCATCGCTAGCTTTTGTCGAAAATTGTCGTTCACACCCATAATACGACCTCGCGAGAACGGAGAGCATGTTATGAATGTATAGATATAGTATATCCCCGAATAACGGGGCCGGTTAAAAGAAAATGTGCGCACGTAAAACCGCACACTATTATCGAGTCGCTGCCGCGCTTGGACACGAAAATTGCCATGAAATCGAATGTATTTCCGTAATCGCTCCAAATCAATTCAACAAATACTTCCGATCAAAAAAATTATTTCGTGCGTCCGAAGTGTTCGGCTCTTTCTGACATCTGTTCTTTCGCGTTCTAAAAGTATCTAATAGTTGAAAAAAAATATTAGACTCAATAGATCGGCAGAGAGGAAGATAGGAAAAGAATCAAATGGTGTATGGTACGGGTGTAATAAAAAAAATTGATTTCCCGCGACTGAAGCTTCTAGTTACATCTCGCATATGTTGTTATATGTACGAGACCTTCCTCGTACTGAAAAAACTATTAGACAACAATAAGTCATCAAGGGATGACAGGTGACACTGCTCGATTGTTCTACCATACAACTAACATGAAAAAGATTATTTCGCGCCTCCCAAGCTTATGGCAAATTCTCAGCCATCTTTCTGTGTGTACTGTAACTATCCATTACTGTAAAGGCGTGCAAAACAACGATAAGGGATGAGGAGAGAAAAGGTACCACTGCTCGATTCTTGTGTGGTGGAGGTTGAAACAAAAAGATGTTTCGTGTGTCTCAAGCTTTTGGCTACTTCTCATATACGTCTTGATGTGTAGGAGAACTCGCCAGTATTTAAAAAACAGATATTGGACAACGATGAATGGGCGAGGGATGAGAAATCACAGGGCTCGACTGTTCAATGGAACACTGTCCAGAAAAATATAATTGTCGATTTCTGAACCATTTGGCTACTTCTTCCATGTGTTTTTATGTGTACTGAAGCTCTGTAGTACGCTGAATAAATCATTAGACAACAACCAGTCATCAAGGGATGAGAGGTCAGGCTGCTGCAACCTCGTATGGTACACTTTCGATCAAAGATACTATTTCGCGCGTCCGAAGTTTATGGCTCATTCTGACATTAGTTTATCGTGTGATAAAAGTCGCGAGTAGTAGGAAAAAAAAGGTATTAGTCTCTATAAATCGGCAGAGAGGGAGATGGATCGAAGAGAAAATGCTGTAATGTAAATCTCGTAGCAGAAAAAAAGCGCGTGTGTCCGAATATGCTGGCCACTTTTTACATCCGTTTATATGCGTATCGGAACTCTCGGAGAATTCATAAAAAATACTGGACAACAATAAATGGCCGAGGCATGAAAGGTGGGAATTCTCGATTGTTGCGTGATACAGACTTAATGAAAAATCTGTTTTCCAGTGTCTGAAGCTTCTAGTTAGTTCTCACATGTGGTTTTATTTGTAGGAAAACTTTCTCGTACTGTAAACAAAATATTAGACAACAATAAGTATTCAACTTCTATGAAAAAAAACACTCCGCTACTCTCAAGCTTATAACAACTTCTCGGCCATCTTCCTGTGCGAACGGTAACTTTCCATTACTGTAAAGGCGTGCTAGACAACGACAAGTCATCCAGGGAGAACGGTACCACTGTGCGCTTGTTGTGTGGTGGGGCTTGAATAAAAAAAGTCGTTGCGTGTGTCCCAAGATTTTGGCTACTTGTCACATACGTCTTTATGTGTAGGAGAGGTAGCCAGGAGTTCAAAAACAAATATTGGTCAACAATGAATCGGCAAGGGATGAGAAATCGATCTGCTCGACTGTTCTATGGAGCACTTTTCAGAAAAAAATCATTCTCGATTACTCAAGCGTCTGGCTACTTCTCCCATGTGTCTTTATGTATACTCAAACTCCCTAGTATGCTAAATAAATCATTAGAACAGAACCAGTCGTCAATTAATGAGAGGTTAGACTGGTATACCGTCGTGTGATACACTTCCGATCAAAAACATTGTTTCCTGCATCCGAAGTGTTTGGCTCCTTTTAAAATTTGTTGTTGCCTATTCGAAAATTCTCTGGTGGTTGAAAAAAATATTGGTCCCTATAAATCACGAGGAAAAGGGAGATAAAACAAGAATCGAATGTTGTTGGGTAAAGGTTTAATGAAGAAGAAAACGATTTCCCTTGTCTGAAGCTTCTAATAACTTTTCACATATGTTTTTATATGTACGAGAGCTTACACGTACTGTGAAATAATATTAGACAACAATAAGGCATGAAGGGGTGACAGATGACATTGCTCGATTGTTCTACCGTAAAACTACAATGAAAAAATTATTTCCCGCCTCTCAAGCTTATCTCAGGCTACTTCTCTGTCAGCTTTCTGTCTGTACTGTAACTCTTTAGTACTGTAGACAAGTGCTAGACAACGAGAAGTCATCAAGGGAGGAACGGTAGCCTTGCTCGAACGTTGTGTGGTGGGGCTTGAAAAAATAAAACATTTTCGTGTGTCTGATGCTTTTGGTTACTTCTCACATACGTCTTTATGTGTATGAGAACTCGCCAGTGTTTCGCAAACAAATATTGGACACTGCTCGACTGTTCTATGGAACACTTTTCAGAACAAAATCATTCTCGATTTCTGAAGCTTCTGGCTACTTTTTTCATGGGTCTTTATGTATATTGAAACTGTTCGGTATGCTAAAGAAATCATTAGAACAACACAAGTCATCAATGGATAAGAGTTCAGGCTGCTGTAACGTCGTATGGTACACTTTTGATGAAAATTTTTATTTCGTGCGTCCGAAGTTTCTGGCTCCATCTGACATTAGTTCTTTCGTGTACTAAAAGTCGCTAGGAGTTGAAACAAATATTAGTCTCGATAAAGCGGCAGAGAAGGAGATAGATCAAAAATCAAATGTTGTATTGTACCCCTCGAGGCAAAACAAAATGCGTGACTGAATATGCTGCCGACTTTTTGCATATATTCGTATGCGTACTAGAAATATCCAGGAATGCAGAAAAAATTCTCGACAACAATAAATTGTCGAGGCATGAGAGGTGAGACATCTCGCTTGTTGCACGGTACGGGTTTAAGAAGGAAAAAAATCTTCCCGTGTCTTAAGCTTGTAGTTACTCCTCTCATATGTTTTTTTTATGTACGGGAATTTTAAGGCACCGTTAAAAAAATATTAGACAACAAAAGGTCACCACGGGATGACAGCTGACACTGCTCGATTGTTCTACCGTGCAACTGTAATGAAAAAAATTATTTTTGTTTTGAAATACTGGCTAATCTGAAAGTAAATTATTTTCGAAATACTGGCGAGTTCTCCTACGCATGAAGACGTATTTGATAAGTAGCCAAAAGCGTCAGACATACGAAAAAAAATGTTCTATTCAAGCCCCACCACACAACAATCGAGCCGGGGCACTTTTCCTCCCTTGACGACTTCTCGATGTCTAGCACTTCTTTACAGTACTAGAAAGTTACAGTACACACAGAAAGATGACAGAGGAGTAGCCATAAGCTTGAGAGGCGCCAAACAATTTTTTCCATTAACGATGCACGGTAGAACAATCGAGCAGTGTCACCTGTCATCCCTTGATGACCTATTGTTGACTAATATTTTTTGTACAGTTCCACAAAGGGAAATCAATTTTTTTTTATTAAACCTGCACCATGCGACAATGCAGAAGTCTCATATCTCATGCCTGGACAATTTATTGTTGTCCCGATTTTTTTCTGAATTCCTGGAGAGTTGTAGTACGCATACAAATGGATGTTAAAAGTCGGCAGAATATTCAGGCACACGCATTTTATTTGCTACGAGGGGAACAATGCAACATTTGATTTTTTTAACTGTCTCCTTCTCTGCCGATTTATTGAGACTAATATTTTTTTCCAACTACTGCCGACTTTTAGTACACGAAAGAACTGTTGTCAAACGGAGCCAGAAACTTCGGAAGCAAGATATAATATTTTAGATCGAAAATATACCATTCGACGTTACAGCAGCCCGGGCTCTCATCCATCGATGACTGGTCTTATTCTAATGATTTATTCAGCGTATTGGAGACTTTCCGTACACACTGAATGATGACTGGTCTTATTCTAATGATTTATTTAGCGTATTAGAGACCTTCAGTACACACAGATACATGGAAGAAGTAGCCAGGAGCTTGAGAAATCGAGACTGATGTTTTTCTGGATAGTATTGAATATAGCAGTGGAGCAGTGTGAATTATCATCCCCCGCCGATTCATTGTTGTCCAATATTTGTTTTTGAAATACTGGCGAGATCGCTTACACATGAAGACGTGTAAGAAAGGTAGCGAAAAGCTTCAAAGACAAGAAACAATTTTTTTTTCAATAATGCTCCGCCACACAAAAATCGGGTAGAGGTATCTTGCATCACCTGATCACTTCTTGTTGTGTACCACTTCTTTACAGTACTGGCGAGTAAGAGTACGCACAGAAAGGTGGCTGTTCATTAAAGTTGTACGGTAGAACAATCGTCCAGTGTCGCCTGTCGTCCCTTAATGACCTATTGTTGTCTAATATTTTTTGTACGGTACCACAAAGTTCGCGTACACAAAAAAACATATGTGAGAAGCGACTAGAAGCTTCAACCACGGGAAATCTTTTTTTTTTTAATTTTTATTAAACCTGTACCATGCAACAATCGAGAAATGTCACCGCTCATGCCTGGACATTTTATCAATGACCAGTATTTTTTCTGAATTTCTCGAGAGTTGTCGTAAGCATACGAAGAGATCTAAAAAGTGGGCAGAATATTCAGGCACAGGTGTTTTTGTTTGCTACGAAGTGTACAATACAACGTGTGATTTTTTATCTATCTCCTTCTCTGCCCATTTACTGAGACTAATTTTTTGTTGTCAACTACTAGCGACTTTGAGTACACACGTGAAATAATGTCAGGCGGAGCCAGAAACTTCGGACGCACGAAATAAGATTCTTTATAGGTATTCTGCCATACGACGTTACAGCAGCCTGACCTCTCATCACTTGATGACTGGTTTGCTTCTAATGATTTGTTTAGCAAACTAGACAGTTTCCGTACATATAAAGACACACGGAAGAAGTAGCCAGAAGCTTCAGAAATCGCGAATGATTTATTTTTGTAAGGTGTTCTATAAAACAGTCGAGCAGTGTGATTTCTCATCCCTCGCCGCTTCATTGTTTATTTGTTTATGAAATACTGGCAAGTTCTCCCATACCTGAAGACGTTCATGAGAAGTAGCCAAAAGCTTCAGGCCCACGGAACCATTTTTTTTTTTTTTTCATTCAAGCTCCACCACACAACAATCGAGCAGTGGTACCTTCTTTCGCTTGAACACGTCTCGTTGCCTAGCACTTGTTCACAATACTGGACAGTTGTAGTACACACAGAAAGATGGCTGAGACGTAGCCATGAGATGGAGAGGCGCGAACTAATTTTTTTCATGGATATTGTACGGCAGAACATTCACGCACTTTCGCCTCTCATCCCTTGATGACTTGTGGTTGTCTAATATTTTTTTTAACAGTACGAGGACGGTCTCGTACTTATAAAAACATATGCGAGAAGTAACTAGAAGCTTCAGACGCGGGAAATCGATTTTTTTTTAAATTTAGCCTGTACCATACAACAGTCGATTCTCCTTCCATCTCCCTCTCTGCCGATTTATTGAGACTAATATTTTTTTTTCACCTGGTACAGACATTGAGAATACGAAAGAAAATATGTCAGAGGAGCCTAAACCTTCGGACGCGCGACATAATTATTTCGATCGCAGGTGTCTCATACGACGGTACAGCAAACGGGCCGCGAAGCCATTGTTGCCTGATTGTTGGCTAATTATTAATTTAGCGTACTAGAGACATTCAGTACACATGGAGACACATGGAAGAAGCAGCCAGAAGCTTTAGAAATACAGAATGACTTTTTTGGAAAGTATTCCGTACGACAGTCGAGCAGTGTGATTTCTCATCCCTTGCCGATGCATTGTTGTCCAATATTTGTTTTTGAAATACTGGCGAGTTCTCCTAAACATAAAGACGTATGTGAGAATTAGCCAAAAGCTTCAGACACACGAAAGAACCATTTTTATTAAAGCCCCACCACACAACAATGGAGCACGGGTCACCTGTCACCCCTTGATGACATATTGTTGTCTATTTTTTTTTCACAGCACGAGAAAGTTCTCGCACGAAGTAACTCGATGCTTCAGACATGGGAAATCATGTTTTGTAAATTAAATCTGTACCATGCTACAATCGAGAAGTCCCACCTCGTGTGTCTGGACCATTTATTGTTGTCGAATTTTGCTTCTGAATTCCTCGACAGTTCCGGGACGCATACAAATAGATTTGAGATGTCGGCAGAGTATTCGGGGACACGCAATTTTATTTGCCACGAGGTGCACATTACAACATTTGGTTTCTTATCTACCTCCTGCTCAGCCGATTTATATGGACTAATATTTTTTTTTTTTTCAACTTCTAGCGACTTTTGGTACATGGAAGGCCCAATGACAGACGGTGCCAGAAACGTCGGAGGCGCGAAAAAAAATGTTGATCAAAAGTACACCATCCGACGATACAGCAGCCCGACCTTTCATCCGTTGATGATTGGTTTAGTTCGAATTATTTATTTGGCGTACTAGAGACTTTCAGTACACATAAAGACACATAGAAAAAGTAGCCAGAAGCTTCAGAAATCGCGAATGATATTTTTTTTGTAAAGTGTTCTATAAAACAGTCGAGCAGTGTGATTTCTCATCCCTCGCCGCTTCATTGCTGTCGAATACTTGTTTATGAAATACTGGCAAGTTCTCCTATACATAAAGCCGTTTATGAGATGTAGCCGAAAGCTTCAGACACACGCAACCACTTTTTTTCATTCAAGCACCACCACACAACAATCGAGCAGCGGAACCTTCTTTCGGTTGATCACTTCTCGTTGCCTAGCACTTCTTCACAGTACTGTACAGTTGTAGTACACACAGAAAGATGGCTGAGAAGTAGCCAGTAGATTGAGTAGATTGAGAGGGGCGAAATAATTTTTTTCACGGATATTCTACGGCAGAACAATCACGCAGTTTCGCCTGTCATCCCTTAATGACTTGTTGTTGTCTAATATTTTTGTTAACAGTACAAGGATGGCCTCGTACATATAAAAACATATGCGAGAATCAACTAGAAGCTTCAGACACGGGTAATCGATTTTTTTATTATGCCTGTACCGTACAACGTTTGATTCTTGTTCCGTTTCCCTATCTGCCAATTTATTGAGACTAATATTTTTTTTCACCTACGACTTTCACGACTTTGCGAATACGAAAGAAAAGATGTCAGAAGGAGCCTAAACCTTCGGACGCGCGAAATAATTATTTTGATCGGAAGTGTCTCACACGACGGTACGGCAATCTGACCGCTCATCCATTGTTGACTGATTGTTGGCTATTGATTTATTTAGCGTACTAGAGACTTTCAGTACACATGGAGACTCATGGAAGAAATAGCCAGAAGCTTTAGAAATACCGAATGATTTTTTTTTTGGAAAGTACTCCATACAATAGTCGAGCAGTGTGATTTTTCATCCCTTGCCGATGCATTGTTGTCCAATATCTTTTTTTTAAATACTGGCGAGTTCTCCTACACATAAATACGTATGTCAGAAGTAGCCAAAAGCTTCAGACATACGAAAAAACAATTTTTATTCAAGCCCCACCACACAACAATCGAGCACCGGTATCTTGCCTCCCCCGATCACTTCTTGTTGTGTAACATTTCTTCACAGTACTGGAGAGTAACCGTACACATAGAAAGTTGGCTGAGAAGTGGGCATAAGCTTGAGAGGCGCGAAATAATTTTTTTTTCGTGAGAGTTGTACGGTAGAACAATCGAGCAGTGTCGCCTGTCATCCCTTGATGACCTATTGTTGTCCAATATTTTTTGTACTGTGCCGAAAAGTTGTCGTACATATAAAAACACATGTGAGCTGCAGCTAGAAGCTTCAGCCACGGGAAAGGATTTTTTTTTTTTATCAAACCTGTACCATGCAACAATCGAGAAATGTCACCGCTCATGCCCGGACATTTTATTGTTGTACAGTATTTTTTCTCAATTTCTCGAGAGTTGCGGTAAGCAACCAAATATATCTAGAAAGTGGGCCGAATATTCAGGCACAGGTCTTTTTTTCGCTATGAAGTGGACAATACAACATGTGATTTTTTATCTATTTCCTTCTCTGCCCATTTATTGCAACGAATTTTTCGTTTTCAACCACTAGCGACTTTGAGTACACACGAGAAATAATGTCAGACGGAGCCAAAAACTTCGGACGCATGAAATAAGATTTGTTTATCGGAAGTGCGCCATACGACCTTACAGCAGCCTGACCCCTCATCAATTGATGACTGGTTTGCTTCTAATGGTTTATGAAGCATACTAGGCAGTTTCAGTACACATAAAGACACATGGAAGAAGTAGCCAGAAGCTTCAGAAATCGCGAATGATTTTTTTCTGTAAATTGTTCTATAAAACAGTCGAGCAGTCTGATGTCTCATCCCTCGCCACTTCATTATTGTCCAATATTTGTGTATGAAATTCTGGCAAGTTCTCCAATATGTAAAGACGTTTATGAGATGTAGCCAAAAGCATGAGAAACACGGAATCTTTTTTTGTTTCATTCAAGCTCCACCACACAACAATCGAGCAGTGGTACCTTCTTTCGATTGGTCACTTCTCGTTGCCTAGCACTTCCACACAGTACGGGACAGTTGTAGTATACACGGAAAGATGGCTGAGAAGTAGCCATGAGATGGAGAGGGGCAAAACAATTTTTTTCATGGATATTGTACGGTAGAACAATCACGCACTTTAGCCTGTCATCCCTAGATGACTTGTGGTTGTCTAATATTTTTTTTAACACTACGAGGATGGTCTCGTACATCTAAAACCATATGCGAGAAGTGACTAGAAGCTTCAGAAACGGGAAATCGTTTTTTTTTTATTATGCCTGTACCATACAACGTTCGATTCCTGGTCCATCTACCTCTATGCCGATTTATTGAGACTAATATTTTTTTTTCAACAACTACAGACTTTGAGAATACGAAAAAAATGATGTGAAAAGGAGCCGAAGCCTTCGGACGCACGAAATAATTATTTTGATCGGAAGTGCATCGCACGACGGCACAGTAGTCTGACCGCTCATGCATTGTTGACTGATTGTTGGCTAATGATATAATCAGCGTACTAGAGACACTCATTGCACATGGAGACCCATGGAAGAAGTAGCCAGAAGCTTTAGAAATACGAAATGATTTTTTTTTTTTAAGTATTCCATACACCAGTCGTGCAGTGTGATTTCTCATCCCTCGCCGCTTCATTGCTGTCGAATACTTGTTTATGAAATACTGGCAAGTTGTCCTATACATAAAGACGATGATGAGAAGTAGCCAAAAGCTTGAGACAGACGGAACTATTTTTTTTTCATTCAAGCTGCACCACACAACAATCGAGCAGTGGTACCTTTCTTCGCTCGATCACTTCTCGTTTTCTAGCACTTCTTCGCAGTAGTGGACAGTTGTAGTACACACAGAAAGATGGCTGAGAAGCAGCAATGAGCTTGAGAGGCGCGAAATCATTTTTTTTCATTGATATTGTACGGCAGAACAATCACGCAGTTTCACCTGTCATCCCTTGATGACTTGTGGTTGTCTAATATTGTTTTTTAACAGTACGAAGATGGTCTCGTAGTACATATATAAACATATGCGAGAAGTAACTGGAAGCTTCCGACACGGGAAATCGATTTTTTATTAAGCCTGTACCATACAACATTCGATTTTTGTTCCATCTCCCTCTCTGCCGATTTATTGAGACTAATATTTTTCTTTTCACCTACTACAGACTTTGAGAATACGAAAGAAAAGATGCCAGAAGGAGCCTAAACCCTCGGACGGACGAAGAAATTATTTCGCGCGCAAGTGTCCCACACGACGGTACAGCAATCTGACCGCTCATCCATTGTTGACTGATTGTTGGCTAATGATTTATTTAGCGTACTAGAGACATTCAGTACACACGGAGGCACATGGAAGGAGCAGCCAGAAGCTTTGGAAATACAGAACGACTTTTTTTTTGGAAAGTATTCCATACAACAGTCGGGCAGTGCGATGTCTCATCCCTTGCCGATGCATTTTTGTCTAATATTTGTTTTTGAAAGACTGGCGAGTTGTCCTAAACATAGAGACGTATGTGAGAAGTAGCCAGAAGCTTCAGACACACGAAAAACCCATTTTTATTCAAGCCCCACCACGCAACAAACGAGCACTGGTATCTTGACTACCCCGATCACTTTCTGTCGTGTAGCATTTCTTTACAGCACTGGAGAGTAACAGTACACATAGAGAGATGGCTGAGAAGTGGGCATAAGCTTGAGAGGCGCGAAAAATTTTTTTTCGTGACAGTTGTACGGTAGAACGATCGAGCAGTGTCGCCTCTAATCCCTTGATGACCTATTGTTGTCTAATATTTTTCGTACGGTACCACAACGTTCTCCTTCATATGAAAACACATGTGAGAAGCAGCTAGAAGTTTCAGCCACGGGAAGTCAATTTTTTTTTATCAGACCTGTACGATGGTACAATCGAGAAATGTCACCGCTCATGCCTGGACATTTTATTTTTGTCCAGTATTTTTTTTGAATTTCTCGACAGTTGTAGTATGCATACAAATAGATCTATAAAGTGGGCCGAATATTCAGGCGCAGGTGTCTTTTTTTTTGCCACGAAGTGTACAATATAACATGTGATTTTTTATCTTTCTCCTTCTCTGCCCATTTATTGAAACTAATTTTTTGTTTTCAACTACTAGTGTCCTTGAGTACACATGCGAAATAATGTCAGACGGAGCCAGAAACTTCGGCCGCACGAAATAAGATTTTTTTATCGGAAGTGTGCCATACGACCTTACACCAGCCCGACCCCTCATCAATTGACGACTGGTTTGCTTCTAATGATTTATTTAGCATACTCGACAGTTTCAGTACGCATAAAGAGACATGAACGAAGTTGCCAGAAGCTTCAAGAATCGCGAATGATTTTTTTCTGTAAAGTTTTCTATAAAACAATCCAGCAGTGTTATTTCTCATCTCTCGCTGCTTCATTGCTGTCGAATATTTGTTTATGAAATACTGGCAAGTTCTCCTATACATAAAGACGTTTATGAGAAGTAGTCAAATGCTTCAGACACACGGAACCATTTTTTTTGTCATTCAAGCTCCACCACACAACAATTGAGCAGTGGTACCTTCCTTCGCTTGATCACTTCTCGTTGTCTAGCACTCCTTTGCAGTACTGGACAGTTGTAGTACACACAGAAAGATGGCTGAGAAGTGGCGATGAGCTTGAGAGGCGCGAAATAATTTTTTTCATGTATATTGTACGGCAGAACAATCACGCAGTTTCGCCCGTTATCCCTTGATGACTTGGTGTTGTCTAATCTTTTTTTTTAACAGTACGAGGATGGTCTTGTACATATAAAGACATATGCGAGAAGTGACCAGAAGCTTCACACACGGGAAACCGATTTTTTTTATTAAGCCTGTACCATACAACATCCGCTTCTTGTTCCACCTCCCTCTCTGCCGATTTATTGAGCCTAATATTTTTTTTTCGCCTACTACAGACTATGAGAATACGAAAGAAGAGATGTCAGAAGGAGCCTCAACCTTCGGACGCGCGAAATAATTATGTCGATCGCAAGTGTCTCACACGACGGTACAGCAATCTGACCGCTCATCCATTGTTGACTGATTGCTGGCTAATGATTTATTTAGCGTACTGGAGACATTCAGTATACATGGAGACACATGGAAGAAGTAGCCAGAAGCTTTGGAAATACAGAATGACTTTTTTTTGGAAAGTATTCCATACAACAGTCGAGCAGCGTGATTTCTCATCCCTTGCCGATGAATTGTTGTCCAATATTCATTTTTGAAATACTGGCGGGTGTTCCTAAACATAAAGACGTATGTGAGAAGTAGCCAAAAGCTTCAGACACACGAAAAAAAACATTTTCATTCAAGCCCAACCACACAACAATGGAGCACGGGTCACCGTCACCCCTTGATGACATATTGTTGTCTATTTTTTTACACAGCACGAGAAAGTGCTCGCACGATGTAACTCGATGCCTCAGCCATGGTAGATCATATTTTTTAAATTAAATTAGTACCATGCTACAATCGAGAAGTCCCACCTCGCGTGTCTGGACGATTTATTGTTGTCCGATTAGGTGTCTGAATTCCTCGACAGTTCCGATACGCATACAAATAGATATGAGATGTCGGCAGAGTATTCGGGGACACGCAATTTTTTTTTGCTCCGAGGTGCACATTACAACATTTGATTTTTGATCTACCTCCTGCTCAGGCCGATATATGGGGACCTTTCATCTATTGATGATTGGTTTTGTTAGAATTATTTATTTGGCGTACTAAAGACTTTCAGTACACGTAAAGACACACAGAAGAAGTAGCCAGAAGCTTCAGAAATCGAGAATGATTTTGTTCTGGAAAGTGTTCCATGGAACATTCGAGTAGTGTGGTTTCTCATCCCTCGCCGATTCCTTGTTGTCTAATATTGGTTTTTGAAATACTTCCGAGTTCTCCCACACATGACGATGTATATGAAAAGTTGCCGAATGCTCCAAACACAAGAAACAATTATTTTCATTCAAGCTTCACCGCACAAGAATCGAGCACTGGTATTTTGCCACCCCTGATCACTTTTTGTTGTGCAGCACTTCTTTACAGTACTGGAGAGTAACCGTACACACAGAAAGATGGCTGAGAAGTGGGCATAAGCTTGAGAGGCGCGAAATATTTTTTTTCGTGAAAGTTGTACGGTGCAACAATCAAGCAGTGTCGCCTGGCATCCCTTGCCGACCTATTGTTGTCTAATATTTTTTTTCCGGTACCACAAAGTTCTCGTAGATATAAAAACATTTGTGAGAAGCAGCTAGAAGCTGCAGCCACGGGACATCCTTTTTTCTCTTTTTATTAAAGCTGTACCACGCAACAATCGAGAAATCTCGCCGCTCATGCCTGGACATTTTATTGTTATCCAGTATTTTTTCTGAATTTCTCGAGAGTTGTAGTAAGCATACAAATTGATGTAAAAAGTGGCTCGCGACTTTGCGTGCACACGCGAAATAATGTCAGACGGAGCAAGAAACTTCGGACGCACGAAATAAGATTTTTTATCGGAAGTGTGCCATACGACGTTACAGCAGCCTGACCTCTCACCAATTGATGACTGGTTTGCTTCTAATGATTTATTCAGCATACTAGACAGTTTCAGTACACATAGGGACATATGGAAGAAGTAGCCAGAAGCTTCAGAAATCGCGAATGATATTTTTTTGTAAAGTGTTTTATAAACCAGTCGAGCAGTGTGATTTCTCATCCCTCGCCGCTTCATTGTTGTCGAAAGACGTTTATGAGAAGTAGCCGAAAGCTTCAGACACACGGAATCTTTTTTTTTTCTTTTTTTTTTTTTCATTCAAACACCAGCACACAACAATCGAGCAGTGGTACCTTCTTTCGGTTGATCACTTCTCGTTGCCTAGCACTTCTTCACAGTACTGGACAGTTGTAGTACACACAGAAAGATGGCTGAGAAGTAGCCATGAGATTGAGAGGCGCGAAATCATTTTTTTCATGGATATTGTACGGCAGAATAATCACGTAGTTTCGCCTGTCATCCCTTGATGACTTGTTGTTGTCTAATATTTTTTTAACAGTACGAGGATGGTCTCGTACATGTAAAAACATATGCGAGAAACAACCAGAAGCTTCGGACACGGGAAATCGTTTTTTTTTTATTATGCCTGTACCATACAACGTCCGATTCTTGTTCCATCTCCATCTCTGCCGATTTATTGAGACTAATATTTTTTTGTCACCTACTACAGACTTTGAGAATACGAAAGAAATGATGACAGAAGGAGCCTAAACCTTCGGACGCGCGAAAAGATAATTTTGATCGGCAGTCTCTCGCTGGACGGTACAGCAATCTGACCGCTCATCCATTGTTGACTGATTGTTGGCTAATGATTTATTTAGCGTACTAGAGACTTTCAGTACACACGGAGACACATGGAAGAAGTAGCCAGAAGATTCAGAAATACAGAATGATTTTTTTTGGAAAGTATTCCATACAACAGTCGAGCAGTGTGATTTCTCATCCCTTGCCGATGCATTGTTCTCCAATATTTGTTTTTGAGATACTGGCGAGTTTTCCTTAACATAAAGACGTATGTGAGAAGTAGCCAAATGCTTCAGACACAAGAAAAGATCATTTTTGTTCATGCCCCACCACACGACAATCGAGCACGTGTCACCTGTCGCCCCTTGATGACATTGTTGTCTATTTTTTTTTCCACAGCACGAGAAAGTTCTCGCATATATAAAAAGATATGTGAGAAGTAACTCGATGCTGCAGACACGGGAAGTCATATTTTTTAAATTAAATCTGTACCATGCTACAATCGGGAAGTCCCACCTCGCGTGTCTGGGCCATTTATTGTTGTTCAGTTTTGTTTCTGAATTCTTCGACAATTCCAGTACGCATACAAATAGGCATGAAATATCGGCAGAGTATTCGGGGACACGCAATTTTTTTTTTTTGCTACGTGGTGTACATTACAACATTTGATTGTTTATCTATCTTCTGCTCAACCGATTTATGGGGACTAATATTTTTTTTTCAACTACTAGCGACTTTTAGTACACAAAAGAGCTAATGTCAGACGGGGCAAGAAACTTCAGACCCACGAAATAAGGTTTTTGTTCGCAAGTGTACCATGCGACATTACAGCAGCCTGATCTCTCATCCATTGATGACTGGTTTTGTTCTAATTATTTATTTAGCGTACTGGAGAGTTTCAGTACACATAAAGACATACGGAAGAAGTAGCCAGAAGCTTCAGAAATCGAGAATGATTTTTTTCTGGAAAGTGTTCCATAGAACATTCGAGTAGTGCGGTTTCTCATTCCTCGCCGATTCCTTGTTGCCTAATATTTGTTTTCGAAATACTGGCGAGTTCTCCTACACATGAAGACGTAGGAAAGTAGAAGTAGAAAGGACATAGAAAAGTAGCCTAAAGCTCAAAACACAAGAAACCTTTTTTTTTATTCAAGCTCCACCACACAACAGTGGAGCAGTGGTATCTTGCCTCCCCCGATCACTTCTTGTTGTGTAGCACTTCTTTACAGTACTGGAGCGTACCAGTACATACAGAAAGATGGCTGAGAAGTGGCCATAAGTTTGAGAGGCGCGAAATAATTTTTTTTCATGAAAGTTGCACGGTAGAACAATCCAGCATGGTGTCGCCTGTTATCCCTTGATGACCTATTGTTGTCTAATATTTTTTGTATTGTACCACAAAGTTCGCATACACAAAAAAAACACATGTGAGAAGTAGCTAGAAGCTCCATACACGGAAAATCGAATTTTTTTTATTACACCTGTACCATACAACATTCGATTCTTGTTCCATCTCCCTCTTTGCCGATTTATTCAGACTAATTTTTTATTCTTCAACTGCCAGAGACTTTGAGAACACGAAAGAACCGTTTTCAGAAGGAGCCAATATCTTCGGACGCACGAAATAATTTTTTTGATCGGAAGTGTATCACACGATGGTACAGCAGTCTGACCTCTCATCCCTTGTTGACTGATTTTTGTCTAATGATTCCTTCAGCGTAGTAGAGTGTTTCAGTACACATGAAGCCACATGACAGAAGTAGCCAGAAGCTTCGGCAATAGAGAATGTTTTTTTTATGGAAAGTCTTTCATACAACATCCGAGCAGTGTGATTTCTCATCCCTTGTCGATTTATTGCTGTCCAATATTTGTTTTTGAAATGCTGGCGAGTTCTCCTGCACATAAAGACGTATTTGAGAAGTAGCCGGAAGCTTCCGCCACAAGAGAAAAAAATGTATACAAGCCCCATCACAGACCAATCGATCAGCGGTACCGTTCCTCCCTTGGCGACTTCTCGTTTTTTAGAACTTCTCTACAGTACTAGAGAGTTACATACAGTACACACAGAAAGATGACAAAAAAGTAGCCATGAGCTTCAGAGGCGCGAAATATATATATATATTTTTTTCATTTCAGTTGTACGGTGGAACAATCGAGCAGTATCACCTGTCATCCATTGATGACGTATTGTTGTCTAATTTTTTTTCAAGGTACCGCAAAGTTCTCGCACATATAAAACCATATGTGAGAAGTAACTGGAAGCTTCAGGCATGGGAAATCATTTTTTTTTAAATTACACATGTACCATGCACCGATCTCGAAATCTCACCGCCCATGCCTGGACCAATTATTTTTTGTCCAGTATTTTTTTCTGAATTCCTCGAGGGTTCTAGTACGCATACAAACAGATGTAAAAAGTGGCCAGAATATTCGGGCAGACGCGATTTTTTTTCTACGGGGTGTACAATACAACATTTGATTTTTTTTTATCTATCTCGTTACTTGCCGATTTATAGAGATTAATATTTTTTTTTCAACTACTAGCGACTTTGAGTACACGAAAGAACTAATGTCTGACGGAGCGAGACTCTTCGGACGCACGAAATACGATTTTTGTTCGAAATTGTTTCGTACGACTTTACAGTAGCCTGACCTCTCATTCATTGATGACTCGTTCTGTTGTAATGATTTATTTAGCATATTGGGGAGTTCCAGTACACATAAAAGAACATGAAAGAAGTAGCCAGATGTTTCAGAAGTCGAGAATGATTTTTTTCTGAAAAGTGTTCCATCAAACAGTCGAGGAGTGTGATTTCTCATCCCTTGCCGATTCATTATTTCCCCATATTTGGTTTTGAAGTTCTGGCTAGTTGAAAACTACACGTACACATGAAGACGTACGTGAGAAGCAGCCAAAAGCTTCGGACACCCGAAACATTTTTTTTTATTCACGCCCCACCACACAACAATCCAGCAGTGGTATCTTCCCTCCGTTGATGGCTTCTCGTTGTCTCGCACGTCTTTACAGTACTAGAGAATTCCGTACACACAGAAAAATGGCTGAGACGTTGTAATAAGCTTGAGAGGAGCGAAATATTTATTTGTTTCATAGAAGTCGTACGGTACAACAGTCGTGCAGTATCACCTGTCACCCCTTGATGACTTATTGTTTTCTAATATTTTTTTACAGTACGAGAAAGTTCTCGTACATATGAAAACATATGTGACAATTAACTAGAAGCTTCAGACACGGAAAACCAGATTTTTTCATTAAATCTGTACCGCGCGCCAATCGAGAAGTCCCACCTCTCATGCCTGGACACTTTATTGTTGTCCAGTATTTTTTTCTGAATTTCTGGAGCATTCTGGCACCCATACAAACAGATGTAAAATGTGGCCAGAATATTCGGGCACACGCATTTTTTATTTCTACGACGTGTACAATACAACATTTGATATTTTATCTATCTCCTTCTCTGCCGATTTATTAAAACTAATATTTTTTTTCAACTACTAGCGAGTTTTAGTACACGAAAGAGCTAATGTCAGACGGGGCAAGAAACTTCAGAACCACGAAATAAGGTTTTTGTTCGCATGTGTACCATGCGACATTACAGCAGCCTGATCTCTCACCCATTGATGACTGGTTTTTTTTTCTAATGATTTGTTCAGCATACTAAGGTACACATAAAGACACGTGAAATAAGGATTTGAGAAAGTTCCCCTTAATCAGCTGTGCCGGGACCATACAGACCACATGTCTCAGCTTAAAAAAAAATTGAGCCGCACTTGCTTCTCTTCTGGCGGTCTGCGCCTCGTCAGATGCGGCAGACGCCCGTCTCTTGGACCATTCTACAGTGGTCCCAAATCCCGAATAGCCGGCCATACGTAAAAAAAAATGTCTAGGGACTTTAGGGGTTGGATTTGTTATAGTGGTACACCTAATATGTATTATGACCGTCAAGAAAGGGGAAGCGTCCCTACCTGGCTTAGGAACGCATTCCGTTCATGAGAGTCGTGCCTGCTGCGTTGTTTACTCGTCGTGCGTCGAAAATAACCCAGAGTTCAGGCGCGTGTAGAATCGTGAAAAGTTTACGGATTTTGATTCTTCAAAATGGATTCTTCCCCCGAAAGTAAATACAATTTCAATGTGTTGCTCGAAATTATTATTATTAACAATGTATGAAATAGTAAGTCATTATCAAAAATAGTGGTATTTTTCTTCGTCACGTTATGAAAAATCGCGTTAAAAAAGGCAATAAGTGGAAACCCTTGTCGACCCCGGCTCTCAAACCAAATGGAAATTGTTCCCTAGACATTTCTTCAAAACAAACCGAAAAAATTGCTGCAACTAGCTGCGACATCGGTTTCGGTTATAATTTTTATGCGATGATGTGTATACTTTCTGCACTTCTTTGTAATTTTTGCGGCTGCAGTATTGTTTATAGAAAATTGATGAAGATAATTCTTCCATTAATTTTATTTTTCCATCTTCTACAGAACCTCTCGATAACACCGAAGAGATTTCTTTCACGAGAAAGTAAACTTTCATATTTGTGAAATCGGTATTGAACGGAAATATTAACGTCGTCACTGACATTGTTGAAATGGAGGTGTTAAAAAGATTGAAGCATTCATACATTTTGCCGAAAAGTCTGAAAGATGCCATGGGTAGGTTGGTATCGGAATTTAAAAATAGCTGGCAACAAGTGAGCAGGAACGAAATCAAATTCTTCCGAAAATTCGACGAGTGGCTCAACGTTCCTGTGTCTTTCACAATTGAAAATGAAGGTTCGAAGACTTTCACGGAAGACACAATGGGGCGTCCTTCCACAAGCTGGGACGATTTGAGTGATCGGTCAAAACGTAGGAGGACAGGAAAGGTTCGAAATGAACATACCGTCCACGAACTGGCCTACGCTACACAAGTGGGTCTCCGGGCTTCTGGAAATTTTCATGCTTCAGATGCAATTAGGGATGTCACAGAAGGCAGTTCATCAAAAGCATCACAGTAGTGGAAATCTATGAAATGCGTCCCAGAAGATGTGCTGTTAGGCAACGAAGCATTGTCACTTGTAGCAGAAGGTAAAATTACCCTGTAAAGTCAGAAATTTCTGTAACTAAAGTGGAGCCAGAGTCAGACTTCAAGCATTGCTATATCATACAGCTGAAATAATATTAATGGTACAATCGGACATTATTGGAAGTATTCTCAAAATAAAGTTGGTAGTTTAGAATTGAAATGCAAGGCGCGATGCGATGGCACGTCCGGTCAAAGTACTCACAAACAAAAATTTAGCGACGGAGGGGACAATAAATCGGATGCCAACATTATCATTATTTCACTTCTTTCCTTCCAAATCTTTGATAGAGTCAATCTGACTAAAGAAACTGACGAAGCAACTAGGGCAGAACTTGATTGTATCGAAGCGCAAGAGAGAAACCTCGTGCCCGAACAAACTGTAGTGGGTGGCAAGGAAATTAACAAATTTCAAACTTGTGTTGTGGTAGATGGTAAAATTTGTAATTTTATTAGGAAAACATCGACAAATATGCGTTGCTACCTTTGCGGTCCTACGTCCAAATAACTTAATGATAACGACGGAAATACAGCACGGAGTTTTTTTCGAAAATTCTGAAATTTTCGCCACGATAACGGGAATTGATGAAGAATGGATAAAGCGATGTCATGTTGTATTCCACGTAATTTCTTGTGGCGTCGAAGACAATATACGCAAAGTTCGCGAATACACTGAAGATACTGCACAAAAATTAGTCGAACTCTATCCGTGGTACTTCATGCCAACAACAGTACATCAAATTCTTATTCACGGTAACGGAATTGTGGAATCTTCGTTACTTCCTGTCGGACAAATGCCTGAAGACAGTGCAGCCAGATCGCGCGCAAAAGTTATC
The DNA here is from genome assembly GCA_964007375.1 of Ophion obscuratus. Classification (NCBI taxonomy): domain Eukaryota; kingdom Metazoa; phylum Arthropoda; class Insecta; order Hymenoptera; family Ichneumonidae; genus Ophion; species Ophion obscuratus. The sequence continues at coordinate 20,121,653 of OZ023316.1, forward strand.
CCTTCTCTAGCCTCTTGCGCGCCCATCACACAATCATAGTAGCGCGTGTCCGTGAGCGAGCGACGCTCGGACGTCTTCGGGAAGAGCCGAGCGCCACCGGAGTTTCCCGACCGCGCCTTCGGCAGCTACACCAACACATGGACGCTGAGCACGTTCATGTGCGGCCAAGCCGAAACGCAGGATTCGAGGGAAAAAGCAATCTGAGCACGACTCGCGCGTGACGTCACCCGACGGCACGAGCGAGGCTTTTAGATGATTTCAATGCTTATTTAGCTCTTGATTATCTGCGTTTAGTTATTAATGTATACAAAAAAATGATCGCACACTCTCATCGCTTATTTTTTCAGTTTATACGTTAATTTAAATATAATAATAAATCTAAATTACAACTTATCTATCTTCTAAAATATTGTTTACGCTTTACTCACACCCGTCCTTATGCCAAATAAATTATAATTTATAAAAGTAAGCGGAAATATATTTATATTCGTATTATTATATTAATTCTCATAGCTCTCATATGAAAACTCTCATATGAAAAACACAAAAAAAAACTTCAAAACCTTAGATTTCAACGAACCAAGAACATACATCTTCACATTTTCAATCATGACGAATATTTAAGAACAATATCATTCCAAACACATCTGAACCAAAACAATATACATCACCTAAGTTATCAAAGCATAAATCAAACAACACAAAATCACATCTTATACTCAACCCTTACTAATAGACAACAGAACACAAATAATAATCTTTCCACTGATTCTCTGAATAATATAAATTCGACAATCACATTAAATAAAACGAAAGAATGGCTTATAAATCTCTCCAACATTGATATTCCGCTACACATTTCCACATTCCTGTCTCTAGGTGAAAAGTTTTGTTTTCCTTACATCAAACTCTCAAACATAAAAACTCATATCCACAAATCAATCTCCGAACTTGAGTGCAAATTAGATTTTTTACTCGACAAACATAGACAAATCGAAATTAGGACCAGATTCACTAAAATCTCAAACAAAATAAATATTCCAACATCATTTTTCAACACTAATCAAATTACAAAACACACGGCCTCATTCTTAAAAAAGAACTCTCAACTTTTAGTTACACGAGCTGACAAAGGAAATTCAACAGTCATTCTTAACAAATTTAGATTACATTACAAAAACTCATAATTTACTCGCAGATTCCTCAACTTACAAATTAACAAATAGAAACCCCATCAGCACTCTACAAAAAGGCATTAACAATATTCTCTCCAGATGGAAAACCCTAAAAATCATTGATGAAACAAAATACAAATACTGAAAAGCTGAAAATTGCAACCTGTCTCATCTCTATTGGTTGCCAAAAATTCATAAAAATAATTATCCACTTCGTCCAATAGTATAATCAATAAATAGTCCAACGCATAAACTAGCAGAATTTATACAATCTAAACTTTCTAAATTAATCAATACGACTAATTCACACGTCAAAGATAGTTTCCACCTAAAACATTCGCTTTCTAACATCTCAATTCCACTCAACTACAAATTGGTCTCGTTTGATGTTGTTTCTCTCTATACCAACATCCGATTACGACTTGTTATTCAAAGCCTTCAAAAAAGATCAAATCTATTTTGAAAAACATTTCCTTTAAACGAAATAATTAAAGCCATAGAATACATCATGTTCTTAACTTTCTTTACATTTCAAAATAAAATTTACCAACAAATCTCAGGGTTACCAATGGGCTCCCTTCTGGCTCCAATACTATCTAACATCGTCATGATTGATCTTGAAACAAATTGTCTGGAAAAATTAAAATTTTCGTTTCCACTATATAAAAGATATGTTGATGATATTATTATTGCTCTACCAACAGACAAAATTGAATCCACCAAAAAGATTTTTAACTCATATAACTCAAAATTACAATTTACATCAGAAAATGAAGTAGATAAAAAAATCCCGTTTCTTGATAAACTTTTAATCCATAAACAAAATTCGAGTATCAAAAATTGGTATAGGAAACCAACCTGGTCAGGCAGATTCATAAATTTGTTTTCACACCACCCACTTTCCCAAAAAAAAGCCATAATTTACATGCTAGTTGACAGAGCAATAAAATTATCTCATCCTTCATTTCACAAAGAAAACCTCAAACTTATTAGTAACACCATGACACAAAATTGCTTTCCGATCTCTTTCACAGAAGAAATAATAAAACATCGGCTTTCCACAATCAACAATCAAAAAAAGGATAGTAACAATTTTGATTCTTCCAGACTAATAAATGTTCCTTACACAAAAAAAACATCCATCATCAACTAATTCGTCTTTTCCAACAATACAACATAACATTAGTCACAAACAATGAACACAACATTTCATCGATTACTGGCTCCACCAAAGACAAAATAATTACCAACAAAAAATCCAACATAGTTTACAAAATCGATTGTAAGGATTGCAATGCCACATACATCGGCCAAACCAAAAGATACCTTGAAACCAGAATAAAAGAACACAAAAATAGCCTAAAACATACTACCGCAATACACACAGCCTTAGCACAACATGCAATAGAACAAAAAAATGCCTTTCAAGTCGACAACGTAAAAATTTTGAACAATGAAAATTGGCTCAAAAAAGACTAATCCTAGAAATGATCCAAAGTAAGGCACACTCCAACGCCATAAATTTTAGAACTGACATACAAAAACTAAGCTCGATCTATAACTCTATATAACTATTAAAATATTTTACAATACTTTACTTGACATAACAATTTTTAAATTATTGACACTATTATTTAATTTTAAATACTCTTAATATAACGCACCAATTTTATTTCTCTTGACACGTCACTGCCTAAAGGATCTTTCTCCCCGATTCGCAAAATAGAGGCTAATAAGCTTCACGAAATTAAGACACCACTCAGTTTCTCTCGAACTCTCCGTGATCACACGACTCAATATGTAACTGAGTAATGTAATTTTCGAGTTTTCGTTGATTTTGGAAGGAAATTTAAAAAATCTAAAACTCAACAGTTAAATCCCTTACAGATGATAAAAATCGCTAAAAAACGATAAATTCTTCCATCTGTTGAGTATACTCCAGCAAAACAGTATTTACTTCCATAAATACTGTCTTTTGAAATAACCTTCCAAATATAAGCAAAAGCTAGAAACATCAACAACATCGAGGTTAGTCGTTTCTCATATTTCATTTCTTTATAACTCTATAGTATAATAAACCACACTCTCACACATCACTCATTTCAAACACCGATGAATAAGAAGAATTAACGCAATACAAGAACTTATGCATATCAAATCAACATACTTATAACCAAAACAGAATTAACATAACAGTTATACAAAACGACACAACAATTTTATAACACAATTATAACATAAAACATTCGTGTATTTAATTCCTTCAAACTTGATTTGTAAAATTTGTGTATCAAAATTTGTAGAGAAAAATATAATTTCTGAAGAGGACCCGAACCAAAGGGTCGAAACGTAAGAAAGCATCATTTATTTCCATCGCTGACCTTGGACAACCTCTATTGGCCGAACTGAAGCCGAATCTTCAACTAGCAACTTGTCATCAACACGGCCGCACACATCTTTGACTCATTCATTTTCATACTTTCATCAAGCGATAAAGCATTATCCCCAAAAACAAGCCAATCATCCATCCGGCCGCGGATCGTCAGTAACAGAGAGTGCGCATTCTACAAGCGATGAGATGGTCTCGTTGGTAGCGTTCCTGGCTTCGGTCCGCAGGGGCGCGGGACGTTCCCCGCGCTCAGTGCTTTTTTTTAAATTATTATTACTATTAAGTCTTATTTGATTATTTTTGTTAGTTATCATTATTATTTTAATTAGTTATCTTTTAGTGTCGAAAAATGTATCGAGCACTCCGACCGCTTACTTTATTAGTTTCTACGATAATTTAAATGTACTAATAAATCTAAATTTAAACTTATTTATCTTCTAAAAAATTATTTGCGCTTTACTCGCACCCGTCTCTATGCCAAATAAATTGTAATTCATAAAATTAAGCGGAAATATTTTTATATTCGTATTATCATATTCATTCTTAATCTTTCATCAACCGATGAAGCATTATCCCCAAAAACAAGTCAATCATCCATCCGGCCGCGAATAGTAAGTGCCAGAAAGTGGCATTTTTGTATGTTTTTACATTTACAGGTAATTTTCATTGCAATGGGGTGAATTGTTTATTTGTGAACACTCACCATTGACAGAACAAAAAAAATTTAATCGTAATACATCATGAGCAGTTTTCCTATTTTCAGAATAATGTTCTTTCGATGAGCGTGTTTCACGTATAAACAATTCGCCCCATACAAAAAGAAAATAATAATTAAAAAAAAAACAGAAAAGCACTGAGTGCGGGGAACGATCCCGCGCCCCTAATCTAGGAACGCTACCAACGGGACCATCTTATCGCTTGTGTTAAAAATGCACTTTCTGGCACTTACGATTCACGGCCGGATACATGATTGACGTGTTTTTGGGGATGATGCTTTATCGCTTGATGAAAGTATGAGAATGAATATAATAATACGAATATAAATACACTACCGGCGGAAAGTTTCCGGACAAGAGTTGGAAAAAGTGCCCGAACGGTTCTTTATGCCATTTCGCCGGTAGTTGGGCTAGGCCAATTTGACCAACGGCATTTTAAAGAGGGGGGATTTACCTACATTTTCGCTTATCAAAAAAAAAATGTACGATTTTTTTTACACTTGGCACCCAGTTTTGAAAACGACAATTTTTTGTCGTTTTTTTGTTGTTTTGTGAGTGGACCCCGTTTACAGTAAAAATCTTTTTTATGCATTTCTCCTATTAAAATCATAAAAGGGGAAGCCTGAGCTTCAATTCCGTTTTGTAGAAAAAAATTTGCGATTTCTTTTCCCAAAAATATTTCGTTTTTTCGATAAAAATATACAATCTGAAAATTGCTCCGGAGTACGAAAACGACGAGGTTTACAACAAAACCTCAAGACGGTAAAAAGTTGCGTTACTTTTTGTTGAGTTCATGAGAATTTTTTCAGATTTTTTTTGCGAATTTTTTTTAAATTTATTTCCGGTCGGAACTCGATTGATCTCAACACCATGATAATAATATAATTAATTTTTTTATTTACATATTATACTTTGGTCTCGTCGAAAAAACCTCCTCTCGCTGACAGCACGCTCTTAATCGTCGTAATTAAAATGTTTTTTCCACGACTTTCGACAAACTGCGCTTGGATGTTTGCCGCCGTGAGTTTTCGATTCCTTTTAGACATTACAATTATTGATTAGTCTTCCGCTTTGGAAGTAACGGGAGGCCTCCCGGAACGATTTTTATCGCGGTTCGATTGTGTCTCTCTGAAACGTTTTATAGCATCCCCAACGGTTGATTTGGGTATTTTCAATCGAATTGCAATGTAGCGAATTTTGAACCCTTCATTGCAAAGTGCAAGGATTGATGCACGCTTTTTGATGCTTATATTGGGTCGACGACCCATTTTGTTCTTCAAAAAAAAAACTCTAATGAAGTCAAAAATTTTATTTAATTAACCGTCAATAAATTAATAGTTAAGCACACTTCAAATTCAATATATTTTTCGACACGATACGACGTGAAAATCTAACGCGAACGTTTTTTCGATGCCGCGTGTGGTAAAGAGCGTGCTGTCAGCGAGAGGAGGTTTTTTCGACGAGACCAAAGTATAATATGTAAATAAAAAAATTAATTATATTATTATCATGGTGTTGAGATCAATCGAGTTCCAACCGGAAATAAATTTAAAAAAAAATTCGCAAAAAAAATCTGAAAAAATTCTCATGAACTCAACAAAAAGTAACGCAACTTTTTACCGTCTTGAGGTTTTGTTGTAAACCTCGTCGTTTTCGTACTCCGGAGCAATTTTCATATTGTATATTTTTATCGACAAAACGAAATATTTTTGGGGAAAAAAAACCGCAAAAACTTTTCTACAAAACGAAATTGAAGCTTAGGCTTCCCCTTTTATGATTTTAATAGGAGAAATGCATAAAAAAGATTTTTACTGTAAACGGGGTCTACTCACAAAACAACAAAAAAACGACCAAAAATTGTCGCTTTCAAAACTGGGTGCCAAGTGTAAAAAAAATCGTAAATTTTTTTTGATAAGCCAAAATGTAGGTAAATTCCCCCTCTTTAAAATGCCGTTGGTCAAATTGGCCTAGCCCAACTACCGGCGAAATGGCATAAAGAACCGTTCGGGCACTTTTTCCAACTCTTGTCCGGATACTTTCCGCCGGTAGTGTATATTTCCGCTTACTTTTGTGAATTACAATTTATTTGGCATAAGGACGGGTGTGAGTAAAGCGTAAACAATTTTTTAGAAGATAAATAAGTTGTAATTTAGATTTATTATTGCATTTAAATTAACGTACAAACTAATAAAATAAGAGGTCGCAGTGCGCGATAAATTTTTCGACACTAAAAGATAACGAATTAAAATAATAATGATAACTAACAAAAATAATCAAATAAGAATTAATAGTAATAATAATTTTAAAAAAAGCACTGAGCGCGGGGAACGATCCCGCGCCCCTGCGGACCGAAGCCAGGAACGCTACCAACGAGACCATCTCATCGCTTGTAGAATATGTGCACTCTCTGGTACTGACGATTCGCGGCCGGATGGATGATTGGCGTGGTTTTGGGGATAATGCTTTATCGCTTGATGAAAGTATGAGAATTAATGAGTCAAATATGTGTGCGGCCGTGTTGATGACAAGTTGCTAGTTGAAGATTCGGCTTCAGTCCGGCCAATAGAGGTTTTCCAAAGTCAGCGATGGAAATAAATGATGCTTTCTTACGTTTCGACCCTTTGGTTCGGGTCCTCTTCAGAAATTATATTTTTCTCTACAAATTTTAATACACAAATTTTACAAATCAAGTTTGAAGGAATTAAATACACGAATGTTTTATGTTATGATTGTGTTATAAAATTGTTGTGTCGTTTTGTATAACTGTTATGTTAATTCTGTTTTGGTTATAACTATGTTGATTTGATAGGCATAAGTTCTTGTATTGCGTTAATTCTTCTTATTCATCGGTGTTTGAAATGAGTGATGTGTGAGAGTGTGGTCAAGAGACGCGGCAGCGTCTTGACGCCAAGTAATAAAAAAAAAATTTTACGCCACTGATCGATGCCACCGATCTCGACGCCACTGACCGACTGACGACACGCCGCGACTCTTTATACAGTAAGTTGGGCTCTAGCAGACGACGTTTTAACTTTGTTCCGATATTATGCGAAAACGCGGCAACAAATCGAAAATCTAATGACAGTTTACCAATGAAATGTGATTTTTTCCTATCGATTTTGTTCGGGCTGTTTTTCGATTTGTCCACTCAATCTCGGGATCTCATAATTTACGGCCGAATTTTCGGGTGACTTTTTACCCCAAAAATTTTTCAACACTCGTCCATTGTCTTTCATTGAATGAAATAAAGTCGTTGGCTCATATCGTAAACATAACACATACGCCGTTCTGTGAATTGATTAACACTTTAGCGCAACAGGCACAGCAACGCCACCGCTCTCTCGAACGGCACGACTCGAACTACACCCTGCTTGCAATATATATATATATATATATGTATTCTAATACAGTCGCTTTGACAGCTCGAGTAACCAAACACGGTTAGTCGAGCGTGGATGTGAAAAAAAAAACAAACGGCTCTTATTAGAGCCAAAAATTTATTTAACAAAGGTTCACGTCGTTCAAATTTAGGTGTGGATTATTTATTTGATCCTAACATGCGTATATTAGCCGTGGCGCTCGCGCGGAAACCGTCGGAGAAACAGCGAGGACGATACGCAAATAGATACAGAGTAAGTTAAAAACAAGAATGTGCTCATTTCTTTCACTTGCTTATATAAAATCATTAAAAAATTTGCAGACAGACGTGCATGTGTAGCTTTTGTGTGCCCTGAGAGCATAACCTAGCTTCTATATGTCATTACCAATTTGTGTGTTCATAACCTCGTTCCATTAACATTTTATGAACATATCTTCAAAATTTTCTGAACGAATCTTGTCATAGACGATGAAGTTTTTTTTTTGTAGAAAATGCATTCGGCTCTGTAGAATTTATATTGACGCAGAGCTTGACAATTATTTTGCCTGAAATATTATTCATCGCTGAAAAATCTCTCATGAGAAATAAAGGCTTTGTGCAACACAATATATAAACCTAGATCCCCTACGGCGTGCAATAGAACATGTAAAATAGATCGCCATTACACGACCATTCCAAGTTCTTGCGAATTTTGTTCATACGAACCCGTGATCAAACATACAGGTATCGAATAGGCAGCCTAATTAACATACATGCGATGCAATCGACACCTGTATATTTGATCACGGGTTCATACGAATAAAATTGGTGCGAACCTGTGATTGTCGCGTAATCGTGTTCTAGGACAACACCTAATGTTTGGCTCGATCTCACAGACTCAAGCCTGACAGCGCTTTCATATGCCTCGCCATTCTTTTCATACTGTGGTGATCACCATATTTCATTGTTGCGGCTGCACAATCTATGTCTACATGGAACGATGATAGTCCGCCATCTCCGAGAAATCTTCGAGTGCCACACCTGCATCGAAGACTTTCCTTGGTTATGTCGTTCAACGCCTTGAAGTTTATCGTCCCAAGTGCGCTCAATGTGTCAAATACTATGGAAAGCCAAACTTCAGATACTCCATGTCACTCGATGCCTCGAATCGAGCAACATTTGGGCATGAAACCCTTTTCCGGTACGGAGAGCGACAACGAAACCTTATGACATTTTTCCAGCTTGACATAACATAAAAATGATTAAAACATGAATTTTAGCATTTTTCATAAAATGAAAAGGCCTTAGAACTATTGTGCCATCTGGCCAAGGAAGGCCAGATTGTGAATGATTGTGCGCTTTTTAATGTTAATATGAAAGTGTGATTGAAGCTGCATATTTTATGTATTACGTGATTATCGGCTATTATGTAAATTTAAAATAAGATGATTGTCAACAAAACCTTTTTTTTGTCAGACCGGCTTTAGTTTTAATTTACTGTAAAACAACCTAAGATTTCTTGAATAAAAATCCTGAAACTGAGTATAAATGTGTGATAATAATTTCTCTAATTTCTATTGTGCCAAATTAAATATGGTTAATGAAACTGAATTGATTACATTTATCAAACATTTGAAACGTAGGGACCCTCAAACTTTTATTAATAGTCACATATAGGTGACTGGGTAAAAAAAAAATATTTTACATTTTTTAGTACATTAAATAAAAGCTTGTCTAAAAGAAAAGTTTTTTTTATATACAAATTTTCCGTACCAATCTGACTGTGTTAAATGAAAAAAAAGAAAAACCGCGTTTCGAAAATATATGGTTCTGCACTTTAAGGTATTTCTTTCACGAACCCGAATATTTAACAATCAACTGATTTTCGTCTATTATTTTTACACGGTGTTTACATTCCTTTATTCAACCGAATTCATTTTGAACGATAAATGTCAATTGTCTAAAAGAAAGAAAAAAAAGATGAGTTCTCTTTGAAAATGAGCTTTATTGAAAGTATGGCCCGGCCACGGTGACCATTGGCATTGAGACATGTGTGCCATTAAGCCTTCATGCGACGTTGGCTCGCTCCACCTCTCCGTTTCGTCGCCGGGAGAAAAACTGACGTCTTCATTTACATAAAAGTCAATATTTAATAAATGCCGTAGACGGATCATTTAATTTTTGGGTGACAATTTTGGTAATATACTGAATGATTTGACATTTTTTCATAACATCCTTAACATTTTTTACACTATTCCGTGTGTAAAACTGCCAATCGGCATGAGTCTAGGCATCTTCTTATGTAAAAACTGTTTGTTGAATTCAAATTTAAAATTAAATTATGAAATTAAAAATTCAATTCAAAATTATTAAAATCAAATATTAAAATTTGAAGGGTGCATTCAGTATATGTAACGAATCCACTATATAAATTTGAACAAATGGTAACATTTGATCATTTGACCCGAAGCTTCTTAACGATATAAGGAAAGACGTGTATTCTTGAGCAGCCTCCAGCAGGGTAAATGTGACGCGTTATCCAAGTGCATCCGGTTTTTGTTTACAATGAACAAATCGATTTGCATTCCACTCGCTGAACACGCAAATAAAATAACGCAATGAAGTTGGATTTTCGTAAAATATTTTTATTGATCTCTAGTTTTTTTAATTCAAAGTTTTCTCCTGCTGCAACAAACAAAGCGCAATTCATGAAACATGGAGACGGTATATCAAAAAGTAAAACATTAAGACGTACAGACTTGGGCGTAGTTCTATTTATAAATACGAATATGAATTTATTCACATCGTGATTTTCATGTGAATATAAATACAAATGTATTCATACTTCACTTTTTGTATTCACATGCATGCATACAAATACAATTGTATTCACAAATATTCTGAACATACAAATAGATTCACAGAAAAAATTGTGAATATTCACAAAAAAGTGAATATTTACAAAAAATCCTGTGAATTAAAAAAAATACACATCAAAATCTGTGAATGCAAATGTATTCATAAAAAATTGTAAATACAAAAAAATTCACAAAATAAGTTGTGAATTTTTTCATATTTAAGACAAATTAAAATCAAATTCACAATAATTAGATTAAAATTTACACCATTAGTGAGTTCGTACGCATTTTGAGAGAAAACATTGCCTCGAGGCAAAGAAATTTTTGCACAAAACTTTTTGTGCGAAAATTCCTTTGCCTCAACACAATGGTTTCTCTCAAAATACATAAGAACTCACTTGTGGCGTAAATTTTAATATAATTGTCGTGAATTCGATTTTAATTTTCTTCAACTTGAGGAAATTCACAACTCATTTTGTGAATTTTTTCATATTTATGATGTAATATTTGGAACTCACTTTTTTTGCAAAAATTTCTTCGCCTCGACGCAATGTTTTCTCTCAAAATACGTAAGAACTCACGTTTGGTGTAACGTGAGTTCTTACGTATTAATCGAATACGTTTTAATCTAATCATTGTGAATTTGATTTTAATTTGTCTTAAATACGAAAAAATTCTCAACTTATTTTGTGAATTTTTTTGTATTTACAATTTTTTGTGAATACATTTGCATTCATAGATATTGATTCGAATTTTTTTTAATTCACAGGATTTCTTGTAAATATTCACATTTTTTGTGAATACAGTAGAACCTCGATTATCCGAACCAATTGGGACCGAGACTAGTTCGGATAATCAAAAGTTCGGATAATCGAAACGTGGGTTATTTGTGACGAGATCATAAACAACAACCTTTTACATAAAAACAGTACAGTACATGTCAACTTTTAATATATATATATATGTACTGTTTTTATGTACATCCATATATCAGGTGTTAAAAAAAAAAAATATATATATATATATATATATATATATATATATATATATATATATATATATATATATATATATATATATATATATATATATTAAACAGCTGAAAAAAGTCGAATGCCTTTTTTAATATATTTTTTATAAAATCGTCCATTTTTAATTGACGAACGGCCGTAACGCGTTTTTGAGCGGCTAAGTCTCGCAGCCGTTTGAGAAGGAGAAGTTGCATTGGGTTGCTCATTGTTGCTCACGGCAGTGGCAGCGGGCAACAATGTATCTTTCGCGCCAACGTTCGGATAATTGAGCGTTCGGATAACGAACGCAGAACGAAAAAATAATTTTTCCCCTTTCAAAAAGATATGAAGCCCCCTTTAAAAACTTTTAAAAAGTAAAAAAAAGAACGCCAAGTAACAAAATACCCCCGAAAACATTATTGCTTGTTTGATCATATACAAAATTCTGATTTATCTTGAAATATTTTTCAATTTTATTTAACGAATGCTTTTATTATATTTTTTCAATTAAAATGTACAAAAAAAGTGAACTAACTTTTTATAAAGTAGCCAAGCAAGTTTACTAAAAACGTAAACAAAATTGTTAAACCTTAGAACTAATGTTTTCCTAAATATTTCATTTTTATTTTAAAAATCACATTACTATTATAACAAAAAATTGGTATTACAATTATATAAAAATACAACGTATTTACCACATAAGTACACTGGAAATGCTGTGCAACGACTTGGCGTGCATGGTTAAGAAAAATAGCTCGGCGAAGGATTTCATCTTTCCGACTACTTAACTCTCAGGTTGGAAAAACATAGACTGCTGCAATTTGTTATGTAACTGGAAATCAAATTTCGTGATCCCGCAAAGTATGGATCAAATGAGTGATGTTCCCCTAGACGACACGATACGTTAAATCTTTTTTTTTATGCATAATCTAATACGATATATAAAAGTATATTCTTTCTCCTCTATCAGACAACTTTATACATTACATGAAATATATTTCGTATATACTTTTATGTATTGATCCGTCTGCTTGTGTATTGTATCCGTCTCTAAGCCACAGCATCGGCAATTTTAAAATTCGAATTACGGTGCCGTCGTCTTGCTGGTGAAAAACGAAATATCTGAGTATCTCTCCTGATATTCATTGCGTTATATTCGATGGTTCTTCCGAGTACAGTCGAATATTCGTCAATAGTGGATATATCGGAGCTCTGACACGGTCACGTGAATTGAGTGGACCGATATATACACCGATAACACTATATATCAATGTTATCTTGTCCGAATCACACTAGCGCAAGGTGCAGGAAATCGCATTGTTAATAACACTGGCAGTTGATGCGTTGTTACAGGTTATATATATATTGTGTATCTTCCCGAGCTATTTCTCTTAACCATGCACGCCAAGTCGTTGCACAGCATTTCCAGTATACTTATGTGGTAAATACGTTGTATTTTTATATAATTGTAATACCAATTTTTTGTTATAATAGTAATGTGATTTTTAAAATAAAAATGAAATATTTAGGAAAACATTAGTTCTAAGGTTTAACAATTTTGTTTACGTTTTTAGTAAACTTGCTTGGCTACTTTATAAAAAGTTATTTCACTTTTTTTGTACATTTTAATTGAAAAAATATAATAAAAGCATTCGTTAAATAAAATTAAAAAATATTTCAAGATAAATCAGAATTTTGTATATGATCAAACAAGCAATAATGTTTTCGGGGGTATTTTGTTACTTGGCGTTCTTTTTTTACTTTTTAAAAGTTTTTAAAGGGGTTTATTATACTATGGAGTTATAAAGAAATGAAATATGAGAAACGACTAACCTCGATGTTGTTGATGTTTCTAGCTTATGCTTATATTTGGAAGGTTATTTCAAAAGACAGTATCTATGGAAGTAAATACTGTTTTGCTGGAGTATACTCAACAGATGGAAGAATTTATCGTTTTTAGCGATTTTTATCATCTGTAAGGGATTAATAATTATAAGAAAGTTTTGTGATTTATTTATGAAAATTTAATGTACGTGATTGATTTAAAAGAAATTTTAATAAAGTATCAAATGACTGTGATGATTACCTATTAAGTTTAACATTTTTTTAAATTTCTTCCAAAATACACAAAAACTCGAAATTTACATTACCCCGTTACATATTGAGTTGTGTGATCACGGAGAGTTCGAGAGAAACTGAGTGGTGTCTTAATTTCGTGAAGCTTATTAGCCTCTATTTTGCGAATCGGGGGAGAAAGATCCTTTAGGCAGTGACGTGTCAAGAGAAATAAAATTGGTGCGTCATATTAAGAGTATTTAAAATTAAGTTGTAGTGTCAATAATTTAAAAATTGTTATGTCAAGTAAAGTATTGTAAAATATTTTAATAGTTATATAATAGAGTTATAGATCGAGCTTAGTTTTTGTATGTCAGTTCTAAAATTTATGGCGTTGGAGTGTGCCTTACTGTGGATCATTTCTAGGATTAGTCTTTTTTGAGCCAATTTTCATTGTTTAAAATTTTTACATTGTCGACTTGAAATGCATGTTTTTGTTCTATTGCATGTTTTGCTAAGGCTGTGTGTATTGTGGTAGTATGTTTTAGGCTATTTTTATGTTCTTTTATTCTGGTTTCAAGGTGTCTTTTGGTTTGGCCGATGTATGTGGCAATGCAATCCTTAACATCGATTTTATAAACTATGTTGGATTTTTGGTTCGATGAAATGAATCGATGAAATGTTGTGTTTATTGTTTGTGACTAATGTTATGTTGTATTGTTGGAAAAGACGAATTAGTTGATGATGGATGTTTTTTTTGTGTAAGGAACATTTATTAGTCTGGAAGAATCAAAATTGTTGCTATCCTTTTTTTGATTGTTGATTGTGGAAAGCCGATGTTTTATTATTTCTTCTGTGAAAGAGCTCGGATAGCAATTTTGTGTCATCGTGTTACTGATAAGTTTGAGGTTTTCTTTGTGAAATGAAGGATGAGATAATTTTATTGCTCTGTCAACTAGCATGTAAATTATGGCTTTTTTTTTGGGAAAGTCGGTGGTGTGAAAACAAATTTATGAATCTGCCTGACCAGGTTGGTTTCCTATACCAATTTGTGATACTCGAATTTTGTTTATGGATTGAAAGTATATCAAGAAACGAGATTTTTTTATCTACTTCATTTTCTAATGTAAATAGTAATTTTGAGTTATATGAGTTAAACATCTTTTTGGTGGATTCAATTTTGTCTGTTGGTAGAGCAATAATAATATCATCAACATATCTTTTATATAGTGGTAACGAAAATTTTAATTTTTCCAGACAATTTGTTTCAAGATCAATCATGACGATGTTAGATAGTATTGGAGCCAGAGGTGAGCCCATTGGTAACCCTGAGATTTGTTGGTAAATTTTATTTTGAAATGTAAAGAAAGTTAAGAACATGATGTATTCTATGGCTTTAATTATTTCGTTTAAAGGAAATGTTTTTCAAAATAGATTTGATATTTTTTGAAGGCTTTGAATAACAAGTCGTAATGGGATGTTGGTATAGAGAGAAACAACATCAAACGAGACCAATTTGTTGTTGAGTGGAATTGAGATGTTAGAAAGTGAATGTTTTAGGTGGAAACTATCTTTGACGTGTGAATTAGTCGTGTTGATCAATTTGGAAAGTTTAGATTGTATAAATTCAGCTAGTTTATGTGTTGGACTATTTAGTGTTAATGCCTTTTGGTCGAGTGTTGATGGGATTTCTATTTGTTAATTTGTAAGTTGAGGAATCTGCGAGTAAATTATGAATTTTTGTAATGTAATCTGATTTGTTAAGAATGACTGTTGAATTTCTTTTGTCAGCTCGTCAAACTAAAAGTTGAGGGTTGTTTTTTAAGAAAGAGGACGTGTGTTTTATAATTTGATTGGTGTTGAAAAATGATGTTGGGATATTTATTTTGTTTAAGATTTTAGTTAATCTGGTTCTAATTTCGATTTGTCTAGGTTTGTCGAGTAAAAAATCTAATTTGGACTCAAGTTCGGAGATTGATTTGTGGATATGAGTTTTTATGTTTGAGAGTTTAAGGTAAGAGGAAAACAAAACTTTTCACCTAGAGACAGGAATGTGGAAATGTGTAGCGGAATATTAATGTTGGAGAGATTTATAAGCCATTCTTTCGTTTTATTCAATGTGATTGTCGAATTTATATTATTCAGAAGATCAGTGAAAATATTATTATTTGTGTCTTGTTGTCTATTAGTAAGAGTTGCGTATAAGATGTTGTGATTTTGTGTTGTTTGATTTATGTTTTGATAATTTAGGTGATGTATATTGTTTTGGTTCAGATGTGTTTGTAATGATATTGTTCTTAAATATTCGTCATGATTGAAAATGTGAAGATGTATGTTCTTCGTTCGTTGAAATCTAAGGTTTTGAAGTTTTTTTTGTATTTTTCAAATGAGAGTTTTCATATGAGAGCCATGAGAATAAATATAATAATACGAATATTTTTTTGAATTATAATTTATTTGCCATAAGGACGGGTGTGAGTAAAGCGTAAACAATATTTTAGAAGATGAATAAGTTGTGATTTAGATTTATTATCATTTTTAAATTAACGTATAAACTGAAAAAATAAGCGATGAGAGTGTGCGATCATTTTTTTGTATACATTAATAAGTAAACGCAGATAATCAAGAGCTAAATAAGCATTGAAATCATCTAGAAGCCTCGCTCGTGCCGTCGGGTGACGTCACGCGCGAGTCGTGCTCAGATTGCTTTTTCCCTCGAATCCTGCGTTTCGGCTTGGCCGCACATGAACGTGCTCAGCGTCCATGTGTTGGTGTAGCTGCCGAAGGCGCGGTCGGGAAACTTCGGTGGCGCTCGGCTCTTCCCGAAGACGTCCGAGCGTCGCTCGCTCACGGACACGCGCTACTATGATTGTGTGATGGGCGCGCAAGAGACTAGAGAGGGGGTAACTTTTGCGCGCGATCTGGCTGCACTGCCTGAAGAAGCTCAGGAATCATGTAATAAGTATGTTAAAAGATTCCGAGAAGATTTTTCACGGAAATGTGAGTGCCTCAAAAACATAGAAGACATTTTTTGCAGACTTTTAGTAACGTCAGATCAGCTAATGCCAGATCAACCTTTAGATAACGTCAGCTGTTCACTTATTCGTAATCAGTGATCTCGAAAATCTCTATGGAGGAAATTTAAAAGACATTTAATGATTACTCGCCGTGAGGCCATTTTTAGCTACACTGGAGCAGAAATTATTTTTCGTTCGAAATTTTACTTTGAATTCGTCGTCAGCGACCCCAAAAGTCCCCGAGTACAGACTTTCACCCGAATTGAATACGTTTTTAAAGAAATTTTCCGCCGTATTTTATCCGCCATTTTGTTTTTCTACAATTTGACCTCTAATCCGTGATCAGCGACCCCGAAAACGCTCCGAATCCAGACTTTCACCCGAATTGAATAAGTTTCCGAAGAAATTTTCCGCCGTATTTTATCCGCCATTTTGTTTCTCTACATTTTGACTCCAAATTCGTAATCAGCGATCCGAAAACCCCCGAGTCTAGACCTCCACCCGAATTGAATACGTTTCCGAAGAAATTTTCCGCCATTTTGTTTTTATTTTAATTTGACTTTGAATTCGTAATCAGCGACGCCGAAAATGCCCCGAGTCCAGACTTTCACGCAAATTGAATACGTTTCCGAATAAATTTTCCGCCGTCTTTTATCCGCCATTTTGTTTTTCTAAATTTTGACTTCGAATTCGTAATCAGCGACGCCGAAAACGCCCCGAGTCCAGACTTTCATCCGAATTGAATACGTTTTCGAAGAAATTTCCCGCCGTATTTTATCGGCCATTTTGTTTTTCTAACTGTTGACTTCGAATTAGTAATCAGCGACCCCGAAAACCCACGAGTCCAGACTTCCACCCGAATTGAATACGTTTCCGAAGGAATTTTCCGCCGTATTTTATCCGCCATTATGTTTTTCTAAATGTTAACTCCGAATTCGTAATCAGCGACCCAGAAAACCCCCGAGTCCAGACTTTCACACGAATTCTTCACGTTCCCAAACGGTACATCCGCCTAGCGCGGCTCGAATCGTTAGGCCAGTCGTCCAGTGTCTCACAACAATCGCTCGTTTAATTATTGACTCATGGCCAGGGCTTTTAGGTGCTTGCGAATTTTTTCTTCGCCGATTCCGCGGGACCTGCAAACAAATAAAGCCCGTTCGACATCCATATTCCACGTTACACTCGCACACCCGAACGCCTGTCATCGTAACGTCAGCCACGACCCGACATCTCTCGGTGACTTCTGCAACCTCATGACAGCCACGTCAAGAAGATAGCGGCGAATGCTCCAACGCCCACTCCGTTCCCGGCCATTCCAGCTCCGCCGTTCCTCGGAGTTCAGTTTGAACTATCGTTCGATATTGATTTTTTAACTGTCTTTTTCTCAATGGTACCATTTTTTTCAGGCCCTCAACCGGGTCCTACGTGTTCAGAATCAAGCCCACTTTGCTTCTGTAAGCCCGGAATGCCATTTTTATTTTTAACCAGAAAACAATATTTTTTTTTTGGTGGAATATACTTTTCCCACATGGGCGCTATATTTTTTTTCAAAGAGTTCTCGAAAAACCATTTCAAAAGCGCGCCTTCGCCGTTCCAAAATGGCCGCCCAAGAATTTAAAAAAATGGGTGGCCACTTTATAATTGTCACCCTGTATATATGTTGGATAATAGTTCGGGGACTCGTGAATGTCCCTGAAGTATACATGTAAGTATAGATATTAATATTATTATTTGTACTCCGGAGACTCTTTTGGATGTCCCGGCAGTTTACCGAATATATATATATATATATATATATATGTATGTATATTTGAGTGTGTCACTTTGAGGACTTATGTCCCCGAAGTGTGCATGAAAGTAGATATGTATTAATTATTGCCCCGGGACTCGGCTATATGTCCCTGAAGCGTATGGAGTACGTATATGTATGTATGTATATATATATATGCATAAGTCCTCGAACTAACTTCGATGAATATATATATATATACACATACTCTAGGACCTCAGAGTCCTCATATACCATTCGTATACTCATATGCATACTTCGAAGGCATTAGTCCTCGGAATAACTTTAGTGAATATCTATATATATTAGGGTGTGCGGAAAAAAATCGATACTTTTTTTTTCTGTTGCATCCACCAAAAAAAGGTGAATTAAGGTAAAAAATGAAGAATGCTCGAAGGAGAGCTCTAAAAAAAATTATTTCGAATGGCGCATTGCATTTGAATATTTTCCGTAAGAATAACCCAGGAAAATATTGGGATTTTTAAATGTGGTAGTGCAACTCGTCAGAAAAAAATCACACAAAGATGTCATTAACATATTCTTATGGAGAATTGAATTTCCAACAAAAAAGTTTTTACGAAAAATTAGCTCAGACCAGCCGTTCAAGTGGAATCGCTGTCTGAAATTGAATTCATAAAAAAAAAATAATTCAGAAAGCTGTAAAAATCGAATCTTTCGCTTTACGAAAAAACTTTTTGGGTTTTTTTTTGTAGAGAATGTTCTGCTCTAACATACAATTTGCATGGAATCGTTCTCAAAATATTTCACTGCTACAAAAACGAATCAAGTACAACAAGAAATATAAAAGAAACGACGTCCATCATTTATCGTGTTTCGAAAAGTTTTATTGAATTAATTTGGTTTAATAAGATAAAATGATTTGTTATTACATTATAATGCTTGATAATCATCGTTCCTTTTTTTAAGAGTCTGTTTGTTGCAATTAAGGTTTTTCTGTCGATGATTTTGCACTACGCCCAATAAATATTGTAGCTGCTCTTCATTTTTTGTTAATGAACCGTTATATGCTTCTATCAAACTGACACCACGTTCGGCTACGTTATTAACGACTTTTGGATTAAAAAAAATCTAAGCAACTCAAATAAGTGGAATTTTCCGGCCAAAATTAAAAATTTACCCTCAAAAAATCATGAGGTAAATTTAATTGCTGGAAAAGAAATAAGGATTCTTGAGTAACGAAATCGCTTATGTCTTCTTTCAGCACCATTTCCTAATCATTTTTTTTAACAATTACTCGCTCGGAAGGATTTTTGGATTTTTCTCGAGATTGCAGAGCTTGTACCATTTTTGCCTTCACACTTATCGGCACAGCAATGTCGAAAAACGACAAAGCAACAATGTTCTCGTTAAAGTACCACAAGTGACTAGCTAATTTTTTCGAGGCAGCCTCCCCTACTACAGGATTCACTTCGCAATAACGAATGAAATTTTGTAGCAGTGACAGATTTTGATTTGGGGGGAAAATGTCGCGGTTTCCCGTTCGTGGCGCTAGCGTGAAGCTTGTAATTTTGCACTACGAGCTACCGCATGCTGCCGCCAGGTGACAGCGTGTGCTAAGGCGCGCACGCA
The DNA here is from genome assembly GCA_964007375.1 of Ophion obscuratus. Classification (NCBI taxonomy): domain Eukaryota; kingdom Metazoa; phylum Arthropoda; class Insecta; order Hymenoptera; family Ichneumonidae; genus Ophion; species Ophion obscuratus. Next base: position 20,141,610 of record OZ023316.1, read on the forward strand.
GCTTAAATAAAAAAATTAATTTCAGACAGCGATACCACTTGAACGGTTGTTCTAAGCTAATTGTTCGTAGGAACTTTTTTTGTAGGGAATTCAATTCTCTATCAGAATATCTGAATGACATTTTTGTGAGATTTTTTTCTGAAGAGTTTTACTACGACGTTCAGAAGTGCCAATATTTTCCTGTGTGTTATTCCTATGTAAAATATTCAAATGCAATGCGCCGTTCGAAATAATTTTTTTTTGAGCTCTCTTTCGAGGATTTTTCTTTTTTTACCTTAATTCATCTGTTTTTGGTGGATGCAACCGAAAAAAAATATATCGATTTTTTTCCGCACACCCTAATATATATACATATATATATATATATATATATATATATATATAGTGAATATCTATATATATATATATATATATATATATATATATATATATATATATATATATATATATATATATAGTGAATATCTATATATATATATATATATATATAGATATTCACTAAAGTTATTCCGAGGACTAATGCCTTCGAAGTATGCATATGAGTATACGAATGGTATATGAGGACTCTGAGGTCCTAGAGTATGTGTATATATATATATTCATCGAAGTTAGTTCGAGGACTTATGTCCCTAAAGTATGCATGGGAATAGACATGCGGAATTATTATAGGAGGTACTCCAGGGACTCTCGTATATGTCCCTAAAGCATGCAGGTACGTGTATATCTATGTATATATGAGGCATTATAATATGGTACTCCGGAGACCCATGTGCGTGTCCCAGAAGTGTACAGGCAAACAGATATGTACGTGTATATGAGGCTATTTGTAAAGTTAATCCGAGCACCCATGTGCTCGTCCCTGAAGTTACGGGTAAGCTTAGCGGTAAAGTTATTGTGGGAACTGTTTGTCCCTAGAGTATAAAGGTAGATATACGCGTGCTAAATTTAAAGATATATTTACGAATATTTGATATAGCGGGGTTTCCAAGTGAAATCGACCATATATGGGTCGTTCTGATTAATACGTTACCCAAGAAAAACATAAATGAGCGCGTTTAGCGCGAGGAAAAAATCTTAATAATTATTACAATTCGTACCAGATATGAATATTTGGAGGGCGAGAGTGCTAGGACGTAACACAGGTATGATTTCATGGGTGAGACGAATACGTGCGTTAGGAAAAATGGCGTGAGCGAGAGGAAGAGAGAGAGAGAGAGAGAGAGAGAGAGAGAGAGAGAGAGAGAGAGAGAGAGAGAGAGAGAGAGAGAGAGAGAGAGAGAGAGAGAGAGAGAGAGAGAGAGAGAGAGAGAGAGAGAGAGAGAGAGAGAGAGAGAGAGAGAGAGAGCAAGAGAAAGAAATGCACTACGATGATTTGTTCGTTGCGTGTTTACAGGCACGAACGAGCGACAAATATATTTTAATTATTTGCTCGGAAAATGTTACACTTTTGCGCGGTCGCCGTATTTTGCGTATTCTTAATAGCGCGAAGAAATGAAAGGTGATACAAAGAATTGTGTATTTTACAAGTAAATAAGCGTAGTTACATTCAATAAAGAGAATAATATACGTTTCGTAAATTGATTTGTTGCAGTGTTTGACTTGTTATGTTTCCTTTTAGTTTTATTATGATTTGAATAATTAATACCGGTTTTAGAGAGACTCATAGTTACACTGACGAAGAAACCAGGGTAAACTCGAAAAGAAAATAAGATAAAATAAATGTACCGGTTTTCAGAGCGTCAACTCTGCGATGCGCGCTGTTGGAGAGACTGGACGGAACTGACTGGCCAGCTCCCGGAGCGCAATATGTATCCTCGCCCTCTTTGTCTCTGAGACAAAGGGCTTGGCGTCATTACCCTCGCTCTCGAGCTCGGTCCCCATGTAACCGAATATGATGTAACTGATGTACCCCAAGTAACTGATAACGTTATTTTTCTCGAGGTATACATGAGCAATGAAATGAATATTTTTCGTTATCGGCAGGATGTGCTGACTATGTGGTGACGAAGCTCCGAGGATGTCTGTGAGAAAACTCGTGATGACGATATGTTGGATACTAGTTCGGGGACTCGTGATTGTCCCCGAAATATACACGTAAGTAGAGGTATTAAGATTATTATTTGGACTCCGGAGACTCTCTTGGATGTCCCAGGAGTTCACCGAGTATATATATATATATATATTTGTGTGTGTCACTTTGAGGACTTATGTCCCGGACGTGTGCATGAAAGTAGGTATGTATTGAATATTGCCTCGGGACTCGGGTATATGCCTCTGAAGCGTATGGAGTATATATATGTGTGTGTGTACACGCGCGCACACACACACACACACACACACACATACACGCGCGCGCGCGTGTGTGTGTGTGTGTAGTTATTCACTAAATTTATTCCGAGGACTAATGCCTTCGAAGTATGCATATGAGTATTCGAATGGTATATGAAGACTCTGAGGTCCTAGAGTGTATATATGTATATATATTCATCGAAGTTAGTTTGAGGACATATGTCCCTAAAGTATGCATGGAAATAGACATACGGAATGATTATAGGAGGTACTTCGGGGACTCTGGTAGATGTCCCCAAAGCATGCAGGCACGTGTATATGTATGTATATATGAGACATTATGATATGGTACTCCGGGGACACATGTGCGCGTCCCAGAAGTGTACAGGTGTTACGTTCTGGCGATCTTGCCCTCCATTAAATAACCTAGAACATAAGTAACAAACACAAGTCAAGAAATCTACACAAGTCAAGAAATTGAACAATTACGCGACCGTATAATGTTTCCTACCGAAAGACCTGCTCTATTGAATAACCTTGCATGTGGGTCAGCCGGTTATACCATACCACCAGGGTCTGTGTCTCTGAAAACCTAATTGGCGAGACCACTTTGGAACACATAACGTCAAACGCCCTCGCAGAACTTTGGAACGGTTTCGAGCGATTCGGAATCGTCAGCGCGGGTTTCCCTGGAATCATCACCATTTATTTAATCATCAAAGGAGCCGTGGACACCATCATTCAAGGATACACCTTGCATTCTTTGTATGGATGTAGTTTTGCTCTACTTGGAGCAATTTGGAATTCCATCACTCATCTACTCATCACCAAGGCTCATAAAAAACGACAAGAAGAAGAAAATACGTACATCAGAGTATCTCCACGTGAGCTTGATCCACCGGACACACGTTCTCCAACATCGACGTCAAGAAGGCTGTCGGGCGTCGACGCCGTCCTCTTGGAGCGTTTGCACGCTCATCCTCAGCAATCCAGTGGGGTTGCTTCATCTTAGTCCCCCGAGGTGTTACGTCCTGGCGATCTTGCCCTCCATTAAATAACCTAGAACATGAGGAATGAGCACAATTATTCACATACCCTACACACTATATTACTCCAAATAAGAATACGAATATGTACTAGGAAACACTACCCAGAAATATTTTCCCTTATGTAGAATAAAATAGACAATGTATAAAATAATATAACTCTCTATTTTTACAAGAAACAATGTCTCACAATACTTTTATGCCCTAAATGGCTCAAATATAGTAATCACGCAATTCTGCATTATATACATAATACTACATATATTTAAGAATACATAAAGCCCTATGTATGACTTCATAAAAACATATTGTTCCCCCTTAAATTCCTTAAGGCTAAGATAAAACATAACATTAGGTAAAACCCTTTTTTCACCAAACATAACGCAATAAGAGGATAATAAAGAAATAAATACGAAATCATAATAATAATTCAATCTCCTTAAAAATGCTTAAAGCCAGGTTAAAATAGAACTTTTATAATACTAAACGGCACATTCAGTATTAAATAACGCCCCAAACACCATATTTTTACGACCAACCAATCATGTTAAAATTACTTAAAACATAGTTAACATCAGGTTAAAATGAGTCCGTCTATCCGCCATATTGAAGAGGGAAAAATCCCGATTCCAACTGTACTCTTCCCATAATTTGAAAACAATTAGAATAATTTAATTTCGATTTTTCAAAAGAGGAGATCTTGCTATAACTTCCTATGACGTCATGTTCTCCTGATACTCCTGCTCTTAGTCGTGACCCCCGAAATTTATTTCCTTCAAAACTAAAAATCATACCGCCGTCCCGCGGATGTCAAAATTTCCATAAAACTCCATTCTTTCATATAGACCCAACTCGCGGCCGCAGTGGCCATTGTTTTCTCGCAAAAACTCAAAAAACCTGCAAATCCACGGATACCCCGTGTTACCGTATACCTATAGCGTACCCTCTTGCAAGCATCACCTAAGAAGGCCGCCATGACGATTTCGGACCGCCAAGATGGCTAACAGCCGCCATATTGGAATCCCGCTAATATCGTAGAATCCTCCGGGAACCCCTGTGGTCCTGTAGGCCGCCATGATACCTCCCAGAAGCATCCCTTTTCATCCCAGTATATCCATCCTTAAGGGGAGCCCGCCATCATAAGTTCCCAATACTTCAGTGCACATGCAATTGGACTTGGCTCCACGTGCAGCCGCCATAACAAGCGCCACGAGGCGCACGGTCACCATCGAAATCACGTCCCGTCAATATTATTGGTAACTAAAAACTACATCTCGCAAAAATCACGTATCATAAACATTGATAATAAAACTCGGGGCCACCTCACTATCTACCCAGACTAAACATCCTGTGGATACGATGACGCTCCACGTGCCGCCAAACCATTTCTTTGTCCCAAATTTGTTAATGCAAAATCCCTTGTTATTCAAGATAGAGTAATTGTTAAATCTCATAAATGTTCCCTGTAGTCTCAAATACTATATTTCATTCTTGAATCCTGGATTTAGAGCAATATTAACCATTAAACAATGTTAATAATAAATTTCGATAGTGGAATAACCATATAAGAATGAGTTACCAACGTTAATAAATATATTAACCCGTGCGCAACATATCGTAATGCGCACCGCTAACTTTAATAGATATTTAATAAAATGTTTTACGCACAAGACTTGTATACCAAAAATACACGACTTGCATCAGGCTGATGCAAGAAGCGTATCTCCGGTACTCTACCGTCGGTATACCTATATATACCCCGATATTTTCTTTAAGTTTTATAACGTTATAATAACCAACAAATCCAATACGAAATACCTACCCGTCGTGTAAGGAAATAATCGGAACGTAACAATCAATATTTATTCAATATTTACAAGACTTGTATAACAAAAATCATACATTAAACAATCAGGACAAGTTGCGAAATTATGAAACATTTATTGTAAAACCACATACACAAATATGAACAATATGAACTAATGTAATAAATTGTAAGGCTCATGATAAATTAATAAGAATTAATTTATCAAGAGTCTCATTTGATCCTGTAAGAACAAAAGAGAAAGACGCCGGTACTCCAATCCGTTCCATAAGAGGAAGGGGGAAGGAAGGATGCCTACGTCACAACAGCGCCCACTTCCCCGACGCTGGATGCTGGCCCCACCAAGATCGCCGCCGCCTTCACTCGAGGAGTATATAAAAGACGGGGTACCTCTCCTTCACCAGTTCTCCGGTCTCTCCACCTGTCAGTCACGCTTTTCCGTTAGTCGGACCCGCACGCTGGAAAATCGGCTCTTATAATTTTCAAATCTTTGATTCTTTTCGGGTAACATTTGTACCCTTTTTGATTATTATACGAGTATTCATATCGTACGTTTATTTTCATTATGTTCAATCTATTCTCCGCGATTTAATTCATTTTTAAAGTAGTAACAATATACCGATAATCTTCAAAAGTCATCATCGTCTTGTGTTAATTTATTGTATTAAACCTTAATTCCTCGATTTAGTCAAAAGTGTTACTCATTGTTTTCTTCGGCATCTTTTATTCACAATTCCCAGTGTATTCAAAAAATACTTTGTCAAAGGAATTGTGCCAGTTCATCCAAAGTCTCTCTATTACTTTTGCCTTGTGTTTTAGTGCTCCTTAGCTGAGCACGAAACGTCCACATCCTTTTCCGATGATTAGGTGATCTTTCGTGCTGCCTAGTGGCCAGGCACGGTCACCACGATCTACCGTGTAATCTCATTCCTCAAATAAATTTGAATTTAGTTCTACTACAATTGCACGAATTCATATCCCTTTCAGTGTTGCGAGTGTGCTGCCTAAAGGCCAAGCACCTGTACCACAATTTGGAAACTGGGACAATACCTGAAACAAATTATTTTGTATTAATTAGTTAACTTGTCTACCTCTAATGCCAAGAAGACGTGCAGGTGTACACTTCCAACGACGCCGCACTCAGTCTAGCCAAGTCGAAACATCGGGTCGACATTTCCGCGGTGATAATAGAACTCTAGAACAACGGTTCACTCAATTGCCGCTTAGCGCAAGGTTGCGCCTTATTTCAAATACTCTCCTCCATTCGCGAGTGTATATCTTGGACGATCGTTCGATCCGTCACGTAACTCCGCCGTCACCTGTCAGCGACCCAGACGCATCCACGGTCGTTGCATCACCTGAACACGAAGTAACATTTCCTGTTATTTCATTCGACGTCGAATCTTCCTCTATCCTCGTCGAGCCAGAAATCAGTTCTTACGTTCTGGACTCACCTGTTGCTGATTCTCCATCTGTCGTTGAGTTCGCACACAACTAGGTTCCATTCCTATGGGTGCGTGTACATCGTCTTCTAAGAGGCCTGTTGTGGAACTTGCTGTCCCTGAAATCACCATTCGGTTGAAGATAGTCCACACCGATCGCAGAAGTTCCCTTCAGATACAGCACCTCTTCCTCCACCCGCTACGCACCGCCGCTTGTAAGGGTAAGTTAGATTAATTCACGCTACTATCTTTTCTACTCTCTTACCCCAATTTTGCGTTTCTACATTTTATAACAATACTTACCAATTACCGATTGTGACCTGGTCCTCGTCCCCGTCGGGCGCATTCCCGACCAAAGGTGATCCGCGTTCCTGAAAGTAAGGTAAAATTAAAATAAACTAGATTCTATCTAAAATCGGATTAAATTGAAATCCTTCTCTTCCCATTCTCTCTTTTTTATGACTTACTCAATTCAGGACCTAACACCGATAACAAAATACCGTTTTTGGAGCGCGACAACCGATTGACAGGTGGTTTCCCCCCCCCCCCCCCACAATTCCAGCATCTATCCTCATTGGCTCGAGGTCGTTGCGTCCTCGGCTTCGAGCCACGATTACGATTTGACCAGGGCATGGAATCGCACGCACGAGTACCCCGTTTTGGCGGAAAGCTCCGCTCGCTATGTTCTTGGAAAGCGGCGAAATTTACGTGTGAACGATTAGATGGCCTCTGGGGCGGACGATAAGCAAGCGCAGGAATTAGCGAACGTTCCGGCAACGGAGGGGGTTGACGGTATTTGTCGTCTTCGAGACTCTGTTCGATACCCCGGGCACGATTCTCAAGATCGTCAAAATCTCGTATGGTGCCGAGTTGAATAAAATATTTTAAGTCTGAATGCATATTATGCCAGACATACATCAATTGCTCCTCCGAGCTCAAGATCGGCCTTACACACTCGAACATCGCGCGCATACAAGTAAGGTATACGGAGAATGGTTCATGAGCTCCTTGGGAACGCTTCATTATTTCCTCCCTCAGGGCCATTTGATAACTAGGGTTCCCGAAACGGCTACGCATTGCGACTTCGAGATCTCGAAATGTCGCTAAACTCGATCGCTTTGTTCGGAACGAACACAGGGCGGTGTTCCGAAAAAAAAATTCGAGACAGTCTAATAGGTCTGCATCGGAGGCCGGCAACATTCGGCGACCCCTTGCCAAAAGAAGAAGGAAACTCTCGACATCCTCCCCCCTTTCGCCAGAAAATCGGAGATCTCATTTCCGAAGTGTCTCATACGTCGCTCGCATGGCCGTAGCCTCATTACATAGGGGTTGCGTGTAATCGCGAGGAGACGAGTGCGGTGGGAAAATATGACGTACATTGTCGCGGCTGTTATCCGGGCAACAATTCTGTTTCGACGCTGGATCAAACCATTGTTGGCTCGGTTCAGGTACCAGGGGCGGAAGGGGTTTGCGAAATTGGATCGATCTTGGGGGGGGGGGGGGGGGGACTCTTTTCCTCGTTTAATATTTCCCCGCCCTTCTTCGTACCGGCCGTCCACCGCGAAGGTTCTCGTTCATGGCTCGTGGATGCATTAACTACGTCTTTGTAAAACGGATTAGTTGAACTGAATACTTCGTATTCCAGATCGGCCACAATAATCGATTTGGGGGGATCCGCTTCCGGACGAGATCGCGTCTCTCCTCTAACGATATCGCTGTCAGGTAACCGCCGAGTAGCTGGTTCGGAACACAGCTGTTCGCGTGGAGAGGGACCCGCAGCACCGTCGGCCTTAGAATTCGGCGGGGTTCGGTGCATAGTTGAAGGTCTTCGCCTCCAAGATGTGACAAATAGAGCCCACGGATGTCCACGTAATCTCTTAAGGAGACGCACTCGTGAGAAATATGAGGATGTGAGAATTAAATCTTTGATTTTATCGACTTGATTATTGACACGCTGTCTCACATATACACGATTGTCCCATCTCGAGTATTTATCGCGTATACTTGGCCGCAGAGCACACCAACACCGCCTACTCCGACACGTTCCCGCGATTTTACGCAACGCGCAATTCGAAAAGCCGGCTTAAAGGCAGCTATTGCTCGCCCCGAGTTCGATGATAATAGCCCACACTTAAAACGTAAGGACGAAAGAGGATAACTTAATACGACACACAGAAACCTTGGCTCGGCGTTAATGTCGCGAAAGTCAAAGGCAAATTAATTCAGCTGATTCGAAGGAAAACCAAACGAATTACTTGTCCGTGAATTGGAATAAATCCGTCAGATTAATAAAAGAACCTGGGTTCCAGACTAACTGGGAATTTGGTCCAATGATAAAAATAAATACTCAGAGAGATAAAATAAACAATTCGCGGAAGAAAAAGAAATAGATGTAATAAAATAAAAGAGTATAAATAAAATCGTTTAGTTGTAGAGGGGCCGTCAAGACACTAAAATGAGAGAAGGAAAATTAAACAAACAAAAAAAAGAATAAATAAATAAATATAAATAAGATAAATGTTATCTGTTAAAGATGTAAAAATAAAATATGTGCATTCTATCCGACATCCAGTAGGACAAAACTCGGTAATAAATTAACATACAGTAAAAATAAATTGCGCCCCGAATTGCCGTGCACGTTATTCGAAATATTTGCCAGTCGTTACTTCAATATCCGACAGGTATAATATGACGAGAAAACAAAACTCTCGCAAGGTCACTCCCGTGTCACGCTTATACGAATATTCCGAGGAAAGGTTTCTTAATATTAGGATCTAGAGAGAGAGAAGAAAAACACTCGTTACCTCGTTAGCGTGTTATCCAAAGGAAACGATACAGAAAAACTATCCTGGGTTATCCAATAAATCGAGGAAAGACACAACCTACACGCACTTAATTTTCGTCGCGATTTCTCTTTCTCGATCACTTCTTATATTTTCGCTATAATTGGTATAGTTCGGTGTGCTCGACACTGAGGATTTAACAAGACTGGAGAAAAACGTCGTCTCACGGTACATGTACTTCACACCACTAAGGACCGTACGACACAAGCACACACGACTACAGGAATATCTTCGAAATATTCAACGAATGTCCGCACAGAGCGGAGACGAAGAGAATTTCGCGTTCTCGAATAAGAGATCAATCACAGGCGTATAGATAATCACAATATTATCATGAGAACTGTTAAACTGACGGATGAAAAATCTACAAACCGCGGAATAAGCTTCCAATGAAGTGATAGCGTATCTTGCCCCACGTTGGGCGCCAAAATGTGTAACCATTATTTTTACGTTAACAAAGGGATTCCCCTGTTTCCTCCCCAACTGGGTGCCAGCCACAAGGTTGTTAGGCCTCCGTGGCAAATTTATAAAGTTTGGAAGGCTAGCGGGAAAGTTGGTTGCCGGCCGCGTCTGCCCCAACAACGGGTAGAGGGGCGAGATCAGATACAAGGACACACTTTCCTTCGAGAGTCACAATTACTTTTATTCCGTTTTATAACATAACCCAGGATAATTTCTCGTTTTTCCTTTTCTCCCGAAATAACGATATCAAATAACCTAGTTTAAAGACTCGGATCCGCGTATAAACAAAAGATGAACCCCTCTCGGCGATTCTAACTGGATTTGATTTTATATAAAAAAAAGAAAGGAAAAGTAACGCTAAGGTCGATATTTTTCGCGCGCACGTCGGCGCCCCGCCACTGCGATATCGCTATAGAACGCGGGATGAAATTCCCGATTACAAAACAACAACTTAGCTACTACAGAATACAGTCACAACTAGAGAGCGAGAGGACAGCCCTACCGACTTTTCCGCGGAATGGGATCCTGGGTCCCCTGGCCTCGCTCGTTGAGTTCTAACGGCGGCGCCTTTTCTCGGGTAACAGTGGCGGCAACGGCGCGGGAATGCGTCTCTCCTCGTCCAACGCTGAACCCAGAGTCCTCTCGAAAAGGCCCAGTCCCGCGGACGCGAATCCTGACTCCCACCGCTTGCCTAATCATCAACTATTGATAAGATTTCGACCGATTCGACTCTCAATTTTTCGTGCCCGAGGCGGTTGATTTGAAATGTTCGATTGGCGAGATTCTTGGCCCTTGGTGTCACCCACCCCGTGGTCGTAGTGCATGAGTGGAGAACCTAGAAGGTGACAGACCCCGTACTTCCAAGATAGTCTTGAGTTGGACGGCTTAGGATGGGGCTTCGAGCCAGCGATTCGCAACGGGACGCCTTCGAATTTCGCACCGGTGAAAAGTGAGACAAGTCCGGCCGACTTGAACGTAGACGAGAGTGCCCGATGGAAAAAAGGCTAGGTGAGTTGTTCCCTGATGAACCTCGACGCCGCCGATTCCTTCCTTCCTGTATGGTTGAGTAGAGCTGGTATCGGCTGGGATCGGTCCTCGTCCCGCGGTACATCGCATAGGTTAAAGAAAATACAAAAATATAAGTAATAGCACTGATAATATATATTTTAAGGGAGCCTGTTGGATTACCCGAGAGACGTTCTGGACGGGGAGAGATTCGGTCCTGCCGCGCCAATCCATAGAAATCCCCATGATTCATGAGGTTTGTGACAGGAGAGAAACGCCGCCACATATATATATATATATATATATATATATATATATATATATATATATATATATATATATATATATATATATATATATATATATATATATTCGTGTATACAGGGGTATTTGCGTTTTAAAAATAGAAATCTTCGCAAAAGGAGGGCAAGATCGCCAGGACGTAACAATCGCCAATTGTCTTTTCGTTTAAGTTCCTATAATCGATGACCATGCGCCACTTCGGATTTCCTTGTGAGTCCGCCTTTTTTGGGAACGATCCACAGAGGTGAACTATACGGGGAGTTTGACGGTTTAATTACTTCCCCTTCAATTGGTTCTTTAATTTGTTTTGTAATTTCATCTTTATGAACGGGCGGAAATCTATAGTGCCGAGTAAAAACTGGTTGATCGTCGTTCGTCGTTATCTTATGTTCGATTTTATCTGTAAAGCCTAGGACTTTTCCTGTCAAATGAAATAGGTCCGAATTCTCGCTTATAATTTTATCCACGCTTGACCGTTCTTCATCGTTTAGATGGTTGAGACGGAGTAAGTCGCGAATTTCTTTGACTTTATCTTTCTTTTCAAATTTAAAACTTTTTTGTTGCGCGCAATTTCAAACCGTAATATACCCTCTTTCGGAGACGCCATTTGGTCGTCCGGATGGAGAACAATTAAACTTTTCTCCTCTTCCTGAAACGCCTTTCGTCGTCCGGAGTGAGGGAATTATATGAATTAGAGATGTGTGCGGCCGTATGGATGAAAAGATAGTCTTCGAGGATTCGGCTTCGATCCGGCCAGTCAAGGTTATTCCAAAGTCGGTAATGGAAATACGAGATGTTTACGTTTCGGCCCTCTGATTAGGGTCCTCTTCAGAAATTTTATTTTTCTGTATATAATATGATACACATTTTATTATACAATAATGTTTGAAAAACGTTGTAAAAATGAGCGTTTATGTTTATGATTTAGTTATATAAGTTATAAGTCCTACAAGTTTTAATCATTTGGTATAATGATTCTATAAGTTCAGTTTTAGTTATAATTAAGTTAATGTAATGTGTATAATGTAGTTGATTGCATTATGTATTGTGTTATTTATTGTTTTTGGTGTGTCAGTGTTTGAAATGTATGATGTGTGATATAGCGGTTTATTCAATTATGAAATAATAAAGGGATGAAGTGTAAGAAATGACTAACCTCGATGTTGTTGATATTTCAAATTTTCGCTAATATTTAGAAGGATGTTTCGAAGAACATTATTTATGGGTGTAAAGAATGTCAGGTGAGAAATTACTCCATCAATAGAGATGTTATCGTTTATCAGCGATTTTGCATGTCTGTGAGGGAATTATTTTCACATCGGGTCCTATTCTCTTCCTGAAACGCCTTTTGGTCGTCCGGAGTGAGGGAACCCTTTTGATTTTTAGCCATTTCCTGAAACGCCATTTGGTCTCCAGAGTGAGGGAACCATCTTTCGTGCCTTTGCACCTGAATTCTTCGAATACTACCGTTGGTATAGCCAGCAACAAATTATCATTCTTGACCGTAACGACTGCTTCGCCAAAAAAGATCCCTTCTCCCAAGCACAGCATCGGAAAATATCCTTCTTTGATTTTGGGATTACTTACGTTGACGTAACGGACCGTTTTGGACCGTTTTGGAATCGAAATAGTTTGTTTACTTTTAAACGGGATGCTTTGATTTCGCCAAGTTAATTGTTCATGTCTTTAATCTACGAAAGCTTTATTTTCAGCAAGAAATTCGGTACGACGAAATGCATGTTGGTCCATTGGGAACCAATCATCGACGACGTGAAATTTCGCGGGGGTATCATTGATCATTATTCTTATAGATCCCTTTGTTCTTACGGGGATACTCGAGAGCCCCTCTAAATTTAATAACACTTTTTTATTTATATGCGTATTTCACGAAATTCACTTCCGAGCCTGAGTCTATTAAAAATTCGTTAAGTCCCGATAAGTTGGGTGAGTCGAGGTCTACGGAAGCTATTTGTTTTGAACGCGTTAATAAGACGTGGACGGTTCGCACGGAGTCGCGTATATTATTTCTACCGGGGGCTCCGTCGATTTCTCGTCCCGCGGGGCGGCCCGTGCCACTGGTCGAGAATTCTCGTTTTTTGGCAATTCGGTTGCCCTGTTCTTTTCTTCGTTTTGTTTTTTAAAGCAGGATGTCTCGAGGTGGATGGCCTGTTGCAATAATTACACATCGACTGGGGTCGAGATCCTTGTCCGTTTCTGTGGGCTTTGACCACGTGATTTTACTGTTTGAATTTGTTTATTTGAATATCCCAGTTTCTTGTCCGGACATGTTGCCCAGCAATCATCGGACGCGTGATTGCGGTTGCAATGTTTACAAATCGGTCCTCCTGAAGGGGAGACCGCTTTTACTTGGGCCGACTGATTTTGAGTTCGGCTTTCGAAACGCGTGTCTAATGTGACCTATCGCGTTCCATATCTTTTTCAACTTTTATTGCCTTTGAATAGGCATCTTCGAGTTTATCGAATCCCTCGAGTTTGAGACGGATTCGAAAGTCGGGTGGAAGACCCTTGACGAAACAATCCAGCGTGTCGTTTTCGAAGATATCGTATTGACCGTTTGGGAGAATTCCGTGATTATCAATTTCGGCTTCGAGAATCGCCGTACGCAAATCTTTGGTTCAACTGATATAGTTTAACTTTTTGAAATATTTCCAAGTTCACCACGAAATTCATTCAAAGTTTTCGCGGTACCAAATAACGTTTTCACCCGCTCACCGAATTGGTGAACATTCTGGAAGTTATAATCTTCCAGTGCCGTTGCGGCATGACCTTTTAATTTGTTACGAAGAAGCTGAGCGAAACCCAACTCCTGATGAGGACGGAACATGTCCCTTGCCCTTTTAAAAGCACGAACAAACCGGAGAACCGGTAGGTTGTCCCCATTGAAGATGAGCACAGATTCAAGTGTGTCTTTAAATTTTATATTCGCGGGTAATTCTTGATCATCGCGAACGTTAACTTCGTTTTGTTGTACGTGAGGGACTGGACCTGATTGTCGTTGACCCTCACCATTTTTAATCGAACCGATTTCCCTACTAATCCGACTGACCTCATTTATCATCGTCGAATGGGTATTTAGCATAGTCTCGAGGGGGTGATGAGTGTGTTACGTCCTAGCACTCTCGCCCTCCAAATATTCATATCTGGTACGAATTGTAATAATTATTAAGATTTTTTCCTCGCGCTAAACGCGCTCATTTACGTTTTTCTTGGGTAACATATTAATCAGAACGACCCATATATGGTCGATTTCACTTAGAAACCCCGTTATGTCAAATATTCGTAAATATATCTTTAAACTTAGCACGCGTATATCTACCCGTATGCTTTAGGGACAAACAGTTCCCATAATAACTTTACCGCTAAGCTTACCCGTAACTTCAGGGATGAGCACATGGGTGCTCGGATTAACTTTACAAATAGCCTCATATACACGTACATATCTGTTTGCCTGTACACTTCTGGGACACGCACATGGGTCCCCGGAGTGCCATATTATAATGTGTCATATATACATACATATACACGTACCAGCATGCTTTAGGGACATATACGAGAGTCCCTGGAGTACCTCCTATAATAATTTCGCATGTCTATTTCCATGCATACTTTAGGGACATAAGTCCTCGAACTAACTTCGATGAATATATATATATATATATATATATATATATATATATATATATATATATATATATATATATATATATATATATATATACATATATACATATACGTACTCCATACGCTTCAGGGACATATAGCCGAGTCCCGGGGCAATAATTAATACATATCTACTTTCATGCCCACTTCGGGGACATAAGTGCTCAAAGTGACACACAAATAGACATATATATATATATATATATATATATATATATATATATATATATATATATATATTCGGTAAACTCCCGGGACATCCAAGAGAGTCTCCGGAGAACAAATAATAATATTGATATCTATACTTACATGTATACTTCAGGGACATTCACGAGTCCCCGAACTAGTATCCAACATATATATGTATATTCGTGTTGACCATAATACAATGGTCCTAGAAATAAGAAATATTGTTATATCTATATTACGTATATATTGGGGACGCGAGAGTCCTCGAATAACCCGCGAAACTGTTCCCAAGCGGTCAGCTTCATCGCGAGTTTTCTCACAGACCTCCTCGGAGCTTAGTCACCACGTAGTCAGCACATCCTGCCGATAACGAAAAATATTCATTTCATTGCTCATGTACAACTCGAGAAAAATAACGTTATCAGTGCTAATATTCGGTGACATGGGGACCGAGCTCGAGAGCGAGGGTACTGACGCTAAGCCCTTTGTCTCCGAGACAAAGAGGGCGAGGATACATATTGCGCTCCGGGAGCTGGCCAGTCAGTTCCGTCCGGTCTCTCCAACAGCGCGCATCGCAGAGTCGACGCTTTGAAAACCGGTACATTTATTATATTTTATTCTTTTCGAGTTTACCCCGGTGTCTTCGTCAGTGTAACTATAAGTCTCCGTAAAACCGGTATTAATTGTTTAAATCGTAATAAAAGTAAAAGGAAACATAACAAGTCAAACACTACAATAAATAAATTTACGAAACATATATAATTCTCTTTATTGAATGTAACTACGTTTATTCGCGTGTAAAATAAACAATTGTTTATATCACATTCGATTTCTTCGCGCTATTCAAATCACCCAAAATACGGCGACCGCGCAGGAGTGTAACATTTCCCGAGCAGATAATTAAAATACATTTGTCTCTCGTTCGTGCGTGTAAACACGCAACGAACAAATCATCGTAGTGCATTTCTTTCTCTCTTTCTCTCTTCCTCTCGCTCACGCCATTTTTCCTAACGCACGTATTCGTCTCACTCATAAAATCATATGTGTCCAAAATAGGACAAATCTTGAAGTGCTTTTTCATGAGGCTTGGGAAAGGTGACGCACGAACACGCTACATCCACTGACTCGCCGTAATCTGGCAGGTTAGCGACTGGCACGGTTAACCGGGTGCTTAGTGTTCGGACGTCGATTTCCCTCGACCTTCATATTTGTATTCGCGGCTGGCCGCCAATCGCCGTAACCGGGCGGACGTGGGCCAGACGTAGCGAGTCGGCGGTGACCTAATCTGGCACGCATTAGACTCGCTCAGCGTACCAAATTTTATGTCATACTAATCTGTACCTATGCGTTAGACGAATACGTTTCCCGATACATTTACTCAACAAATAAAGAACCTCATCCGTCCAAAATCGGACGTATTAACAGGTATTTTCCGAGGAGTTCGGAAGGTTTGCCGCACGAACACGCCACACGCGCCGACCCGCCGTAATTCGGTAGGTCAGCGACTGGCACGGTCACACCGGTGCTTAGTTTTCGGGCGTCGGCTTCCGTTATTCTCAACATTTGTTCTCGCGCCTGGCCGCAAATCGCCGTAACTGGGCGGAGGTGGAGCCAGACGTGGTGAGTCGACGGTGCCGAAACCTGGCACGTCTTGCACTCACCCAGCGGTTCAAACAATTATAAAATCTATACATTTATATTCATATTTCGACGCGAATGGATCCCTCATAAATTAATCCAGTCCTCGTAGTCTCCGACTGCTCCCAAAAAGAACGGCATCACCGGGCCATCGCATTCACACGATCACCCGTCTGGGCAACGACAGGTCGGGTCGAGCTGGAACATCTTTGCGATTCCTGGACAAATTCGGTCACACGGTCGAGTAGTTTTGACCCGCTACGCACCGCCGCTCTTTCTCACCAAGGTAAGCACAATTTCACGCTACTTTCTCATTTGCTTACCTGTCGCTCATGCGTCAAATTATACACCAACGACTTTACCATACGCCTATCCCAAGTCCCGCTTAAACGTGGCGCTTTTCTTCTCCGACGGTAAAGTACCGTCACATAAGTCATATACGACTTAATCCATTATAATCCGTACGTTCGTGGCACACTTCCCATTCGTAAATTCAAATCCTGAAAGGTAAATTAAAAGACGATTAATTATCGATTAAAATGGGACCCACGACGGAACAATCCGAGGACACGCGTCCCTGATATATACATAATATAGATATAACACTATTTCTTATTTCTAGGACCATTGCATTATGGTCAACACGATTGTACATATATATGTTGGATACTAGTTCGGGGTCTCGTGAATGTCCTCGAAATATACATGTAAGTAAAAGTATTAATATAATTATTTGGACTCCGGAGACTCTCTTGGATGTCCCAGAAGCGTATGGAGTATGTATATCTATATGTATGTATATATATATATATATATATATATATATATATGTATAAATTTGTAGAGATATTCACTAAAGTTATTCCGAGGACTAATGCCTTCGAAGTATGCAGATGAGTATACGAATGGTATATGAGGACTCTGAGGTCCTAGAGTATGTGTATATGTATATATATATATATATATATATATATATATATATATATATATATATATATATATATATATATCTATATATTCATCGAAGTTAGTTCGAGGACTCATGTCCCTAAAGTAAGCATGGGAATAGACATGCGGAATTATTATAGGAGGTACTCCAGGGACTCTCGTATATGTCCCTAAAGCATGCAGGTACGTGTATATCTATGTATATATGAGACATTATAATATGGTACTCCGGGGACCCATGTGCTCGTCCCTGAAGTTACGGGTAAGCTTAGCGGTAAAGTTATTATGGGAACTGTTTGTCCCTAAAGTATACGGATAGATATACGCGTGCTAAATTTAAAGATATATTTACGAATATTTGATATAACGGGGTTTCTAAGTGAAATCGACCATATATGGGTCGTTCTGACTAATACGTTACCCAAGAAAAACATAAATGAGCGCGTTTAGCGCGAGGAAAAAATCTTAATAATTATCACAATTCGTACCAGACATGAATATTTGGAGGGCGAGAGTGCTAGGACGTAACAAATGCAATAAATTGTAAGGCTCATGATAAATTAATAAGAATTAATTTATCAAGAGTCTCATTTGATCCTGTACGAACAAAAGAGGAAGACGCCGGTACTCCATACCGTCCCATCAGAGTAAGGGAGAAGGAAGGATGCCTGCGTTACAACAGCGCCCACTTCCCCGACGCTGGATGCTGGCCCCACCAAGATGGCCGCCGCCTCCACTCGAGGAGTATATAAAAGAAGGGGTACCTCTCCTTCACCAATTCTCCGGTCTCTCCACCAGTCAGTCAGGCTTCTCCGTTCGTCGGATCCGCACGCTGGAAAATCCGCTCTTATAATTTTCGAATCTTTGATTCTTTTCGGGTAACAGTTGTACCCTTTTTGATTGTTATACGAGTATTCATATCGTACGTTTATTTTTATTATGTGCAATCTATTCTCCGCGATTTATTTCTCTTTTAAAGATGTAACAATATATCGATAATCTCCAAAAGTGATCATCGTCTTATGTTAATTTATTGTATTAAACCTTAATTCCTCGATTTAGTCAAAAGTGTCACTCATCGTTTTCTTCGGCATGTTTTATTCAGAATTTCCAGTGTATTAAAAAAATACTTTGTCAAAGGAATTGTGCCAGTTCATCCAAAGTGTCTCTATTACTTTTGCCTTGTGTTTTAGTGCTCCTTAGTTGAGCACGAAACGTCCACATCCTTTTCCGGTGATTAGGTGATCTTTCGTGCTGCCTAGTGGCCAGGCACGGTCACCATGATCTACCGTGTAATCTCATTCCTCAAATAAATTTGAATTCTGTGCTACTACATTTGCACGAATTCATATCCCTTTCAGTGTTACGAGTGTGCTGCCTAAAGGCAAAGCACCTGTACCACAATTTTGAAACTGGGACAATACCTGAAACAAATTATTTTTTATTAATTAGTTAACTTGTTTACCTCTAATGCCAAGAAGACGTGCAAGTGTACACTTCCAACGACGCCGCGCTCAGTCTAGCCGAGTCGAAACATCAGGTCGACATTTCCGCGGTGATAGTAGAACTCTAGAACAACGGTTCAATCAATTATCGCTTAGCGCAAGGTTGCGCATTATTTTAAATACTCTCCTCCATTCGCGAGTGTATATCTTGGACGGTCGTTCGATCCGTCGCGTAACTCCGCCGTCACCTGTCAGCGACCCAGACGCATCCACGGTCGTTGCATCACCTGAACACGAAGTAACATTTCCGGTTATTTCATTCGACGTCGAATCTTCCTCTATCGTCGGCGAGCCAGAAATGAGTTCTTACGTTGTGGACACACCTGTTGCTGAATCTCCATCTGTCGTTGGGTCCGCACACAACTAGGTTCCATTCCTATGGGTGCGTGTACATCGTCTTCTAAGAGGCCTGTTGTGGAACTTGCTGTCCCTGAAATCACCATTCGGTTGAAGATAGTCCACACCGATCGCAGTAGTTTCCTTCAGATACAGCAGCGTCCTCTTCCTCCACCCGCTACGCACCGCCGCTCGTAAGGGTAAGTTAGATTAATTCACGCTACTATCTTTTCCACTCTCTTACCCCAATTTTGCATTTTCTACATTTTATAACAATTCCTACCAATTACCGATTGTGACCCGGTCCTCGTCCCCGACGGGCGCATTCCCGACCAAAGGTAGGACCCTTTTTTCTCTTGATCCGCATTCCTGAAAGCAAGGTAAAATTAAAATAAACTAGACTCTATCTAAAATCGAATTAAATTGAAATCCTTGTCTTCCCATTCTCTCTTTTTTATTACATACGCAATTGAGGACGTAACACACTCTGAAAAAGATCAAACAATTTGTAGGACTTGCAGGTTATTACCGCAGGTTTATCGAACAATTTTCGGGCATTGCAACGCCACTCACATATTTATTAAAAAAGGAATGGACCTCCAATGGACTCCAATGGAATCTCCCCAAAAAGCCTTTGATACGCTTATCGAGGCGTTATGTAAAGAACCAATTCTTCCATATCCGGATTTCACAAATTCATTCATCATAACAACGTACGCATCCGATCACGCCATTGGCGGAATTTCAGCCAAGGCGAAATTGGCAAAGATAAACCCGTTAGTCACACCTCTCGAACTCTTGGAAAACACGAAGTTTATTACTCAGTGATTAAGAAGGAATTATTGGCTATCATTTATTGTGTAAATCGTTTTAGACCTTATGTCTGCAGCCGTGTATTCTTATTGGTAACGGATTACAAGCCGCTCGTACGGCTTCACTCCGTAAAAGACCCGGCCAATCGCCTTGTGCATTGGCGCCTTAGCCTTGATAATTGTACTTATAAAATTGTATACAAACGAGGAAGGGTAAACAGCAATGCTGACGCCCTATCCCTGACCCCGCCAGTAAGAAGTCAGACTGCGCTCATGGTGAAGCATACACCATGTAAAAGAAAATCCGAATCGCCTATCGTTGGCCCAAGTCGGGCAAAAATTGGTAAACCGATTCCTAGCGAAAAAGACGATTCGGACTCGGACGAAAGATTGTTCGATCCACCAGCTGGAAGAAATCCTCGTTTTATCCTTTTTTAGCCGGCTAATCCTCGAACTCTCTGGATGGTTCTAGAACGTTCTCGAAACATACATGAGTATACATATTATTTATCCATAAAGTTACGACTACGTTTTTGCAATGTGTGTGGAGGTATATTCTTTGTCCTTCGAATTGCGAGTGTTACGTCGTGGGTCCCATTTTTAATCAATAATTAATCGTCTTTTAATTTACCTTTCAGGATTTGAATTTACGAATGGGAGGTGTGCCACGAACGTACGGATTATAATGGATTAAGTCGTATATGACTTACGTGACGGTAAGTTACCGTCGGAATGTGCCCCCTTGGGATAGGCGCTTGGTAAAGTCGTTGGTGTATAATTTTACGCATGAGCGACAGGTAAGCAAATGAGAAAGTATCGTGAAATTGTGCTTACCTTGATGAGAAAGAGCGGCGGTGCGTAGCGGGTCAAAACTACTCGACCGTGTGACCGAATTTGTCCAGGAATCGCAAAGATGGTCCAGCTCGACCCGACCTGTCGTTGCCCAGACGTGGGGGTGCCCAGTGATCGTGTGAATGCGATGGCCCGGTGATGCTGTTGTTTTTGGGAGCAGTCGGAGACCACGAGGACTGGATTAATTCATGAGGGATACATTCGCGTCGAAATATGAATACAAATGTATAGATTTTATAATTGTTTGAACCGCTGGGTGAGTGCAAGACGTGCCAGGTTTCGGCACCATCGACTCACCACGTCTGGCTCCACCTCAGCCCGGTTACGGCGATTGGCGGCCAGCCGCGAGAACAAATGTTGAGAATAACGGAAGCCGACGCCCAAACACTAAGCACCGGTGTGACCGTGCCAGTCGCTGACCTACCGAATTACGGCGGGTCGGCGCGTGTGGCGTGTTCGTGCGGCAAACCTTCCGAATTCCTCGGAAAATACCTGTTAATATGTCCGATTTTCGACGGATGAGGTTCATTATTTGTTGAGCGAATGTATCGGGAAACGTATTCGTCTAACGCATAGGTACAGATTAGTATGAAATAAAATTTGGTACGGTGAGCGAGTCTAATGCATGCCAGATTACGGCACCGCCGACTCGCTACATCTGGCCCACCTCCGCCCGGTTACGGCGATTGGCGGCCAGCCGCGAATACAAATATGAAGGTCGAGGGAAATCGACGTCCGAACACTAAGCACCGGGTTAACCGTGCCAGTCGCTAACCTGCCAGATTACGGCGATTCAGCGGATGTAGCGTGTTCGTGCGTCACCTTTCCCAAGCCTCATGAAAAAGCACTTCGAGATTTGTCCAATTTTGGACACATATGATTTTATGAGTGAGACGAATACGTGCGTTAGGAAAAATGGCGTGAGCGAGAGGAAGAGAGAAAGAGAGAAAGAAATGCACTACGATGATTTGTTCGTTGCGTGTTTACACGCACGAACGAGAGACAAATGTATTTTAATTATCTGCTCGGGAAATGTTACACTTTTGCGCGGTCGCCGTATTTTGGGTGATTTGAATAGCGCGAAGAAATCGAATGTGATATAAACAATTGTGTATTTTACACGTGAATAAACGTAGTTACATTCAATAAAGACAATAATATATGTTTCGTAAATTTATTTGTTGTAGTGTTTGAGTTGCTATGTTTCCTTTTACTTTTATTACGATTTAAACAATTAGCACCGGTTTTACAGAGACTTATAGTTACACTGACAAAGAGACCGGGGTAAACTCGAAAAGAATAAAATATAATAAATGTACCGGTTTTCAGAGCGTTGACTCTGCGATGCGCGCTGTTGGAGAGACCGGACGGAACTGACTGGCCAGCTCTCGGAGCGCAATATGTATCCTCGCCCTCTTTGTCTCGGAGACAATGGGCTTAGCGTCAGTACCCTCGCTCTCGAGCTCGGTCGCTATGTAACCGAATATTAGCACTGATAACGTTATTTTTCTCGACTTGTACATGAGCAACGAAATGAATATTTTTCGTTATCGGCAGGATGTGCTGACTACGTGGTAACCAAGCTCCGAGGAGGTCTGTGAGAAAACTCGGGTTGAAGCTGACCGCTTGAGAACAGTTTCGCAGGTTGTTCGAGGACTCTCGCGTCCCCGATATATACATAATATAGATATAACAATATTTCTTATTTCTAGGACCATTGTATTATGGTCAACACGAATATACATATATATGTTGGATACTAGTTCGGGGACTCGTGAATATTCCTCAAGTATACATGTAAGCATAGATATTAATATTATTATTTGTACTCCGGAGACTCTCTTGGATGTCCCGGGAGTGTACCGAATATATATATATATATATGTATATTTGTGTGTGTCACTTTGAGGTCTTATGTCCCCGAAGTGTGCATGAAAGTAGATATGTATTAATTATTGCCCCGGGACTCGGCTATATGTCCCTGAGGCGTATGGAGTACGTATATGTATATATATATATATATATATATATATATATATATATATATATATATATATATATATACATGTATAGATATTCACTAAAGTTATTCCGAGGACTAATGCCTTCGAAGTATGCATATGAGTATACGAATGGTATATGAGGACTCTGAGGTCCTAGAGTATGTATATATATACCAGGTGTGTAAGTATGAAACCGGAATTTGCCTATAGGTGGCGCTAGATGTCGATGCAGTTACCGACACATCACGTCAGCGGTGTCTTGTTATTGTATTGATATCCGACAAAGATTTCCAACTCACAATAACACGAGTTTCATTCAGTAGCATTAGTTTATTATAGATAAACATGTCGAGTTTTGTGCCAACAAATTACGATTTGCCGACAGCACTACTTTTCTGTTTTCATCTGAAGAAAACCGCAGCCGAATCGCATCGAATGCTTGTGAAGGCGTTTGGTGAGCATGCTCTCGGTAAAACACAGTGTTTCGAGTGGTTCAAACGGTTCAAAAGTGGCGATTTTTACGTGAGGAACGAAGAACGTGGAAGACCACCGAAAAAGTTGGAAGACGCTGACCTGCAAGCCTTGTTGGACGAAGACGACGCTCAAACACAACAACAACTGGCGGACGTACCTACGGTAATGATATGATACTTTGTATCATATCATTACAATAAACGTGTTTTTTCTGTACAAAAATTCCGGTTTCATACTTACACACCTGGTATATATATATTCATCGAAGTTAGTTCGAGGACTTATGTCCCTAGAGTATGCATGGGAATAGACATGCGCAATTATTATAGGAGGTACTCCAGGGACTCTCGTATATGTCCCTAAAGCATGCAGGTACGTGTATATCTATGTATATATGAGGCATTATAATATGGTACTCCGGGGACCCATGTGCGTGTCCCAGAAGTGTACAGGCAAACAGATATGTACGTGTATATGAGGCTATTTGTAAACTTAATCCGAGCACCCATGTGCTCGTCCTTGAAGTTACGCGTAAGCTTAGCGGTAAAGTTATTATGGGAACTGTTTGTCCCTAAAGTATCCGGGTAGATATACGGGAGTATAGCTGTGACAGTTCTAACCCAGGTCCTCTGAGGGGGGTGCGGGGCGGGGGGTTCACGCGGTGAGGGGTATGACGTCACGCGGGGCGGGGTATGACGTCACGCGGGGAGGGGTATGACGTCACGCGGGGAGGGGTATGACGTCACGCGGAGCGAGGTATGACGTCACGCGGGGAGGGGGACTCGGCGGAGTGGCTGACCTCTCTCTCTCTCTCTCTCTGTCTCTCTCTCTCTCTCTGTCTCTCTCTCTCTCTCTCTCTCTCTGTCTCTCTCTCTCTCTCTCTCTCTCTCTCTCTCTCTCCTCTCTCTCTCTCTCTCTCTCTCTCTCTCTCTCTCTCTCTCTCTCTCTCTCTCTCTCTCTCTCTCTCTCTCTCTCTCTCTCTCTCTCTCTCTCTCTCTCTCTCTCTCTCTCTCTCTCTCTCTTGTAGCGACTGTCGCCAGAGAGCCAAGTTGGTTGACCCGTGTCGCTGAGACAAGCGATCGGATTACACGTATGCATGAGAGAGAGCGAGAATGAGAGATGGAGCGACCGCATCGCATGCATGTGAGATAGAGCGAGATATACATTTAACTTCAGACATTCACCGACTAAAGCAGTTGGGTTTGTTTTGGCGAAATCCCAAACAAACCCAAACAAACCCACGAACGTCTTCGAACATCTATTGAACGCTTTCGAACGTCTCCGAACGTCTCTTGAACGTCTCTCGAACGTCTCCGAACGTCTCATGAACGTCTCACGAACGTCTCCGAACGTCTCATGAACGTCTCCGAACGTCTCATGAACGTCTCACGAACGTCTCCGAACGTCTCATGAACGTCTCCGAACGTCTCATGAACGTCTGTTGAACGTCTCCGAACGTCTCACGAACGTCTCACGAACGTCTCACGAACGTCTCCGAACGTCTCATGAACGTCTTACGAACGTCTCACCAACGTCTCCGAACGTCTCTTGAACGTCTCTCGAACGTCTCCGAACGTCTCATGGACGTCTCACGAACGTCTCCGAACGTCTCACGAACGTCTCCGAACGTCTCCGAACGTCTCATGAACGTATCTCGAACGTCTCTCGAACATCTCATGAACGTCTGTTGAACGTCTCACGAACGTCTCCGAACGTCTCTCGAACGTCTCCGAACGTCTCACGAACGTCTCACGAACGTCTCCGAACGTCTCTTGAACGTCTCTCGAACGTCTCCGAACGTCTCATGAACGTCTCCGAACGTCTCACGAACGTCTCCGAACGTCTCATCAACGTCTCACGAACGTCTCACGAACGTCTCCGAACGTCTCTTGAACGTCTCTCGAACGTCTCCGAACGTCTCATGAACGTCTCACGAACGTCTCCGAACGTCTCATGAACGTCTCACGAACGTCTCACGTACGTCTCTCGAATGTTTGAGAGCAATATTTTATACAACTGTGTAATCTCATGACAGATAATGTACGAAAGAAAGGGGTGAGGAGAATTAAAAAATCACATAATGTCACATTTCGTTTATTTGCATGAATCTTTATGATTCAACCACCAATTAAACATTTTACATACATTTTGTAATGCACAATTTTTTTCATGCTTTTCGCATCGTAGAGTATCGCTTACGCCTAATTTACTTAAGGTATCCATATCGCCAAAGTCCACGTCCAACGTTTCAATAACTAGATCATTTTTCATATTTATTATATCAGCTAGCCATTCTCGTTTTTCATGGCCGTCAACATATACAATGGGATACATATCGACTTCCGTTGGGCCCACAACTGCAACCGTTATTAAACCTTGAGCCATGCTATATGGAACGTTTCCATAGGCCCACTTTAGACCATGATTATTCCGAATCAGCCATGAGGCTTCGTATCTCTCAGATTTTGTGAGAAGTCTCCATGGTATGATACTCGCGAAAATGTAATGAGGGAGCACACATTCCGCTCTTAGAATCGCTACTTCCTTCACGACAAAGTTTCTCCCAACAATGAATCCTTGTAGATCGACAAATGTAGGTACAGACATAACGAAGATGGCTCGATCAAGTCGATAGCAAGATCAATTGATGACTGACGTCATTATTTAAGAAACTCGTCTTTAAATAATTTATTTATCGAGCGGGGGTTACTTGCTGATCTATACAATTTTACGAACCATGTTTGTCAATGGACAATATTCAACAACTCGATCGTGCAAGATCAGACAATAGGCAGTAGTATTTGGTGGCAAATCTTCCTTACATTCAAACTCTATTCGCACGTCCACGGTAGCATTTTTCACAGACTCGTTCTGACGCGAGCAATCGATAACCGTGAGAGGGCCGTTATATTGAAACTTTGCAATAGTGAGCAAAGAATTATCACTATTACAGCCGTAATAAGATTTACGAAATCGAGAGTACATATTGAACAAAATGGCGAATCTGTTTTTGTCAAAGTCCAAATTCAAGTCATCGTAAGGATAGGATTCCGAGTTGAGATAAAGTTTAACATTGGCGAGCTTGCAGTCGTCGAATAGTGTAATGTCCTTTGCCATAGAATTTTTTTTGCCAGTCTGCAGCGCAAATATTACATATCTTGGTTTCTCTAGCTGGGAGGCAGCTTTCACAGTCCATGAGTGTTTCGTTGTGCTTTGAAGCAGTGGATACTCGTATAGATCCTAAGAGCGAAAGCTCATATTCAAGTATCGTCCACTCTCCAATGTTCGAAGTAATGACAATTTAGTTATCTCATTTAATATTACGTGAGGCATACGCCATTGTATCTTGAGCAATTCAACTTCTGCCTCTACTAATGGATGCTGACTGAATACACAATTGTTATCATTGCGCGAACGTATCAGAATTAGCTCATTACGAGCATTGATAACTACGCGCTTGTAATCTTCACAGAATCCGAGCAATATGTTGAGAGGTACACAAAAATTGAAATATTTTCCCCCATTATTATGTGTTACATCCCACGCAGCATTTTTCAAAGTATGGGTCCTCTCAGGGCTTAGAGAGATGTAGTTTTTAATCGTGGTTATTATTCCAACGTTTCGATTGCGATCAATCTCCACACCATCGAGCTCATAACGAACTTCATCAAACATGAATGCAACGCAATTGTTTCCCAATACTACTATTGCTTGATCATCTGGTTTTTAAAGCACCGTGACCTTTCCCTCAACGTAGAGAAAACTTTCAGATGGTAGGGTGTACAAGTCTTGGTGTTGTATAAGAATTCGTATTTCATCGCTGTGTCCAAACGTTGAGTTGGCATACGGATTGTACGTATGAGTCTCAATTTTGATGATACGATCGTCGAAGATTGGCTCCCCACTGATATTCAAAACGTCAGTCATTCTTTTGCCTCAAGTATGTCGTACAATAAATCCCAGAGATTCTAAAAATTCACGATTCGCTGCACTGAGTTTCTTCTTTGCGGGTACTTTAACACTCAATGCCGCTTGTCTTCTTGCAAGAGTATTACCGTGTGGGATCGTATTATCTCGCGTAGAAATATTGTCTCTGGCGTATTCCGTGTCGTACAGAACGAGCATCACAAGCGTCGCTTTCGTATGTGCAATCTCACCGTAATTTCTTCTCCTCGAAAATCGAGTAGTTTTCCCTTCTGATCCACGATACGTATCGTTAGATCCGTAATGCTCCGCACAACGATCGGAAGATAAATGATTTGCGCAGGCGTTTCCGATATCTTATATCCTGGTGGTACGCTCGGTGAAAATTCATGTATCGTGTGTACACGCTCGCCATTGCTGTTCGCACCAGTGGTGACACTACATTCTATGCGGATAATGTTGACATTCATTATGTTTATCGGTACATCAGATTCCTGCCATTTCCAGGGATGCAGTATTCGATTTGATGAAAATCCCAACAGGGATCCTACGTTGTCAGGTTTACTGAAATTTATTCTGTACGCACATTTGATTTCGCTCTTTAGTGTATTATGATTAGCGCGTAGCACGATTGGGTATTCGCAATTTTCATCGAGGTCATCGTTATCAACCTTTCGAGGAACAATTTCATTTTCAGCATCATCACCGCTATCAACCCCTTTGAGTAAAATTGCACGATTCACATACGCATTTATGGCTCTCAGTTCATACGATCCTTCAGGGATTATAATTTCCTTGTCATCATTGTCAAAGTAAAATTTGTTGTTTGATGAATTCACATTTGGTATTGTGTGATAAGTTTTGAAATCCGTCAAACCGAGCTCATACCAACCATCATTGAAATCTATAGCGGGAAAATAATTTGCGGTTAGAAGGCTACTCTTGCCGGTCAACGTAAGCGTCAGTGACATGTTTCTCTCGAATACTGAGTTGATTGACACATTGTCACGGCTTAAATACATATTGATCGTCGACGTTTTGGAGAAATTGCAAGCACAATTGCCCGCAAATACTCTGATTATAATTCTGATACGATGTTCGATTGTATTGTATTTTTGTGGTATTTGGTCCAAGATATCGCACCAACTCCTTGGGCGGTCGAAGATTTCCAAAACTATCAAAATATATTATATGACTCCCCCTCTTGGCATAGGCTACCCAATGCGTACCAGGGCCATCGGCATCATCTAAATTTACTATACCGCTCTCATCTAGTTGCACGCCACCATAAACTGGTAAATTATTGCGCATGAAGACCCCTCTGAAGAATGGTATGCGCATGCGCCTGGCTAAGCATTCCAATTGTACATTAGTTGTTACACCCATGGGCATTTTCACCGAGTTTTGGCGTTTTTTTTTCTTAGTTGAACATCCTTGTCCACGCTTGTAGGGCGCGAGATAGAGCCCATAGCCTTCTATAGCTCGATTATGACGTTGTATTTCTTCAAGTTGACGTTGCGCCGCTTTACTATCATTCACAGCCTTTGCTATCCCAGCTGCCCCACCAGCCAGTGAACCAAGAACTCCCAGCAATGGTAACATTGGCAAATTCCGCCACGCTTTGCTATCGGCAGTATTCTCTTCTTAACGGGTTTTTTCTTCTTTGTCGATGAGTTCTTTGTCTTCATTCCCATGCCGAATTTCGTTTTTGCTTTCCTAGCTGCCCAAACAGCGGTCGCTGCTGTTTTCTCGCCAAAAGTCGAATCTCTCGCAGTAATACGTTTTCGTGCCGTTGTTGCAAGTATATTATTCGCAACGTGTCTTTCGCCTAAATGATTGCTTCGAGAATAGGCTATATCGTGGTCGCGACAAGCTGCATCCAATGGATTTATACCACGATCACCCCGTGCCAATCTCTGCTCTAACTGAGTGCCTGGTCCACAAAATTGGTATCCGGGAATATGTAACTCGATCGGAAGTGCATTTATTGCTCGATTTAACAAACCGTTGCCTTTTCTCTTTGACATTCGGCACAATTATTTATAAACGGTGCTGGACCGTCAATGTGTATTAGCTATCCCGGTAAATTCCAATGGCGCGTGCATCGGCGATATTGCTGTACTTCCGAATCAGCCTTTATGTGTTCGGGAAGCCTCTCCCACAAAATGTCAACGAAGTGATGAAAATTTTGTAACAAAACAATTTTTGGAATAAACTGTAATTGATGAGCCGTTAAGCGGAGAATACTGCAGTCGTCCGATAGGTACAAAAACATTCTCGCTACTGAGCGGATTTGGCTCGGTGCACTCCTATAAATACTCCTCACACGACGCATTTTGGGCGAATGTGTGTTTGGATTCGAGAGAGAAAACATGTGTTTCGTGCAACAAGCGACGTTGATTCAAGTGACCAATTTCGACGATAGAGTAATGGAGGGTCAACAAGTACGCAAGCATGGAGACATGCTGCCACTTACGATACGCAGCATTATTTGCGGTCCTTCAAATTGTGGGAAAACCAATGTTTTGTATATGTATACTCGAAATCGCTTCAACAGCCAAAATATCAATATTTGGAAAATCTGCTGACATCGATTAACGAAATTGGCTATTTTAAATTCCCAAATAATAGTGATGTTATCCCACCGCACGAAGCGCTTCCGAACTCCATTTTTATTTTCGATGACGTAGCATGTGACAAGCAAAATACAGTAAGAGAGTACTTTGCGATGGGCAGACACTCGAGCGTTGATTGTTTCTACCTTTGCCAAACATATGCCAAGGTTCCCAAGCATCTTATACGCGACAATGTGAATCTGCTTATTTTATTTAAACAAGATCGTACAAACTTGAAACATGTTTACAATGAACATGTAAATACGGACATGTCGTATGAAGATTTTCTGGTGTTATGTCAAAAAGGTTGGCAACACAAATATGGCTTCATGGTGATTGACAAAGATAGCTCATTGTCCGGTGGTCGATATAGAAATGAATTTAACGAGTTTGCAATACCGTAATGTAGTCAGTCGGCATTGAGACATCAGCTGTGCAACGACCGACAAATAATTTCGTGTGGGCATGATGACGACAATTGATACTGATGAAGAGATTGCCAGGGAAATTGCGAAAACAAGCGACTCAATACGCAAAAAATATCAAGCTTTGAAGACTGGAAAAATGGAAGAAGATCTTGCATTGGAGAGACACTTCAGGCCAATCACCGAACCTCTCAAGCAGATTGTTGAGCAATCAGCCGCTGTTGAATCTCTTGAGCCGGAAATTGAATCGTTGAGTATGTCGGAAGCAAAGGACCTAGAGAAGGATGTGAAACAAGGAACAAAGCGCACACGTTCGTTATTTCAAGATTCGCTGGTAACTTCTACACCGAATCAGGTGAAACGCAAGCGACG
This sequence comes from Ophion obscuratus, assembly GCA_964007375.1. Lineage (NCBI taxonomy): Eukaryota > Metazoa > Arthropoda > Insecta > Hymenoptera > Ichneumonidae > Ophion > Ophion obscuratus. Next base: position 20,172,599 of record OZ023316.1, read on the forward strand.
AAAGGAATCTCTGGATGATACGTCGATGGCTGCAGTACCCTTGCAACCAGCCACCATTGTTGAAGAAGACGTTTTTGAGACCACGCCCGAATCATTCGTGTCTACAGTTCAACGTCAATTACAAACGGCTGAAGGTCAAAATACATTGCGCGAACATTTCGGTCCACTCGGTCAACAATATATTTCATCTATTCTTTCACAAGACAAAAATTCCAGCATGGATTACGTGTATGGCGTCAAATTTACCAATGAAGGAATGATGTTAGGCGATAAGCGTTTCGATGTGGATAATGATGATAATATATTCATCGATGGCATAAAATACTTGGGAACCCCTGGACTTTATGAGTTAATTTTCAAGAGAATTCCCGACGATGCAATATACACCGAGGAAGAAAAAAACAAATATAAAAGTATATTGTTGGCAACAAATGCACATCGACGTGGTAGCAATATACTCAATCCTGTATTGGGTAACAAAGGCTTCAAGTATAAATATATAATTGGACCATTAACTTTCGACCGAAAAACTGGAAGAGGTATAGAAATACCACTCGCCATGACGTTAAATAACAACAAAGTCGATTACGTGCATTGGAATGATCCCAATGAGTTGGTCGATCGTTTGCGCTTGTTGGAAGCTTCACGACACGCGGGTAACAACGCTCACGACAATGAGATAATGTCGATTATTGAGGAACTTCGCGAAGCGGGTCTCATTATAAATTAACCTATGCATCGATGATAATGATCATTCCTTCATCGCTATTGATACCGAGATGTCGATCAATAAATTCGGATCATCGCTTGGAGCGCAGGATAATTCATACTATCAGTGGACTGGGCTAATAAGAAATTATACACGTGATAATGCTCTCTGTCTAACCTCTAGTGGCTTCGATGCAAGATCACGTAAAATACGAGGCGTAGCCCTACCTGAAGGGGATTACGATGCTGCTAATAAACGTTACGTGGAAATGAAAATCAAGCTGTTAACAGAACGCCTGGATGAATTTGAGAAGAAATTCATCGCACTAGAGAATACGCTTCGAATAACTATGAACGATACGTCTAAAACGATTCAGTATGTAACCGACGCTGTAGCTGACACAACGCAGGAAGATTTGTAAAAATCGTCTGGTCAAACACACGATATGCTCGGAGAAGAAAAAACGTCCGAAGAAAAGCAACTCGTGGAGGAATTACATGCGCCAGCAAGAAAAAACTTTCTGCGAAGACGTGTCATCGTACGTGGGTATGATGATTTGTGGCAGGCTGACGTAGTCGAAATGCGGCCGTATTCGCGTTTCAACAAAGGCTACAATTACATCCTCACCGTCATCGATGTGTTGAGCAAGTATGCATGGGCCGTACCCTTGAAAAGTAAAACTGGCAACGAAATGGGTACAACGATCGCGAAAATCATACACGATCATAGCAGATATCCGAAAAATGTTCAGACCGACAAAGGAAGAGAATTTTACAATGTAAACGTGCAACTACTCATGGAGAAATACAACATTAATCATTATTCGACGTACTCTATTATGAAGGCCTCCGTCGTCGAACGATTCAATCGCACTCTCAAAAATAATATGTGGAAAATGTTTACACTCAATGGTAATTACAAGTGGATCGATGCGTTACCGCAACTCGTTATGAAGTACAATGCTCGAAAGCATCGTACGATTGGCATGAGGGCCATCGACGTTACTCCTGCGATTGCGGAGAAACTCTTAATCACCGTATACAACAATGTAAAAATTGCGGCTCCTGCAAGATTCAAAGTCAATGATTTTGTGCGCGTAAGCAAATTCAAGACAATATTTAAAAAAGGTTTCACACCAAATTGGACCACCGAAGTTTTTAAAATCGTCAAGGTGCAGCAAACTTATCCTGTAACGTACCTAGTCCTACTCAAGTGGAAATCCAATAGCCGGAGGATTCTACGAATACGAACTGCAACGTGTTGCCAATCCGAACATATATCTCGTGGAGAAGATAACACGCAAAAAGGGCAATGATGTTTATGTTAAATGGTTGGGAATGGATAAATCTCAAAACTCGTGGATACACAAAAATAACATATTGTAATAACTTTTATAAAGTATATGAAAAATTCAATAAAGTTTATTTACAATAGGCATACCATTTTATTTGTGTATACATTCACCATTCCTTATAAAAATAAATTATTATATCCTGTAAACATTAACATACTCGCATTATATATAACATGCATATTTTCGAATATATATCAAATTTACATTACTACATTCATTATATCTATCCATTTTTATTTTATAACAATTTATACATGTAGCCTAACAAACACATTTACAATGCTATTTTATAATGACCCCAAGGTAGAGTGTCCGTACTTTTCGGCATGATATACCGCTTGTCATCGTGTGGACTTAGAGCAATTTTTGACTCTGAAATAGTGTAAACTTCGTGCAGCTTCGATCTTATGCAAGACTGCTGACGAGTCATCTCAATTTCTTCCCGTAAACAGCGAGTGTAGTCATTGAAATTTATTGTTCGCGCGACGACATTACTTTTCACGCCTTTCACCGTTTTCGTGTCTTTTTTACCATCGACTCGCAAAGCGTACATTTTTGCTCTCAATCCCACAAATTCCGTCATTACCATACCATTATTTTCATCTTTCATGAGACCGGGCCCTTTCTTGTTGACTAATGGTAAACCGTACACGTTTTCCATCGGGTAATCGCTCGTATCAAATTTGTCAATGTTACGCTTCATATCGTCGTAAACGTCGTCAGACTTGATGTGGTATATGAGACTATCGGTGTCGGTATACATGACCTTACAGTTTTGCTGATACAGCGGAATCATGAATTCGTGGTGAAACTCATATAAACATGTTTTCGAAATGTCGAGTATACACATACCCACATAAATCGGCTTGTTAAATTTTACCTCCAGATTTCGCAATTCGACGGCAATAAGATTTTCCGAAAAGACACTTCGACTGTCAAAATTTGGTTTAGCGATCATTGCCTCTGCCCCATACCGTCCCTCCCACTTTGTTACAAGTTTCACGTCTACACGGTTTCGCACGTTTTCCATCGTTTTACCAAATACTGCATTGTTCATTAATTTATACAAATTTTTCTCGAAATCATTTGTAGCACGTGTTCGAAACTGTGTGTTTAATTCGATGTATGAACGCAACCAGGGGGATTGAGTGAATTTCAAAATTCTGTGTATTTTCGCTACTTTAAGTCCATGATGCATCCACCGCTGCAAATTACGATAGTGTATCACGTAACGCTTCTTATCACATACGGTTGCGAGCAATTTCTCCTGGCGCTTGCCAGGTGGTTTGTCGCGTGTAGGACAAAACGGAAAGTCACTGTGCGAATCATGCAAACGTTGTGGATATTCGAGATCGACTTCGAGAACGTAGCCTACAGGCGAATCTAGCGCTATGGATAATACGTCAAAATCCGATGTGTTGTCGATCCATTGAAAATCAGCATAAGGCAAAGGTTGACACATTGCCCAACCATACAAGTTGTTCACATCGAAGTACGTAAGGTATGATGATGATTTCAACGGATCGTACGATTGCATGTACTTGTTATTAGCATGTGCATATCTGTTTGAACATTGGCTTAAACCTCCGCGTATACCTCGCTCGATGAATAAAATCATGTCGATATCGGTCAATAATTCAAACGTAATGTGCGTATATTTCAACATGGCGTCCCAAGTATATCCCGGAAGGGTGTAATAATACGCCGGATCAAGCCCATAACTTTCAATACACGTATCACGGAAATTTTCGAAAATATCTGCTAATAACAAGACATCCGTTTTCAAATACAAATCGCTATATTCACCAAGCGTTTGAATGGAAAACCGCTCCCAGACATTCTCAGCGTGAATGTACTTGCTCGCGCTGATCGTTTCCCCGGTCAAGGAACTGTAAAATGAGTCGCGCGGCGGCAAACACGTGTCTTCCAATCTGCTGACATGATCAATGTATTCGTACGGGAAGACACCTTTTCGTGTTAATAATGTAAAATCATCCATCGGTAGGCCACCAAATTGTGAGCGTAAAATTTTCAGTTTGTCCGTCGTTAAAAATGATGCCAATTTTTCAAGACTTGTGGTTAGAAATTTATATGAATCGATGAAGCGTAATTTAATTTGGTTTTTTGTTTCTTCGGTGGTAGTTTGAACAGTTTTCGTGAACGAAATATATCTTTCTTTTGTTATTGGAAGCACGTAAGTTTTCCCTTCGAACGCGGTGGCCACTTCCTTGATTATAAAATGTGCATCATAGCCAGACAAATTGTGAAAAACTACCGGGATGAAAAATGGTTGTTTGAAATTTAGATTGCAATTCGAATGGGCGGGGCCTCTGTAACGCCCAGTTAAATGACAATGATCGCGAACTCGTGTATCGGTTTGTGCAAAATCTTCTTCACATATGTGACACTTAATCGCGCTTCAAAATTCAAGCTCCTCGTCGGATGTTAACTGTACCATGGGGATATTTGAAGATAAAATATCTTTTACATGCAAAGCTGCATTTTTTAGTTCTTCGACGAACCATGCAATGCAATCGCTACTACGGTGCGATTCATATCTGCATAACGATTGATCGTATGAACAATGTACGTAGTATGCGATACTAGAAACCTCGTGGTGTTGGTACATGTTTTGTTCATTCGTTTTCGCAAGAAGGCACTCAAGATCGGCGTATATTACGAATGGAAGTCGCTGCTTATGATTGAAGTTTTTAAAAGTGAGCCACTTGTTCGCATCGTTGGGTAGACGGACGGCACAGTCGTTGATCTGGCCACAGTCCACAGTGTGCCCTTGCAATTTTTGCTCCGAATGAAAGTAGTGTAGACATCTGCGAAAATAAACAAAAAAAATCAGTTCCGAACTAATTATTTTGATACATTAAATCATATCAAATCTACGTACCTATCACAGATATATTTCTGTCCATCGTGTTTAGTCAACTGTGAGCTGACGAGCCTTGATAAATTCTTGATCCACGCGAAATGTCCAACGATGTTTTGCTGCGGATCTTCCACGTAGAGCAAATTGACATGCTTTTCTCTCTTTTGCTCACTCACGCGAATTGGAAGAGTACTATCGTTCTCAATGGTGTATACATTGATTGAAATGTCATTACGAATTTCAAATTTTTTAATTTGATTCAGAGTCATTGGAAACTCAATGTCTTGAACATTTAGCACTGTCGAGTAGTGCGGGTATGAAGATTCACGCGCACTATGACGTTGAGCTGGATAAAGAGCAGCGACTACGGACCATGCGAAACATGCTTGATCACTCGATTTCACATTAACAACTGCTCTTTTCAGCATTATCGACCGCGATAACATTATGTGGCATCCCGCACGCATTGGATTATATTTATTTATATTCATAGTCAAGTTATATATTCGTGACAATGCCCACCCGCTGTCGCGTTCCTGAAACTCTTCGAGTGATGTCGAAATGGGCTCAATAACTCTTTGATCGTACCACTCGCGTAAATCAGACGTATTGAAAAGTTCATAGTTTTTAGTATTAATGCTTTTATTTGCACGCTTGTCACCCGCCACAAATTCGCCGTTAAAAATGGTATTAATTTTCACACTACCATGATTGTTGATAATGGTTTGAACGCGTGAAAGCACGACATCACCAGCGTCTTTGAGAAATTGTTGAGGTTCGATGTGGTTGTGATTTATGACTACACCAGTCAAGATACGACCCTCGAATGCCGTATCAATTTCTCGCCATATGAATCCATGATTGTCATGTCCAGCACCCGTGTGTATGAAACGCTGACGCACCGAATTCTTGAAGCCTTCAAGTCGCGCAATTTGAGCTACCAACGATTGACGATTTCCAATCGATAATCGCGGTCGTTTAATTCGACTTTGTTCTTCTAACGACTCGATATACTCGTCACATCGTTGTTCCCACACAATGTACTCTTCGACCGAACTAATTTGAGCCCCTTGCTCGCAAAGATTTTTTTCAATATTATCCGTCATGTCTCTGCGCGAGGCACTCCGCGATCAATTCAAACATTGACTGAAAGTGTGTACCTCTCAATCACGATTTATATCCCATTTCTATAACAACTGCATCCTTGGTGCCGTGTGCATTTTTTCGCTATATATTTTTCTCCAGACTTCACGATTTTGCTGACATGAACTTCTTCGACGGGATTCACGAAGCGCTCGCAGAATCAATCGCATAATTTTATTCTTTCGTGAATATCTCAGGCATTTTGACCTTGCGATGACACGTGATGCTGAATCGACATTTTAACGGTGCTTTTTTTTCCTATATACGCTGAAAGTGTATACCTCTCAATCACGATTTATATTCCATTTCTATAACAGCTGCATCCTTGGTGCCGTGTGCATTTGTTCATTGTATATTTTTCTACAGACTTTTAGATTTTTGCTGACATCAACTTTTTTTCGACGAGATCCGCGAAGCGCTTGCAATATCATTCGCATAATTTAATTCTTTTGCGAATGTCCCAGGCATTTTGGCCTTGAGATGCAATAGATGTTCGAAGACGTGCGCGGCGGTTTTTTTGGGATTTCACCCAAACAAACCCAATTGCTTTAATCGTTGAATGTCTAAAGTGTATATGTCTATATACATGCAGATGAGTCGCTCTATCTCACATGCATGCGATGCGGTCGCTCCATCTCTCATTCTCGCTCTCTCTCATGCATACGTGTAATCCGATCGCTTGTCTCAGCGACACGGGTCAACCAACTTGGCTCTCTGGCGACAGTCGCTACAAGAGAGAGAGAGAGAGACAGAGAGAGAGAGAGAGAGAGAGAGAGAGAGAGAGAGAGAGAGAGAGAGAGAGAGAGAGAAAGAGAGAGAGAGAGAGAGAGAGAGAGAGAGAGAGAGAGAGAGAGAGAGAGAGAGAGAGAGAGAGAGAGAGAGAGAGAGAGAGAGAGAGAGAGAGAGACAGAGAGAGAGAGAGAGAGAGACAGAGAGAGAGAGAGTTCAGCCACTCCGCCGAGTCCCCCTCCCCGCGTGACGTCATACCTCGCCCCGCGTGACGTCATACCCCTCCCGGCGTGACGTCATACCCCTCCCCGCGTGACGTCATACCCCTCCCCGCGTGAACCCCCCGCCCCGCACCCCCCTCAGAGGACCTGGGTTAGAACTGTCACAGCTATACTACTTATACGCGTGCTAAATTTAAAGATATATTTACGAATATTTGATATAACGGGGTTTCTAAGTGAAATCGACCATATATGGGTCGTTCTGATTAATACGTTACCCAAGAAAAACATAAATGAGCGCGTTTAGCGCGAGGAAAAAATCTTAATAATTATTACAATTCGTACCAGATATGAATATTTGGAGGGCGAGAGTGCTAGGACGTAACACGAGTGTCCTCCCAATATACCTTATAGGTTAAAATTACTGTCTTTGTGGTTGGAATGTGCCCGTAGTGGACACTCATGTGTATTGAGATTGTCCTCTAAGTTGGTGGTGTTCCCAAAGTGCATACGCACATGATGCATATGCACATGATTTATATTGCCCTTAAACTTTGATAGTGTACTCAGAAATTATATATTTTGAGACGTACAGGTCCGTTTCAGTCACCATACCCTCACCACAAATGCAAACCGACCCATTATTAGAGTAGGGGAGAGGAAATAATACATCATAAAACGTCAAGTGAGCAGGTACGACCTTCAAGGTCACAAAATAATAAGCGGAAGGAAAGACGAGTAAGAGAAGAAAAAACAGAAAAGAACAAAAACAGTCTAAGGTATAAAAAGTTAAAGACAAAAAGAAAAACAGAAAATAAACAAAAACAGTAGAGAAAGGGAACGATAGGTAAAAAGTAAGGGAAGGGGAAAAGTCGTTGGAATGAAAACAGAAAAAGTAACAAAAAAACAAAGAAAGCATGAATTTATTGAAGTATAGAAAAAAGTTAACAATAAAGAGAATAATGGGTAATTGGTAAGGGAAGGGGAAAAATAAACAATAAAATGTGGGTATAAAAGAGAAAGACAGTTAGAGGAACGGCACTTCTTCTTCTCTTCCCTTCGTGGATCGATAAGTACCTCTTGTTAGAGTGGAAAGCTGAGAGGGGGAAAACATTAAAAAACGAAAGAAGGGAGAAGTCGTCCTAAGAAAGTCTGACTTTTTAGGTGGATAAAAAGTACCGCTCAGCAAAGTACCTCTTTTTAGGGCGGAAAACTGAGAGGGGGAACTTTAGGAAACCTAAAAAGGAAAAATTATAACATACATTTTTTTTAAATCAAGAAATACGGAAACAAAAACCAGGAGAAGAATACGAAAAAAGAGGACTAAAAAACATTAAGATTAAACAAAGGAGGGATAAATTACGAAAGGATAGATAGAAAATTAGTATTAGGGGAATAGAAAGTGCGAGGAGTTATCAGAAACACCAGGCGACAATACACACACACACACACACACACACACACACACACACACATACACGCGCGCGCGCGCACGCGCGCGCGCGCGCACGCACGCACGCACGCACGCACGCACGCACGCACGCACGCACGCACACACACACACACACACACACACACACACACACACACACACACACACCACACCTCTCTAAAACCCCAGATATCCGCAAGGGCTCCCGAAAGAATCAGGTGTTACGCCCGGGATTTTATTTTAGAAAAAAATAAATAAGTAAATACCTTCGAAAGAGAAATACGCGATTTCGGTTATGAGATTGAATTTTTGTTGGTTGTCTAATTAATGCAATTTTTCTTTGTTTTACTGAAACGGACGCCAGACTTGAGATCCTGCCTTCAGTCGGGAATGTGCCCAACAGGGATGAGGATCGAGCCACAGTTTGATCGGTAACTAAGAATCACTCGCGGGGATAGGGCAGTCGGTAAAGAAGATAGTGAGTGGTAACGTGAACATGCGACTTACCTTACGAACGGTGGTGTGTAGCGGGTTTATCGACGGATGATCGGGTACCCGGAGAGAGGTCCTTCCGTCGGTAATGACGATCTCTAGGTGAACGACGATTTCAACGATAGACGGTGAGGTAGTAGGTTTCTTATTTTTCGACGAGCATCCACCCATCGATGTACCGACTCGGCTTCCTGTTGGCCGACCGCGGGGGCGGACTCGTGGAGTTGATGGAGATGACGTTGACGACGGGAGTATTAGTCAACGATGACAATCTCGACGTTCGATGTTGCAACGATGGTAGTCGACGCGTCGGAAGGGTCACTGCCGGTCGATCGAGTCACTGCACGGATGTACCCACGGGGGTCGATAAGGAAGACTTTTCCACGGAACGGAACGTTCGACACAATTTTCGGTCCAATTTTCACCAAATGTTCTTTTACAGCGTCACGAATAATTTGTTTGAACAAAGACGAGTTGTTTCCACGAGATGCCGGCCGTGGCTTTTGGGCGGCTATCGCGTTTGCGCGACGGAGAAGAAATTTAGAACCACCACGTCTTCTTGGCATTTATGAATTTAAATAAATACAGATAGATATGTTTTTGGAAAATCATCTGACCGTTAATTGGGTAAATGAGAGAATGAGTAAGATTATCATGCAGCAGGGGTTCGAGACACGAATTAATCGACGTGCAGTAGTAGGTAGCACAATCGATAGATTCGGTCTCGAGATTTAAGCGAGGTAAGAATTGACGACGTGCAATAATATTAGCACAACCGACAATTCTTCGGAAAATGAAGGGAGGATGGGTGAAGGGTTAATTTAATTAATGGACGGTTGATTTCTACACATGATATGCAAAATTGCGAAATGAAATATATTCGATCAACTGAAATGGCAAGGAAACGATGGTGAGAGCATGTTGACTCAAATGAATTCGCGAGAGATGACTGAATGAAATAAACGACACAATACACGTTTGAGCAAATGTGTTCGACGAGTGATAAGGTCCGCGAAATAATTATTTACTGATTCTAGGAATGTACACGTATATATATATTGTTACGTCCTGGCGATCTTGCCCTCCACAACATATATATATACGTGAACATATACGTAAGTATATATATACTTAAACATACACACCCTTTTTTTCCAATCTTAAATACGCAATTTAATATATCTGGGTACGCACGTATGCATAGGACCCTATAAAACATAAGGAGTTATATGTAGTCACGCACACACATATATATATATATATATATATATATATACACACACACACACACACATATATATACACGTATATATGGAAACATAGTTATACACATATACATACTTATAACCCACTACACTACATACACTGTACATACACTACATACACGTATTCGCTATAGTATAGGTACACGTACGCGCTCCTCCTATACCTTCCTCGTATCCTGATATTATAGAGTCACGACTCTATCTCTTCCTCTCTCTTCCTCAGTCTCTACGGATACCTCCTACGTTTCCTCCTAGCTCTATACATCTACCCAGCACCAGTGAACTCCAAATTTCGTTTTCCCTAAAATTATATATATTCTCACGATGCAAGAACACGTGCATTCAGGAAACCCGTTCCAATGCATAGCTGAGCTGGAAAGAATCCAGAAAAGTAGAAAACCGCTTGAAATGCATTAGTCTCCCTAATGCACTCAAGTGCCCTAATGCACTCATGTGCCCACGTGCACGCAAATGCTCACGTGCATCTTTCCCAAAACATGCATTTCCCACGTTGTACGCCGCCGCCGCGTCGCGCCGTCGCTGCCATGACAGTTGCCACGAGGCGCACGTGCATACCGAGAAATCATTGTTAATAATAAATTGAATAAACATCCGGTCGAATATCACCTATCACCCCGAGACTAAACATCCTCATCCGATGATCCCGTCACCAGCATATCGAGTATCACCCCTATCGCGCTAGCTATATATCAAATATAATTATTAATTAATACCATACACTAGCGATAGTAAACAATTTCATCCTTCTTTTATTGTATCACAAATGCTATCCTTATGAATTATGCAACGTTCGTCATGAACAACATATACATATATTAACTATAATAAATGCCACAATACATTTACAACAAACAATAATATCACAACGGTTGCATAATAAGATGCGGAATAATTATTTTCACCAATCTGTATCAAATACTTTAAATACTTGTAAACATTTATTATGTCTCATAACAATTAATTATTATAAAATAAGATACTTCAACACAGTTTCATGCGAAATTATACAACATACGATTATAAATACTCACGCACAGAACAACATTGCGTAACAATAATTTTTACGAATAATTGCATACGAAAATCATATTTCTACAGCAACGCAAACAATATGCGAACTACTATTAATGTCTTCAAGCACAATTAAACACACAGAATTATACTGTATATCTTACACATTTATTTACACTCATAATAATAACAATAAACAATTAAAAACGTTACGATTGTAAAATACCGACCTTCTTTCAGAAATACTATATACTAAATTCAAAACAATGTATAATATAAAATTGTAAACTAATAATAAGTTAATTAAATTAATTTATTATTAGTCTTCCATACATACCTGTAAGAGCGAGCGAGAAAGCTATATCATCTACGTCACGCAGCTTCCCCCTCCATCGGTCCAGCCTACCAACCGGGGGAACCGCCTATAAGAGATGTGGTCCAGCGCTCCTCCACAGTTCTCCGGTCTCTCCACCAGTCAGTCGCGCTTCTCCGCTCGTCGGACCCGCACGCTGGAAAATCGGCTCGTGTCATTTTTGAATTTTTTATTCTTTTCGGGTAACAGTATACCCTTTTTGACTTTTATACAAATATTCAGATCGTACGTTTATTTTCATTGTAGTCGACCTATTCGCCGCGATTTCATTCAGTTTTAAGGTTGTAACAATATATCGCTAATCTCCAAATGTGATCATCGTCTTGTCTTAATTTATTGTGTTAATCCTGAATTCCTCAATTTAAACAAAAATGTCGCTCATCGTTTTCTTCGGCATTTTTCACTCAGAATTCTTAGTGTTCAACAATACTTGTCAAGGAAATTGTGCCAGTTTACCCAAAGTCTCTCTACTACGTTTACCTTGTGTTTTCGTGCTCCTCAGCTGAGCACGAAACGTCCACATCCTTTTCCGGTAATTGGGTGATTTTCAGTGCTGCCTAGTGGCCAGGCACGATCACCACGATCTACCGTACAATCTCATCTCCCAAATAAATTTGAATTCAGTGCATACTACATTTGCACGAATTCATATCCTTTTCAGTGTCGCGAGTGTGCTGCCTAGAGGCCAAGCACCCGCGCAATAATTTGCAAACTGGGACAATACCTGAAACAATTATTTTGAATTAATTGATTACCTTTACTTTTCTCTAATGCCAAGAAGACGTGCGGGTGCTCACTTTCAACGGCGCCGCGCCCAATCTAGCCGAGGCGAACCTTCGGGTCGACATTCCTGCGGTAATAACCGAACTCTGGAACAACGGTTCAATCAATTGCCGCTTAGCGCAAGGTTGCGTATTATTTCAAATACTCTTCTCCATTCGCGAGTGTATATCTTGGACGATCATTCGATCTGTCGCGTATCTCCGCCGTCACCTGTCAGCGACTCAGACGCATCCACGGTCGTTGCATCACCTGAACACGAAGTAACATTTCCGGTTATTTCATTTGACGTCGAATCCTGCACTATCGTCGTCGAACCGGAAATCAGTCCTGACGCCACGGACTCACCGGTTGCTGATTCTCCATTTGTCGCTGAGTCCACACACAACTAGGTCACCTCCAGTTGGTACAATCGATGGGTGGATCGTCATCTAGACATAGAAAATCCGCCCCTCATTCAACCGTCGTCGAAATCACCCTTCATCTCGAGATCGTCATTACCGACGGAAGAGTCTGCACTCGGGTACTTGATCACCCGTCGATAAACCCGCTATGCACCGCCGCTCGTAGGGTAAGCCGCATGTTCACGTTAACTCTCGTGATTCTCGTTACCGACTACCCTATTCTCGCGAGTGATAATTAATTACCGATCAAATTGTGACTGATCCTCATCCCCGTTGAGCACATTCCCGACTAAAGGCAGGATCTCAAGGTTGGCGTCCGTTTTCTGAAAATAGAAGAAAAATACACTAGTCCAAAAATCAACGTAAATTTAACCTCACAGTCCAAATTGCGTATTTCTTTTCTTTAAAAATATATTTTTTTATCCATAATAAATTTCCGGACGTAACAGGATAAAATGTTTGGTGGCAGCGGTGGAATACCAAAGTCACATTTGATCAATTTTCCGGTTCAAATATAAATTAACGTTTATAATCTCAACGTCTCTCGCAAACCTTTCAAAATGTCTACTACTAGGTCACAAGCTCGTGCTTCAAATGAAGAGGAATTGCGCCTACTCCATGAACAAATTGATCGAAAACGCGAAACTTTGCAAGAGCAAGAACGTGCTCTTCACGAAAAAGATATAGAAACTAGAGAGCGAATTAAGACCCTTCAAACCCTCGAAGATGAAAGAAGTGGAAATATTTCAGAGATGCCTGACCCATCGGAAACCGAAGAACAGCTTTCCTCCATTCACAAAGCGCTTTCACACATTATCTCGCGATTCGGGGACTTACAAACCGAAGTTCACGAAATAAAAAATGAAAGGCGCTACTCGCCACATCGCGAATCTCGACTCCCCGAACGCCGTAGCCTTCACGATGAGCATAACATCGACAACCTACCGAGGAACCCGAATTTAAAATTCAAGGACGCATTAGAATCAGTCCCTACGTTCAACGGGTATAACATCGCCGTCTTACGTTTTATTCGTTCGTGTAAAAGAGCTAGGGATATGTTTTCGCCTCATCTCGAATCAAGTCTCACACAATTATTGCGCAACAAATTAAAAGGTCATGCCGCACCTGCTTTGGAAGACTATACTTTTGATAACATTACCGATTTCGCGGACCGCCTCAAAACTTTATTCGGAGCCGCGAAAAGCCTCAACGAATTCCGAGGCGAACTCGGAAACATCTCGAAGGGTAAAACCGAACACATCATTGACTACATTAGCCACGTAAAGGATCTCCACACGGCAATCTACGAGGCCGAGGTAGACAATCACGGACTCATTCATTTAAATCATCGTAACACGCTAAATAACGATACTCTCGATTGCTTTATTAAGGGGCTTCCCCCCGATTTTTGCATACGATTAAAGCTCGAAAGTTTCCTTAATCTGGAAGATGCATTTACCAAGGCCGTTAAGGTCGAAAAAGATATGGAGTGCGACCGCGCTCACTTTAAGGATAACCGCGCGGAAAACAAACCCAGCGTTGTCCCCGTCAAAACGTTCTCCCCTTCAGGAAGAACGACGTGTTCTCATTGCGCTCGACCTCACCCCTCGGAAAACTGCTGGCAAAAGTTTGGCCGCGCATAACAATGCACGAAACGCGAGTAACATAAACGGTAATAATAACAACGTTAATAACGGTTCGCGCGCCAACAACGATCGCGATAATAATAGGCCGCGACCTCCATGTCGTTATCGCCAAAAACCAGGCCATTCCGAGGCCATGTGCTATCGAAAGCAAAATGACGAACGGAATAAACAAAATTCCGATCTAAAAAACTCGAACAACCGTCCCATGGACAGGGCCTCCCCACGGGACGAACAACGCCAGGAGCGCCCGGTACGAATTATCGACGCCGAACCGTGCGAATCGTCCGGGTCCTCCTAAGTAATTCGGAAACTACCCCCCCGGTATTTATGGATTGCCCACAATTAGGCGGTCCAACAGAATTTTTGATCGACTCGGGCGCCGAGGTAAATTTGGTGAAAAACCAAGCCGTGAACACCTATATCAAGAATTACGAAATTTTCAGGTTGGACGGCATTTCGCCGACACCCGTGAGAACTCTGGGATCTGTAGTATTAACAGTGAACAATACTCCCGTCAAATTTCACGTGGTAGATGATTGGTTTCCTATCGCGCAACACGCCCTTCTAGGAACCGAATTTTTGGCCGGAAATAAGGCCGTTATTGACTGGAAGCACGAACAGCTGAGTTATGGTGATCAAGTAATTCCTTTTGTCTCAAAGAAAACAATATCCATTCCCAAACGTTCAAAGGTGGTATGCTATGTCAAAATAAATAATCCCGAAATTAAAGAAGGGTATATCCCGAGGCTCCATTTCGGAGAAGGGATTTTTATGGGTGAAGCACTCGTGACGATTAAGAATGGAATTGTACATTTGATGGCTCATAATGCCACTGAGGACGATCTTTGTATGGAAATTCCGTACGTAACTGTCCAAGGGTTCAGTTCGAAAGTTTCTACGGACATTGCTTTGACCACTTCAGCCCCGATAGCTCGAAAACAGCCGGAGGCAACCGAAGTGGGTCCTCTTGTTTCTCTTCCTTTTCCGGAAAAAATTATGTCGAAACAGGAGACTTTTGATTTTATTGCCCCAAGAAAGAGGGTATTGGTAGCTGAAAATAAAGTAAACTAAAAGAAGTTTTGTCTCTATTACGCTTTGATCACCTTAACGAAGAAGAACGTGAACATGTAAACGTGAAAATGTAAATTATTAAAGAAAATTTGGATTTATTCTACATCTCGGGTTCACCTCTCGCTATAAACCATCGAATAATTACAACGGACGATCAACCCGTTTTTACGCGTCAATACTGCTTTCCCCCTATTCACAAACAGGAGATCACGAAGCAGGTAAATGATTTGATATCGGAAGACATTATTGAACCGTCAACCTCTCCTTATAGTTCGTCCCTCTGGATCGTGCGAAACAAAGCTGGCGGATGGTCATTGACTACCGCAATCTGACTGAAAAAACGATTGGGGACGCTTACCCCCTCCCGCAAATTTTGGAAATTTTAGATCAATTGGAGAACGCGAAATATTTTTCCGTATTTGATTTGGCCAGCGGATTCCACCAGATTAAGGTGCACCCCGACGACGCACACAAAACAGCGTTTTCGACCCCTTTCGGTCACTACCAATTCACTCGTATGCCATTCGGGCTCAAAAACGCGCCCACATTTCAGCGCTTGATGGACCAGGTTCTCACCGGTCTACAAGGCACCGAGTTGTTCGTGTATCTTGACGACATCGTCATTTATGCACAAACCTTAGACGAACACGCGAAAAAATTTAATAAACTCGCGAGAAGATTGAGACGGGCAAATCTATAATTACAGCCCGATAAGTGCGAGTTCTTAAGACGCGAAGTGGCCTACCGGGGCCACATTATCAGTGAAGATGGGGTAAAACCTGATCCTAAAAAACTCGAAGCTCTCAAAGATTATCCCAGACCAACGACACCAAAGAAAATCAAACAATTCCTAGGTCTCGCGGGATATTACCGTCGCTTCATTGAAAATTTTTCCGAGATCGCAAAACCACTAACGTTATTACTAAAAAAGGAGTCCCATTTTAAGTGGACTGATACTCAAGAAAAAGCATTCGTAACACTCCACGATGCCCTTTGCAAAGAACCGGTACTTCAGTACCCAGAATTTTCGAAGCCTTTTGTTATCACGACCGACGCATCAGATATCGCGGTCGGGGGTGTCCTCAGCCACGGGGAAATGGGCAAGGACCGACCCGTCAGTTACGCCTCACGCACACTGAATAAACTCGAACTTAACTACTCTACGATTGAAAAAGAACTTCTTGCCATTTTGTACAGCGTAAATCATTTCAGACCTTACGTCTATGGGCAAGAGTTCACGTTGGTCACCGATCACAAGCCGCTCGTCTGGCTTCATTCGGTGAAGGACCCGGCTAATCGGCTGGTCCATTTGCGACTTAGCCTCGCAAATTACACCTACAAAATAATTTACAAACCGGGAAGAGCAAACAGCAACGCTGACGCTCTATCCCGAAACCCTCCTAAACAAAAAACAATTTTTATGACAAAACATACGCCGAACAAAAACGTCTCTTCGGACGACGAAAGAATCTTCTCTCCGCCTAAAAAGAAAAAGAAAAAATCAAAAGAAATAGAAGCCCATACGAGCACTGCTCCAAGAAGGCTATCATTACAGTCAGTTGAAGGTGAGCCCTTCCTAGGCTTCAAATCTTGCCGAACAAACACAGTCAAATAAAAAAGCAGAACGAAACTTACCTTTTGAACAAATGAATGTGGAGGAATCGTCCCTTCCGGATATCACCTTAGAGTTCCCCCCAGAACTCACACCGGCAGTTCCTCCCGAGCTCCCATCAAATCCATCCCTGGATCGTTTTTCGGTCTCCCCCTTTAGGGGAGACGAACCTGAAAAAGAGAACGAAAATGAAAAAAAAAGTTCAAACGATAACGAAGGTATACCCGAAAGTGATGACGAGTCAGACGACGAATCCGAACAGAGTAACTTAATCGATAACGAAAATCCTCAATACGAAATTAACGAAGGAAATCGACATCTATCAAACTCTCTGGAAATTGTAGAAACCCGCGATAGATTACATATGCAAAAAGATAATTACGTCGTCTTCGTAACCATGATCGGGCAACCACTTGATGAAGGCGCTAAAGACCTCCAGGAACAGGGGATCTTCCCGAAACTGGAAGAGTTAGCGTAACTGCGGGTAAAATTCAAAATTGTAAAATCAAAACAAATAATCGCACTGTCCATTCTAGGCAGTATTCACGATAACCTCGAGATCTTAGATCTCCAGGAAATTTGTGACTCCCTGAGGAACGCGATTCGCGAGTTGTGCCTTGAGGAAGTTTGTATTGCTAAAACGCCCTCCATCGGCAACGTGCCGTGGGCTGTAATTAAGGGGGGATTGTCTTTTTTTTCGCAAAATTTACCGCTTTTTGGGAATTTTTTTGTGAAGAAAGTATACAACGGAAAACTTGTGAAACTTGGCATATAGTTTTATTGATCTGTTTACTACATACAAAAAAAATTTTAAACAATTTCATCAAAAAATCCGCCTCCCACCCCCCTCGACGCGCGATGGTCCTTTTTTGATTGTGTGCACGATTTCTCAAAAACTATTCAACCGATTGCCTTCAAATTTGGACAGAATGCTCAGCTGACATCCTTTTATGGTTTGATGAAGCAAAAAAGCAATACGTTTAATAGTTTTTTATTTATAACAAAAAATCGATCAATTTTTTTTGAAAAATCGATACTTCAAGTTCAAAACGTCACCAAATCGTCAATTTTTTTTTCCCTTCATCGAACGATAGCTATATGTGTCTAAAATAAAATACTTTTTGGGTTTTTGTTGCAGGATGAACGTGAAGGCTGCAATCGTGCACACCGTCAAAAAAGGACCATCGCGCGTCGAGGGGGGTGGGAGGCAGATTTTTTGATGAAATTGTTTAAAAATGTTTGTGTATGGAGTAAACAGATCAATAAAACTATATGCCAAGTTTCACAAGTTTTCCGTTGTATACTTTCTTCACAAAAAAATTCCCAAAAAGCGGTAAATTTTGCAAAAAAAAAGACAATCCCCCCTTAAAAACACCCTGTACGAAACGCTGCGCGAGGAAAATGTCTCGCTCCTAATTTGCAGTCAATTAGTTCAAATTCCTCCTGAAGAAAATCGGCTGGACATTGTTAAAGAAAAAAGATCGTTGAAATTTCGGCTTCGGTCCGGCCAGTGAAGGACTTCCAAGGTTGTTGAAGGAAGTAAGAATTTGTGTTTCTTTACGTTTCGGCCCTGTGGTTCGGGTCCTCTTCAGAATATGTATATTTCTTTCTGTATAAGTAGTGATACACAATGTTTTTACAATCACGTAATATCTAGACGTGTGTTATTTTGTGTGACAATATTGTTGGTACTGTTTTAATTATAATTATAAATATAAAGTATGGATGACATCAATTATTGAGTTACTTATTGTTGTATGTAAGTATTGGTGTGTGAAATGTATAGAGTGTGAAGAAATTGTATAAGTGAGATATGATAGTTTACTGACCTCGAAGTGGTGATATTTCGGTTTTTTTACGCACATGTTTGGAAAGATGTTAAGATGAACAAAGACATTATTTGTGAAAATAAATAATGTTTTGTGAAAAAAAGTACTCAGTAGATGGAGTTACTATCGTTTATGGGCGATTTTTACTGATCTGTAATGGATAAGTGGTTATGGGTCAATTTTTTGTTTTATTATTAAGAATTTAAGTAAAAGAATTTGATCTAAGAAAAGTTGTATTGAATGATCAAAAATTATGGTTGTTACCTATTGAGTTTTTTTCTTTTAAAAGTGTGTTATCTTTCCAAAATGAGTAAAAAACTCGAAATCATGGTTGGTTCGTTACATTTTGAGATGTGTAGCGGACAAAAGTTCGAGAAAGACTGAGTGATGTAATGTTTTCTGGTGGCATGTTCGAGTCTCTGTGCTATGAATTGGGGGAGAGATCGTGCTCGCAGTGACGTGTCAATAAGAATAAATTAGGGGCGCCAAGTTAGGGGTATTTAAAATTAGTTTGTAATGTCTTTAATATTAGCTTATCATGTTAATATGTTAGTTTGTTAACTATGTCGATAATTTTAAAATAGTTATGTAATGTAAAATATGATAGAGAGTGTTGATGGTTATATAATGGAATTATAGATTGAGCTAAGATTTTTTATGTCAGTTCTAAAGTTGATGGCGTTGGGGTGTGCTTTTATTTGTATCATTTCCATGATAAGTCTTTTTTTGAGCCAACTCTCATTGCTTAATATTTTTGTGTTGTCAAATTGGAAGTCATGTTTATGTTCTATTGCGTGTTGTGCTAAGGCTGTGTGTATTTCGGTGGTGTGTTTTATGCTATTTTTGTGTTTTTTTATTCGGGTTTCGAGATATCTTTTAGTTTGGCCTATGTAAGTAGCGTTGCAGTCATTGCAGTCGATTTTATAGACGATATTGGATATTCTATTGTTGTTGATTTTGTCTTTGGTGGAACCAATGATGGATGAAATATTATGTTTATTTTTTGTAACTAATGTTATGTTGTATTGTTTGAAAAGACGGATTAGTTGGTGATGTATGTTTTTTGTATAGGGGAGATTTATTATTCTGGAGGAGTCAAAATTGTTATTGTTCATTTTTTGTTTGTTGATTATGGAAAGTCTATGTTTTATTAATTTGTCTGTGAAAGAGATTGGATAGCAGTTTTTTATCATTGTATTGCTGATGAGTTGGAGATTTTCTTTATGAAACGAAGGGTGAGATAGTTTTATTGCTCTGTCAATCAACATGTAGACTATGGCTTTTTTTGAAGTGAATACTTCTAATGCGACTGTATTTTGGGAGAGTGGGTGGTGTGAGAAAAAATTAATAAATCTGCCAGACCAAGTTGGTTTTCTATACCAATTTGTGATGATTGAGTTTTGTTTACGAATTAATAGTAAGTCAAGAAAAGGGATTTTGTTGTCTATTTCATTTTCTGATGTGAATTGTAGTTTTGGGTTATAGGAATTAAAGATGTTTTTGGTGGATTCTAGTTTGTTGGTTGGTAGAGCAATAATAATATCGTCGACATATCTTTTGTATAACGGCAGTGAGAACTTTAATTTTTCCAGACAACTTGTTTCTAGGTCGATCATGACTATGTTGGATAGTATGGGGGCTAAAGGTGATCCCATGGGTAATCCTGAGATTTGTTGGTAGATTTTATCTTGGAATGTGAAAAAGGTTGAGAACATAATATATTCTATGGCTTTAATTATTTCATGTAAGGGAAATGCATTTGAGAATAAGTTTGATCTTTTTTGCAGGCTGTGGATAACTAGTTGTAATGGAATGTTGGTGTAGAGAGAAACGACATCGAATGAGAATAGCTTATAGTTTAGTGGGATTGAGAGGTTGGAAAGTGAGTGTTTTAAGTGGAAGCTGTCTTTGACGTGTGAGTTTGTCGTACTGATTAGTTTCGAGAGTTTTGATTGAATGAATTCAGCTAATCTGTGTGTTGGGCTATTTATGGATGATACTATTGGACGAAGTGGATGGTTTATTTTGTGAATTTTTGGTAAGCAATAGAGACGGGATAAGTTGCAGTTTTCAGCTTTTAAATATTTATATTTCGATTCATCAATGATTTTTTGGGATTTCCATCTAGAGAGAATGTTGTTGATACCTTTTTGTAAAGAATTAATGGGATTTTTGTTTGTTAATTTGTAAGTTGTAGAATCTGCAAGTAGTTCAAGGGTTTTTGTGATGTAATCTGATTTTTTCAAAATGACTGTTGTATTTCCTTTGTCAGCTCGTGTGACTAATAGTTGGGGGTTGTTTTTCAAAAATAAAGATGTGTGTTTTATAATTTGATTGGTGTTGGAAAATGATCTGGAGATATTTATTTTGTTTAAGATTTTGCTGAATCTAGTTCTAATTTCAATTTGTCTAGGCTTGTCAAGTAAAAAATCTAGTTTGGCTTCGAGTTCAGAGATTGATTTGTGAATGTGAGTTTTTATGTTTGAGAGTTTAAGGTAAGGAAAACAAAATTTTTCTCCTAGTGTTAAAGAAAAGCACGACTCGTTAATCGGCGGTCACAAAGGAGTAAATAAAACGTATAAACGTATCCGCGAGTACTACTACTGGAAAAATATGAAGGTCCAGATCCAAGAGTATATTCAATATTGTCGAAACTGCCAATTTAAAAAATTGGTCCGCGTAAAAACAAAACAGCCCATGATACTTACCGACACACCCGGGGCCGCATTCGATAAGATCGCCATGAACATAGTGGGACCCCTCCCTTTAACAAAAAACGGCAATCAGTATATATTAACTCTCCAAGATCTTCTCACGAAATATTCATTGGCTATTCCGCTGAGCCGAAGCTCATCAATGGATATCAGCTCCGCATTCGTGAAGAACGGCGTTGCATGGGGCGCCGTAACGGGGGCTGCGCCGTAAGGACACGGGGTGCGCCGTAAGACGGTGACGACGGTGGCGATAACGATAACGATGACGATGACGATGACGATGACGATGACAATAGCGAGTACGATGACCGTTGACAGGTGACGTAGGCCCAGTCTCTGCCCGTCGATCTTACCCAGCGCATCGAGTCTCGCTGCGATACCTGCCCCTGGCAGTTACGCGACGTGTGAAGGTCGGGCGGACGCGCCGTTACCAACCGAGGGGGACCGGGGACCAGCCGGCCGCCGTAGGTTCATTTATAATACGCAATACGTTCAAGCCTGAGATGGTCCCCAGCGTCTTTGGTTGTCTGACGCCGCGAGTCATCGAAGAAGTCTGGTACCGTGATGACGGCGTTGGTCACGTTCTGACCGAGATAACCTTACTGTCAGCCTGGACGGTTGCGTAGTCGATCGCCTGCCGATCAGCTTTACACCGCTGACGTAGTGAAGAAGCGTTCCAGAACGTGGGTCCGCCGAATCGTCTCGGATTCTCGAGCGAGGGCAAGATCGACGAATCGCGCTCAGACTGGAAGATACGAGGCCGCTGCTGTGGGAAGGATCTCGAGGTTTCCGAGACGACCGCCATTTTCCCGCGCGCTATCGTACCAATTAATATCGAATTAACGAATAATAAAAAAAAAGAATATAATTATACAATAAAAAGAATAAATATATCAAGGGACAACAAGATAAATAAATAAGAAACGATAACGGCACGCTCGGGCTCCCGTACGAGGATGAAAGCCGAGCGAGAGGGTCGCCATCAAAGTGGCTTTGGGGCTCCTCCATTCTGTCACGTGACAATATATACGTATATATGGATACATAGTTATATACTTGTACGTACATATAACCCACTACACTACATCACCGTATACATATACGTATTCGCTATAGTATACGCACGGGTACGCGCTCCTCCTATACTTTCCTCGTACCCTGATACTATAGAGTCACGACTCTATCTCTTTTTATCTCTTCCTCAGCCCTATACATCTACCCAGCACCAGTGAACTCCAAATTTCGTTTTCCCTAAAATAATATATATTCTCACGATGCAAGTTCATGTGCATTCAGGAAACCCCGTTCCCATGCATAGCTGAGCTGGAAAAAATCCAGAAAAGTAGAAAACCGCTTGAAATCCATTAGTCTCCCTAATGCACTCAAGTGCCCTAATGCACTCAAGTGCCCTAATGCACTCAAGTGCCCACGTGCACACAAATGCTCACGTGCATCTTTTCCCAAAACATGGATTTCCCAAGTTGTAGGCCGCCACCGTGTCGCACCGTCGCCGCCATGACAGTTGCCACGAGGCGCACGTACATCCCGAGACATCAATGTTAATAATAAATTGAATATACATCCCGTCAAATATCACCTATCACCCCGAGACTAAACATCCTCATCCGATAATTCCGTCACCAGCATATCACGTATCACCCCTATCGTGCTAGCTATATATAAAATATAATTATTAATTAATACCATACACTAGCGATAGTTAACAATTTCATACTTCTTTATGAATTATGCAACGTTCGTCATGAAAAACGTATACATATATTAACTATAATAAATGCAACAATACATTTACAACAAACAATAATATCAAAACGGTTGCATAATAAGATGCGGAATAACAAAAAGAATTAGTTTTACCAATCTGTTGAATACTTGTAAACATTTATTATGTCTCATAGTAATTAATTATTATAAAATAAGATACTTCAACAGCTTCACGCGAAATTACCCAACAAACGATTATTAATACTCACGCACAGAACAACATTGCGTAACAATAATTTTACAAATAATTGCATACAAAAATCATATTTTTACAGCAACACAAACAATATACGAACTACTATTATTGTCATCAAACACAGTTGAACACACGAAATTATATTGTATACCTTAAACATTTATCTACACTCATTATAATAACAATAAACAATTAAAAACCTTACGGATGTAAAATACCGACCTTCTTACGGAAATGTTATATACTAAATTCAAACCGATGTATAATATAAAATTGTAAATTAATAATAAGTTAATTAAATTAATTTATTATTAGTCTTCCATACATACCTGTAAGAGCGAGCGAGAAAGCTATATCATCTACGTCACGCAGCTTCCCCCTCCATCGGTCCAGCCTATCAACCGGGGGAACCACCTATAAGAGATGTGGTCCAGTGCTCCTCCCTAGGTCTCCGGTCTCTCCACCAGTCAGTCGCGCTTCTCCGCTCGTCGGACCCGGACGCTGGAAAATCGGCTCTTGTCATTTTTGAATCGTTGATTCTTTTCGGGTAACAGTTATACCCATTTTGATTTTTATACAAATATTCAGAACGTACGTTTATTTTCATTATAGTCGACCTATTCTCCGCGATTTGATTCAGTTTTAAGGTTGTCACACTATATCGCTAATCTCCAAATGTGATCATCGTCTTGTGTTAATTTATTGTGTTAATCCTGAATTCCTCAATTTAAACAAAAGTGTCGCTCATCGTTTTCTTCGGCATTTTTCACTCAGAATTCCCAGTGTTCAAAAATACTTGTCAAAGAAATTGTGCCAGTTTACCCAAAGTCTCTCTATTACTTTTACCTTGTCTTTTAGTGCTCCTTAGCTGAGCACGAAACGTCCACATCCTTTTCCGGTAATGGGGTGATTTTCGTTTTAGTGCTACTACGTTTGCACGAATTCATATCCTTTTCAGTGTCGCGAGTGTGCTGCCTAGAGGCCAAGCACCCGCGCCATAACTTGGAAACTGGGACAATACCTGAAACAATTATTTTGAATTAATTGATTACCTTTACGTTTCTCTAATTCCAAGAAGACGTGCGGGTGCTCACTTTCAACGGCGCCGCGCTCAGTTTAGCCGAGGCGAACCTTCGGGTCGACATTCCCGCGGTAATATCCGAACTCTGGAACAACGGTTCAATCAATTGCCGCTTAGCGCAAGGTTGCGCATTATTTCAAATACTCTCCTCCATTCGCGAGTGTATATCTGGGACGATCGTTCGATCCGTCGCGTATCTCCGCCGTCACCTGTCAGCGACTCAGACGCATCCACGGTCGTTGCATCACCTGAACACGAAGTAACATTTCCGGTTATTTCATTCGACGTCGAATGCTGCTCTATCGTCGTCGAACCGAAAATCATCCCTGACACCACGGACTCACGTGTTGCTGATTCTCCATCTGTCGCTGAGTCCACACACAACTAGGTCACCTCCAGTTGGTACAATCGATGGGTGGATCATCATCTAGGCATAGGAAATCCGCCCCTCAGCCAACGGTCGTCGAAATCACCCTTCGTCTCGAGACCGTCATCACCGACGGAAGAACCTGCACTCGGGTACTCGATCACCCGTCGATACACCTGCTACGCACCGCCGCTCGTAGGGTAAGTCGCATGTCCACGTTACCTCTCGTTATTCTCTTAAACGACTACCCTATTCTCACGAGTGATAATTAATTACCGATCAAGTTGTGACTGATCCTCATCCCTGTTGGGCACATTCGCGACTAAAGGCAGGATCTCACGGCTGGCGTCCGCTCTCTGAAAATAGAAGAAAAATACACTAATCCAAAAATAAACGTAAATTTAACCTCACAGTCCAAATTGCGTATTTCTTTTCTTTAAAAATATATTTTTCTATCTATAATAAATTTCCGGACGTAACACCTTTCACCGCCAGAGTAACGGATCAATAGAACGTTTCCATCACGTACTTATGGAATATCTAAAGCAGTACGTAAACGAGAATTCCGATTGCGACGAGTACCTAGATCTAGCCATGTTTTCGTATAACACGAGTCGTCACGAAGGCACTGGGTATACCCCCTACGAACTCGTATTCGGCAGATTAGCTCGTCACCCTTCGGCCCATCACCAAATCGAGGAGACACAGGACCCTTCTTACGCCGAATATCTCGCTGATCTGTTTACTCGTATAGATGGCCTTCAAACAATGTCGGCCGAAAACCTGAAACACGCAAAGGAAAAATCAAAGGAATACTACGATCGCAACATTAACCCAAAATTCTTTAAGGTGGGCGATCGCGTACTAATGCTTAAGGATCCCGAAAAAGGAAAATTCGGGGACCAATATTCCGAACCGTGTGAAATAATCGAAATAGTGTCGGGGGGCAACGTTAAAATCCTTTACCAAGGCAAACCCCGCATCGTACACACAAACAAATTAAGGGCCGACCGTCTGTAACCAAAACTCTCGTTATTGGTTACAGAATGGAGTCGAAGACAATAGCCATCATTTTTCTTCTCATGCGCACAGCCGCCTGCCTCATCGGGTATGATTGCGGCGCCCCTACGCTCAACGTCACTACCGTTTCTCTCACCGACATCGGAGCATGTGACATAACTATAATTGATCCAACCCCGATACCTGTGAGAATTCAACTGCTGCAACTCTCGGAATTTTCCACAACCGAGGTAATCCAATGTAAAATCAAAGTCGACAGGACTCTATATAACTGCGGCATGAATTAGCACAACTCAATAGCCCAAAATGGTCGTCAAATCTATCTCCACGAACTAGACGACAAAACTTGCCGCAAGGTCCATGAAACCGGAATCATCCAACTTGGTTTTTCCACTATCGTCACCGGTCTAAAGAGAAATAGTACGACATCAAGGAGTCTTACGCTTGCTGGAATGCTTACCAACGAAGGAAGTAGCACCGGCGTCCAATATAGTGACCCTTTTGGTGCCTGTGTTACGTCCTGGCGATCTTGCCCTCCACAACATATATATATACGTGAACATATACGTAGGTATATATATATTTAAACATATACCCCCATTTTTTCCAATCTTACATACGCAATTTAATATATCTGGGTACCTACGTATGCATAGGACCCTATAAAACATTAGGAGTTATACGTAGTTACGCACATGTATGTGTATATATATATATATATATATATATATATATATACACGTCTATATAGATACATAGTTATATACATATACATACATATAACCCACTACACTACATCTCTGTATACATACACGTATTCGCTATAGTATAGGTACGCGTACGCGCACCTCCTATACCTGCCTCGTATCCTAATACTATACAGTCACGACTCTATCTCTTTCTTCCTCTTCCTCAGTCTCCACGGATACCTCCTACGTTTCCTCCGATCCCTATACATCTACCCTGCACCAGTGAACTCCAAATTTCGTTTTTCCAAAATAATATATGTTCTAACGATGCAAGAACACGTGCATTTACGAAACCGCGTTCCCATGCATAGCTGAGCTGGGAAAAATCCAGAAAAGTAGAAAACCGCTTGAAATCCATTAGTCTCCCTAATGCACACAAGTGCCCACGTGCACCCAAATGCTCACGTGCATTTTTTGCCAAAACATGCAGTTCCCACGTTGTACGCCGCCACCGTGTCGCACCGTCGCCGCCATGACAGTTGCCACGAGGCGCATGTACATACCGAGAAATCATTGTTAATAATAAATTGAATAATCATCCCGTCGAATATCACCTATCACCCCGAGACTAAACATCCTCATCCGATGATCCCGTCACCAGCATATCACGTATCACCCCTATCGCGCTAGCTACATATAAAATATAATTATTAATTAGTACCATACACTAGCGATAGTTAACAATTTCATCCTTCTCTTATTGTATCATAAATGCTATCCTTATGAATTATGCAACGTTCCTCATGAAAAACATAGACATATATTAACTATAATAAATGCAACAATACATTTACAACAAACAATAATATAACAACGGTTGCATAGTAAGATGCGGAATAATAAAAAGAATTATTTTTACAAATCTGTATCAAATTCTTTAAATACTTGTAAACATTTATTATGTCTCATAATAATTAATTATTATAAAATAAGATACTTCAACACAGTTTCACGCGAAATTACACAACATACGATTATAAATACTCACGCACAGAACAGCATTGCGTAACAATAATTTTTACGAATAATTGCATACGAAAATCATATTTATACAGCAACGCAAACAATGTGCGAACTACTATTAATGTCATCAAACATAATTAAACGCACAAAATTATACTGTATACCTTAAACATTTATTTACACTCATTATAATAACAATAAACAATTAAAAACCTTACGAATGTAAAATACCGACCTTCTTACGGAAATGTTATATACTAAATTCAAAACGATGTATAATATAAAATTGTAAATTAATAATAAGTTAATTAAATTAATTTATTATTAGTCTTCCATACATACCTGTAAGAGCGAGCGAGAAAGCTATATCATCTACGTCACGCAGCTTCCCCCTCCATCGGCCCAGCCTACCAACCGGGGGAACCGCCTATAAGAGATGTGTTCCAGCGCTCCTCCACAGTTCTCCGGTCTCTCCACCAGTCAGTCGCGCTTCTCCGCTCGTCGGACCGGCACGCTGCAAAATCGGCTTTTTGTAATTATGGAATCTTTGTAGTAATTTGGATATATTTTCATACGTCAAGTCAACATTTATTTATGTGGAAAAACACATTAAAACTCAAATAAAAGCATTATACAAGGATGTTTTGACACAACGATGCAACCTAGAACAACAGGTACTTCGAAACGCTCTGGCAACCGCATCAATATTACCGGAAAAATTCGCCTGAGCAGTCACAAGAATTCCAGTGTATATGGCCATTATCGCCGGCGAAGTAGCCCATATCGTCTAGTGCGTTCCTGTGGAATGTAGTCTTCGTAGAACTGAAGTATGTTATCTCGAGTTGCCGGTAACGTATCGTAACCAGTCATATTTTCTTTCAACAATTTCGCGCACGCTTCTTAAGGCTGGGACACATATCGAATGCCACTCTCTTTTTCCGGCACAATATCTCATTGACGGGGTATGGAACCGCTTTGCCCCACACCCAATCGAAGTTCCACCTCCGCAAATATTACGCCCAATGACTACACCTACGTGGGGTTACACCCCGGTTGGAAACCTTGCAACAAGTGGAATTTATACGAATGAAGAAATGGAAGAACGACGCGATCGTATCATGTTTCCCGCCGAAAGACCAGTGCTACTAAATAACTTGGCTCGCGGATCAGCTGGATACACCATCCCACGGGAAGCCGTATCTCTGAAAAATGTTTTGAACGAAAGCACCTTGGAGCACATCGCAACCAACGCTTTCGAAAACTTGTGGAACGGTTTCGAGAAATTCGGAATCGTCAGCGCAGGCTTTCTCGGCATCATGGCTATTTATTCAATCATCAAATCAGCCATCGATACCATCATCCATGGATACACACTGCATTTTTCATACGGATGCAGCTTCGCATTATTCGGGGCCATTTGGAATTCCGTCACCAACCTACTCGTAACCAGGGCCCATAGAAGGAATCAGAAGGATGAAGGACCCGATTCTGAACCATCCCCTAGGAAATTGGTCTTTCCAACCAACGAACCGGACCCTAAACCTTCTACATCGGCTAGGAGATTGTCGGGCATCGACGCCGTCTTGCTCGAGCCCCTTTGCGCTGGGCCTCAGCTATCCAGTAGGGTATCTTCGGCTCAAAGGGGGGTGGTGTTACGTCCTGGCGATCTTGCCCTCCACAACATATATATATATATACGTCAACATATGCATAGGACTCTATAAAACATAAGGAGTAATACGTAGTCACGCACACAAACACACACACACGCGCGCACACACACACACTCACACACACACACACACACACACAGGCACACACACACACACACACACACACACACACACACACACACACACACACACACACACACACACACAGGCACACACACACACAAGTTCAATTAAGGGGGAAGTTCAATTAAGGATGTACGGATTAGGGTGCAGGGGCACGGAACCCCAGTACCGGCGCCTCCAGGGAGTGAGCAAGCGGGCTCCCGGGCGTCGTCACCATACGACCGCAGTACCACGGAGGTGGGCCACTTGGCCTCCATGGCGCACAATGTTCCAAGTGAAGGAAAGGAAGAGGAAGGGAGAAACCAACAGATCTTGAAGTTGGTGGAGAGGCACGGAAAGACGCTGGAGAGCCTAGCCTCTTTTATTCAGCAGAAGAAAAACCTCCACAAAGAGATCCATCGGTGGGTTCCTATGCTTACCAGTACTTGGAAAGGTATAGAGGACCTGGTAACGTGGAGTGCAAAGCCACAGGCGGAAACGTCGACTGGAGTTACGCAAACCACGCCAACCATAAGCCAAGCGAAATCGACTCTACCTAACAAGGAGAGGAACGATGAAGGCATGGACGTGGACGGTACCTCGACGCAAGTAAGCAAGGCGAAGAGGAGAAAGCGGGTTACACCAACGTCGACCGAGGGAAAGGTGCCGAAGAAGAAGAAGCAGCTGGAGGAGCTGGCTGGTCAACCCGAGGATAAGGGAGGTGTGCGATCAGAGCAGGAGTGGCAGACTGCCGGAAAGAAGAAAAGATCGCACAAGATATCCCAGACGCAGCCTCAGAAGAAGCCGCAGAAACCTCGCGAACGGCCGACTCTGCCCAACGCTCTCGTCATCCACAAAAAGGGTGACTTGAGCTATGCGGAGATCTTGAGTCGTATAAAGAAGGATCCGGCGCTCAAGGATGCAGGTGAATGCGTCCAAAAGGTACGCAGAACGAACGCGGGAGATCTGCTGTTCGTTCTGAATAAGGAGAGCTCAGCCAAAGCACCGGAATTGCGAAACCAATTCGAAGGTGTTCTTGGCGAATCAGCAACGGTGCAGAGTAAAGTCCAGGAAGTGGATCTGGAGATCAAGGACCTGGAAGAGGATGCGACGAAGGAGGAGATATTGGCGGCCCTGCAGAGAGTCTTGGGACCGGACTATCCAGCCACGGAACACTCTCTTAAGTCTCTGCGTAAAGCATATGGCAGGACTCAGACCGCGGTATTACGAATCATGGTGCCCGCTGCCCGGAAACTTCTGGATACAGGAATCATCCGAGTCGGCTGGTGTAATTGCAGAATCCGAGAGGTGGTGAGGCCACTCAAGTGTTTCAAGTGCTGGAAATTTGGACACTTATCACGGAACTGCAAGAGCAGCGTCGACCGGGCTAAAGACTGCATCAAGTGCGGTATCACTGGCCACAAAGTTGCCGAATGCACAGCAAGCGCAAAGTGTGTCATGTGTGCAGAAGCGGGAGATGGGGCACCCACAGCCCACATCGCAGGTAGCAGCCGATGTCCAGCGTATACGCGGGCTCTCCAGGCTCTCCAGGCACTCCAAAAACGCTGCAAATGAGAGTACTCCAGCTCAACCTCAACCATTGTGAAGCCGCACAGGACCTGCTCATGCAGACTGTGCGCGAGCTGAAGCCTGACTTGGCGATACTCTCGGAACCATATAGACATCTAGACACGCGACCCTGGGAATCTGACGCAAGTGGGAAGGCCGCAATTTGGTCTTGCGGAAAGCTTCCATTTCAGGATCTTGCGAGTCGGATGGAAACTGGTTTTGTGAGAATAAAAGCCAAAGGAGTTCATTTCTACAGTTGTTACGCACCGCCTAGCCTGACGACTGATGAGTTTGAGAATTTTCTCGACAACTTAGTCGCAGACGCTAAACAACGATTCCCGGTAGCCATAGCCGGAGATTACAACGCGTGGGCTGTGGAATGGGGTAGTAAAGTGACGAACAGGAAGGGTCAAGTCCTGCTTGAGGCTATGTCCTTATTGGATGTAGTACTACTTAATGCAGGTACAAAGCCAACTTTTGTTAAAGGTGAAGCCTCGTCTATAGTGGACCTCACTTTTGTGAGTAGTAGCCTGGCCAGAGGCAACCAGTGCCACTGGGTAGTCAGTGATATCTACACTCACAGTGATCATCAAGCGATTCTCTGGGAGATTCGCGGAGACTTCAGCAGAATAGCGAAGGCACCGAAGACAAACGGGAAGGGCTGGAAAGCGAAAATGTTTGACGCGGACTTGTTTCGTGAAACTTTTGACACCAGCCCCCTCGCAGCAGAAAGTGCAACCGAGAAGGTCGAGGTGGTCATGCAGAGGGTCACCGAAGCATGCGATGCCACAATGCCACGGAAACGTGATGTCGACTTCCGACCAGCGGTACACTGGTGGAGCGAACGAATTGCCGGCCTCCGAAGGGAGTGTCATCGAACTCGCCGCCGAGCGCAACGAGCTCGAGGCAAACGCTCGTTCCCCGATTTGGAAGAACAGCACAGGAAGGCGCGCTTGAAGCTTAAAAAAGCTATCAAGCAGAGTAAAGCTGAAAGCTGGGGCGAACTGCTCAGCGAGGTGGAAGATGCTCCCTGGGGCAGGCCATACAAAGTAGTAATGACTCGGCTGAAAAGCCAGCCGATGCCATCGCCTGTAGACGCAGCCCTGCTGGAAAAGATTGTTACACATCTGTTCCCTGAGCAACCCGAGGAGGACTACCAGCTCGCGGAGGACGTCGATGAGGACATCCCAGCCATTACTGAAGAAGAGCTTCTTACGGCGATTGCCAGGGTGGGCAACAATAAAGCCCCCGGTATGGATGGGATATCCAACATCGCACTCAAGGCAGCGATCAAGTTGGCACCGGCAATATTCCTGGGCATGTACAATGGGTGTCTCAAGGAAGGAATCTTCCCGGACAAGTGGAAGTGGCAGAAGCTAGTGCTCCTCCCGAAAGGGAAGAAGCCGCCGGACGAACCTTCATCCTATCGTCCGCTCTGTATGCTGGATACCGCCGGAAAGATCTTCGAGCGCATCATCCATAACAGGATTGAGAAGTTCGTGGACCCTCTACTGGCGGAGGGCCAGTTTGGCTTCAGAAAGGAGCGCTCTACGCTGGATGCCATTAACACAGTGGTGAAGCAGGCGCAGGAGTCGACTGCGGGTAAACGATGGACAAGAGGGTCCAAGAAGTACTGCGCAGTTGTCGCTCTCGACGTCAAAAACGCTTTCAACTCGGCGATATGGAAGTGTATCATGGATGCCCTAAAAACATTAGGTGTAGCATGGTACCTCCGGAGAATAGTGGCGAGTTACCTATGTAATAGGTGGCTCATGTACGACACAGAGGATGGACCGAAGACGTATAGGGTGACTGGAGGAGTTCCTCAGGGCTCTGTACTTGGACCGCTTCTGTGGATCATCATGTACAATGATCTGCCGCTATTGCAATTGCCGAAAGGAGTGTCCGTCGTAGCGTTTGCAGATGACGCGGCGCTGATTGTCATCGCCAAATTCCTGGAGCAAATCACCGCACTCTTCGGCGAAGCTTTCGCCAAGATAAAGGAATGGATGTCTTCTGTTGGACTGCAGCTTGCAGCCCACAAAACAGAAGTACTCCTCGTATCCAGCAGGAAGGTGATGGAAACGGTAACGCTCAGGGTTGGAAACACCGAAATCACATCCCAACCGTTCATTCGGTACCTGGGTGTGATTCTCGACGCGAGGCTTAACTTCAAAGAGCAAACCGAGCAGATCAGCAGAAAGGCCGCTCGGGTGGCTACCACACTGGCGCGACTCATGCCTAATGTTGGTGGCCCCAGACAGAAGAGGAGGAAACTGCTGTCATCAGTGACGACCTCAGTGCTCACCTATGGCATACCCATATGGGCTGACGCACTGAAAATCCAGGAGTACCGCAGGAAGGCTGCAGCAACGTATCGCGTCAGCGCCTTGAGGGTAGCCTGTGCATTTCGCACTGTCTCCGAGGACGCTATCAACGTTATCGCGGGAATGCTGCCCATTGAGGTGCTCGCTGAGGAGCGTAGAGCGATGTACCAGCAGAAGGGAGCTAGAAATCCCAGTTGTGCAAGGACAGAAGCGAGAGAAACCAGTTTGAACCAGTGGCAGACGATGTGGGATGCCTCTACCAAGGGAAGGTGGACACATCGACTAATTCCGAAGGTGGAGATATGGGTGACCCGTCTACATGGGGAGCTCAACTATTATCTCACTCAAGTGATCTCAGGACACGGCTGCTTCCGGGCTTATCTCTATAAGTTTAATTATGAAGATTCCCCGGACTGCCCAGCATGTGTAGCAGTCGAGGAGAACGCTGAACATGCATTGTTCCAATGCCCACGGTTTAGTGCCTCTCGCGCGATAGTCGAGGATCAGCTGGAGACACGCATCACCCCGGATAACCTGGTTGAGTTGATGCTGAAGTCAGCAGACGCATGGACAGCTGTATCGGCTTATGCTGTCGCAGTAATGAAGGAGTTGCGACGTGCAGAACGCGCGAGGAAGAAGACGACGCCGGAAGACCAGGCAGTCATAGATGAAATCAGCGACACGAACCCCTAAACCACTCATACCATCTCGAGTGGAACGGGGGATGTAAGGTCGTCTGACCACTGTAGGAAGAGCTACGGCTAAGGCCTCTCCCGCGATGTAATACCTAGCGGTCGTCCCGCGGGAGAATTTGTAAGGCCACAGAGGAACGGGGGTTTTTAGTCGGTGCAAGCCCGACACACGGCAATTATTTGCTACGGTGCGCAGGCATTTTCCCGCTAAACCTCTTTAAAAAAAAAAAAAAAACACACACACACACACACACACACACACACACACACACACACACACACACACACACACATATATATATATATGTATATACACACATATATACACACGTATATATGGATATGATATGTACGTATACACATATACGTACATATAACCCACTACACTACATCACTGTATACATACACGTATTCGCTATAGTATAGGTACGCGTACGCGCTCCTCCTATACCTTCCCCGTATCCTCATACTATAGAGTCACGATTCTATCTCTTTTTCTCTCTTCCTCAGTCTCCACGGATACCTCCTACGCTTCCTCCAAGCCCTATACATCTACCCAGCACCAGTGAACTCCAAATTTCGTTTTCCCTAAAATAATATATATTCTGACGATGCAAGAACACGTGCATTCAGGAAACCCCGTTCCCATGCATAGCTGAGCTGTGAAAAATCCAGAAAAGTAGAAAACCGCTTGAAATCCATTAGTCTCCCTAATGCACTCAAGTGCCCTAATGCACTCAAGTGCCCACGTGCACCCAAATGCTCACGTGCATCTTTTCCCAAAACATGCATTTCTCACGTTGTACGCCGCCGCCGTGTCGCGTCGTCGCCGCCATGACAGTCGCCACGAGGCGCACGTACATACGGAGAAATCATTGTTAATAATAAATTGAATAAACATCCTGTCGAATATCACCTATCACCCCGAGACTAAAACATCCTCAACCGATAATCCGGTCACCAGCATATCACGGTACACCCCTATCGCGCTAGCTTTATATAAAATATAATTATTAATTAATACCATACACTAGTGATAGTTAATAATTTCATACTTCTTTATATTACAAATGCTATCCTTATGAATTATGCAACGGTCGTCATGAAAGACATATACATATATTAACTATAATAAATGCACCAATACATTAACAACAAACAATAATATCAAAACGGTGGCATAATGAGATGCGGAATAACAAAAAGAATTATTTTTACCAATCTGTTAAATACTTGTAAACATTTACTATATTACAAATGCTATCCTTATGAATTATGCAACGTTCGTCATGAAAGACATATACATATATTAAGTATAATAAATGCAACAATACATTAACAACAAACAATAATATCACAACGGTTGCATAATAAGATGCGGAATGATAAAAGGAATTATTTTTACCAATCCGTATTACATACTTTCAATACTTGTAAACATGTATTATGTCTCATAATAATTAACTATTATAAAATAAGATACTTCAACACAGTTTCACGCGAAATTACACAACATACGATTATAAATACTCACGCACAGAACATCATTGCGTAACAATAATTTTTACAAATAATTGCATACAAAAATCATATTTTTACAGCAACACAAACAATATACGAACTACTATTATTGTCATCAAACACAATTGAACACAAAATTATATTGTATACCTTAAACATTTATTTACACTCATTATAATAACAATAAACAATTAAAAACGTTACGAATGTAAAATACCGACCGCCTTACGGAAATAATATATACTAAATTCAAAACGATGTATAATACAAAATTGTAAACTAATAATAAGTTAATTAAATTAATTTATTATTAGTCTTCCATACATACCTGTAAGAGCGAGCGAGAAAGCTATATCATCTACGTCACGCAGCTTCCCCCTCCATCGGTCCAGCCTATCAACCGGGGGAACCACCTATAAGAGATGTGGTCCAGTGCTCCTCCCTAGGTCTCCGGTCTCTCCACCAGTCAGTCGCGCTTCTCCGCTCGTCGGACCCGGACGCTGGAAAATCGGCTCTTGTCATTTTTGAATCGTTGATTCTTTTCGGGTAACAGTTATACCCTTTTTGATTTTTATACAAATATTCAGAACGTACGTTTATTTTCATTATAGTCGACCTATTCTCCGCGATTTGATTCAGTTTTAAGGTTGTCACACTATATCGCTAATCTCCAAATGTGATCATCGTCTTGTGTTAATTTATTGTGTTAATCCTGAATTCCTCAATTTAAACAAAAGTGTCGCTCATCGTTTTCTTCGGCATTTTTCACTCAGAATTCCCAGTGTTCAAAAATACTTGTCAAGGAAATTGTGCCAGTTTACCCAAAGTCTCTCTATTACTTTTACCTTGTCTTTTAGTGCTCCTTAGCTGAGCACGAAACGTCCACATCCTTTTCCGGTAATGGGGTGATTTTCGTTTTAGTGCTACTACGTTTGCACGAATTCATATCCTTTTCAGTGTCGCGAGTGTGCTGCCTAGAGGCCAAGCACCCGCGCCATAACTTGGAAACTGGGACAATACCTGAAACAATTATTTTGAATTAATTGATTACCTTTACGTTTCTCTAATTCCAAGAAGACGTGCGGGTGCTCACTTTCAACGGCGCCGCGCTCAGTTTAGCCGAGGCGAACCTTCGGGTCGACATTCCCGCGGTAATATCCGAACTCTGGAACAACGGTTCAATCAATTGCCGCTTAGCGCAAGGTTGCGCATTATTTCAAATACTCTCCTCCATTCGCGAGTGTATATCTGGGACGATCGTTCGATCCGTCGCGTATCTCCGCCGTCACCTGTCAGCGACTCAGACGCATCCACGGTCGTTGCATCACCTGAACACGAAGTAACATTTCCGGTTATTTCATTCGACGTCGAATGCTGCCCTATCGTCGTCGAACCGAAAATCATCCCTGACACCACGGACTCACGTGTTGCTGATTCTCCATCTGTCGCTGAGTCCACACACAACTAGGTCACCTCCAGTTGGTACAATCGATGGGTGGATCATCATCTAGGCATAGGAATTCCGCCCCTCAGCCAACGGTCGTCGAAATCACCCTTCGTCTCGAGACCGTCATCACCGACGGAAGAACCTGCACTCGGGTACTCGATCACCCGTCGATACACCTGCTACGCACCGCCGCTCGTAGGGTAAGTCGCATGTCCACGTTACCTCTCGTTATTCTCTTAAACGACTACCCTATTCTCACGAGTGATAATTAATTACCGATCAAGTTGTGACTGATCCTCATCCCTGTTGGGCACATTCGCGACTAAAGGCAGGATCTCACGGCTGGCGTCCGCTCTCTGAAAATAGAAGAAAAATACATTAATCCAAAAATAAACGTAAATTTAACCTCACAGTCCAAATTGCGTATTTCTTTTCTTTAAAAATATATTTTTCTATCTATAATAAATTTCCGGACGTAACACCTTTCACCGCCAGAGTAACGGATCAATAGAACGTTTCCATCACGTACTTATGGAATATCTAAAGCAGTACGTAAACGAGAATTCCGATTGCGACGAGTACCTAGATCTAGCCATGTTTTCGTATAACACGAGTCGTCACGAAGGCACTGGGTATACCCCCTACGAACTCGTATTCGGCAGATTAGCTCGTCACCCTTCGGCCCATCACCAAATCGAGGAGACACAGGACCCTTCTTACGCCGAATATCTCGCTGATCTGTTCACTCGTATATATGGCCTTCAAACAATGGCGGCCGAAAACCTGAAACACGCAAAGGAAAAATCAAAGGTATACTACGATCGCAACATCAACCCAAAATTCTTTAAGGTTGTCGATCGCGTACTAATGCTTGAGGAGCCCCAAAAAGGAAAATTCGGGGACCAATATTCCGAACCGTGTGAAATAATCGAAATATTGTCGGGGGGCAACGTTAAAATCCTTTACCAAGGCAAACCCCGCATCGTAGACACAAACAAATTAAGGGCCACCCGTCTGTAACCAAAAATCTCGTTATTGGTTACAGAATGGAGCCGAAGACAACAGCCATCATTTTTCTTCTCATGCGCACAGCCGCCTGCCTCATCGGGTATGATTGCGGCGCCCCTACGCTCAACGTCACTAGCGTTTCTCTCACCGACATCGGAGCTTGCGACATACCTATAATTGATCCAACCCCGATACCTGTGAGAATTCAAATGCTGCAACTCTCGGAATTCTCCACAACCGATGTCATCCAATGTAAAATCGAAGTCGACAAGACCCTATACAACTGCGGCATGAATTCGCACAACTCAATAGTCCAAAATGGTCGTCAGATCTATCTCCACGAAATAGACGACAAAACTTGCCGTAAGGTCCATGAAACCGGAATCATCCAACTTGGTTTTTCCACTATCGTCACCGGTCTAAAGAGAAATAGTACTACGTCAAGGAGTCTTACGCTTGCTGGAACGCTTACCAATGAAGGTAGTTGCACCGGCACCTAATATAGTGACCCTTTTGGTGCCTGGAGCAACGTAGTGGTCCAGGCTTCTGCCAAAATCACCCTCTCCAGTTATGAGGCATCGGTAACATGGCGACCAACCGTATTATCCTCCAGAGTACGACCCAATGTCAATTGTCCGAAGGTCAATGCACGGACATCGAAGGGAACCAAGCTTTTTGGAAAACGGAACCTGTGGATACGTGCCTCTTCAATAGATATGGCGTCCTCTAGGATGGCATGGCAACGAAACTCCGCACTATCGAAAATTCTATCCAGACACCTGATGTGTACACATTAACTACTCAACAAAACACATTTGCTCTGGCCGTTAGGAACGAGAAACCCGTCTGCGGCTACACTCTAATCCGAACGGAACATCCGAAATTATTTATCCTGGAAACTCGCAATGGCCAAACGTTTGCCTCACGCCGTAAGGTTCTCGTCAGTAATTTGGATATATTTTCATACGTCAATTCAAAATTTATTTATGTGGAAAAACACATTAAAACTCAAATAAAAGCGTTATACAAGGACGTTTTGACACAACTATGCAACCTAGAACAACAGGTACTTCGAAACGCTCTGGCAACCGCATCAATATTACCAGAAAAATGCGCCCGAGCAGTCACAAGAAGCCCAGGGTACATGGCCATCATCGCCGGCGAAGTAGCCCATATCGTCAAGTGCGTTCCTGTGGAATGTACTCTTCGTAGAACTGGAGAATGTTATCTCGAGTTACCGGTAACGCATCGTAACCAGTCATATTTTTTTTCAACAATTTCGCGCACGCTTCTCAAGGCTGGGACACATATCGAATGCAGCCCTCTTCTTCCGGCACAATATCTCATTGACAGGGCATGGTACCGCTTTGCCCCACACCCAATCGAAGTTCCACCTCCGCAAATATTACTTCCAATGACTACACCTACGTGGGGTTACACACCAGATGGAAACCTTGCAACAAGTGGAATTTATGCAAATGACGAAATGGAAGAACTACGCGATCGTATCATGTTTCCCGCCGAAAGACCAGCGGTACTAAATAACTTGGCTCGCGGATCAGCTGGATACACTATCCCATCAGGAGCCGTATCTCTGAAAAATCTTTTGGACGAAAGCACCTTGGAGCACATCGCGACCAACGCTTTCGAAAACTCGTGGAACGGTTTCGAGAAATTCGGAATCGTCAGCGCAGGCTTTTTCGGCATCATGGCTATTTATTCAATCATCAAATCAGCCATCGATACCATCATCCATGGATACACACTGCATTCGTTATACGGATGCAGCTTCGCATTATTCGGGGCCATTTGGAATTCCGTCACCAACCTACTCGTGAGCAGGGCCCATAGAAGGAATCAGAAGGATGAAGGACCCGATTCCGAACCATCCTCTTAGGAATTGGTCTTTCCAACCAACGAACCGGAGCCTTCTACATCAACTAGGAGACCTTCTACATCAAACTTCTACATCAACTAGGAGATTGTCGGGCATCGACGCCGTCCTGCTCAAGCGCCTTTGCGCTGGGCCTCAGCCATCCAGTAGGGTGTCTTCGGCTTAAAAGGGGGAGGCGTTACGTCCTAGCGATCTTGCCCTCCACAACATATATATATATACGTGAACATATACATAGGTATATACTATATACTATATATTAAGTATATACATAGGTATATACTTAAACATACACACCCTTGTTTCCCAATCGTACATACGCAATTTAATATATCTGGGTACCTACGTATGCATAGGACCCTATAAAACATAAGGCGTTATGCGTAGTCACGCACATATATATATATATATATATATATATATATATATATATATATATATATATATATATATATACATACACATACACACACATACATATATATACACGTAGATATGGATGCATAGTTATACACATATACATACATATAACCCACTACACTCCATCACTGTATTCGCGAAAGTATAGGTACGCGTACGCGCTCCTCCTATACCTTCCTCGTATCATGATACTATAGAGTCACGACTCTGTCTCTTTCTCTCTCTTTCTCAGTCTCCACGGATACCTCCTACGTTTCCTCCTAGCCCTATACATGTACCCAGCACCAGTGTACTCCAAATTTCGTTTTCCCTAAAATAATATATATTCTCACGATGCAAGAACGAGCGCATTCACGAAACCCCGTTCACATGCATAGCTGAGCTGGGAAAAATCCAGAAAAGTAGAAAACCGCTTGAAATCCATTAGTCTCCCTAATGCACTCATGTGCCCTATTGCACTCAACTGCCCACGTGCACCCAAATGCTCACGTGCATCTTTCCCCAAACATGCATTTCCCACCTTGTACGCCGCCGCCGTGTCGCGCCGTCGCCGCCATGACAGTCGCCACGAGGCGCACGTACATACGGAGAAATTATTGTTAATAATAAATTGAATAAACATCCCGTCGTATATCACCTATCACCCCGAGACTAAACATCCTCGGGACGGGATCGGATAATCCCGTCACCAGCATATCACGTTACACCCCTATCGCGCTAGCTATATATAACATATAATTATTATTTAATACCATACACTAGCGATAGTTAATAATTTCATACTTCTTTATATTACAAATGCTATACTTATGAATTATGCAACGTTCGTCATGAAAGACATTTACATATATGAACTATAATAAATGCAACAATACATTTACAACAAACAATAATATCACAACGGTTGCATAATAAGATGCGGAATTATAAAAGGAATTATTTTTACCAATCCGTATTACATACTTTAAATACTTGTAAACATTTATTATGTCTCATGATAATTAACTATTATAAAATAAGATACTTCAACACAGTTTCACGCGAAATTGCACATCATACGATGATAAATACTCACGCACAGAACAACATTGCGTAACAATAATTTTTACAAATAATTTCATAAGAAAATCATATTTTTACAGCAACGCAAACAATATACGAACTACTATTATTGTCATCAAACACAATTAAACACACAAAATTATACTGTATACCTTAAACATTTATTTACACTCATTATAATAACAATAAACAATTAAAAACGTTACGAATGTAAAATAACGATCTTCTTACGGAAATATTATATACTAAATTCAAAACAATGTACAATATAAAATTGTAAACTAACAATGAGTTAATTAAATTAATTTATTATTAGTCTTCCATACATACCTGTAAGAGCGAGCGAGAAAGCTATATCATCTACGTCGCGCAGCTTCCCCCTCCATCGGCCCAGCCTACCAACCGGGGGAACCGCCTATAAGAGATGTGGTCCAGCTCTCCTCCTCAGTTCTCCGGTCTCTCCACCAGGCAGTCGCGCTTCTCCGCTCGTCGGACCCGCACGCTGGAAAATCGGCTTTTGTGATTTTTGAATCTTTGATTCTTTTCGGGTAACAGTCATACCCTTTTTGATTTTTATACAAATATTCATATCGTACGTTTATTTTCATTATAGTCGACCTATTCTCCGCGATTTAACTCAGTTTTAAGGTTGTAACAATATATCGCTAATCTCCAAATGTGATCATCGTCTTCTGTTAATTTATTGTGTTAATCCTGAATTCCTCAATTTAAACAAAAGTGTCGCTCATCGCTTTCTTCGGCATTTTTCACTCAGAATTCCCAGTGTTCAAAAATACTTGTCAAGGAAATTGTGCCAGTTTACCCAAAGTCTCTCTACTACTTTTACCTTGTGTTTTAGTGCTCCTTAGCTGAGCACGAATCGTCCACTTCCTTTTACGGTAATTGGGTGATTTTCAGTGCTGCCTAGTGGCCAGGCACGATCACCACGATCTACTATGCAATTTCATCTCCCAAATAAATTTGAATTTAGTGCTACTACATTTGCACGAATTCGTATCCTTTTCAGTGTCGCAAGTGTGCTGCCTAGAGGCCAAACACCCGCGCCATCATTTGGAAACTGGGAATTGTCCCAGTTTCCAAATGATGGCGCGGGTGTTTGGCCTTTAGGTAGCACACTCGAGACACTGAAAAGGATACGGGTATTGACCTGAAACAATTATTTTGAATTCATTGATTACCTTTACTTTTCTCTAATGCCAAGAAGACGTGCGGGTGCTCACTTTCAACGGCGCCGCGCCCAGTCTAGCCGAGGCGAACCTTCGGGTCGACATTCCCGCGGTAATAACCGAACTCTGCAACAACGGTTCTATTAATTGCCGCTTAGCGACAGGTTGCGTATTATTTCAAATACTCTCCTCCATTCGCGAGTGTGTATGTTGGACGATCGTTCGATCCGTCGCGTATCTCCGCCGTCACCTGTCAGCGACTCAGGCGCATCCACGGTCATTGCATCACCTGAACACGAAGTAACATTTCCGGTTGTTTCATTCGACGTCGAATCCTGCTCTATCATCGTCGAACCGGAAATCAGTCCTGACGCCACGGACTCACCTGTTGCTGATTCTCCATCTGTCGCTGAGTCCACACACAACTAGGTCACCTCCAGTTGGTACAATCGATGGGTGCATCATCATCTAAGCATAGGAAATTCGCCCCTCAGCCAACCGTAGTCGAAATCACCCTTCGTCTCGAGACCGTCATCACCGACGGAAGAACCTGCACTCGGGTACTCGATCACCCGTCGATAAACCCGCTACGCACAGCCGCTCGTAGGGTAAGTCGCGTTACCTCTCGTTATTTTCTTTACCGACTACCCTATTCTCGCGAGTGATAATTAATTACCGATCAAATTGTGACTGATCTTCATCCCTGTTGGGCACATTC
Source organism: Ophion obscuratus (assembly GCA_964007375.1). Lineage (NCBI taxonomy): Eukaryota > Metazoa > Arthropoda > Insecta > Hymenoptera > Ichneumonidae > Ophion > Ophion obscuratus. The sequence goes on from OZ023316.1 coordinate 20,216,067, forward strand.
CCGACTGAAGGCAGGATTTCAAGGCTGGCGTCCGTTTTCTGAAAATCGAGGAAAATGCACTAATCCAAAAATAAACGTAAATTTAACCTCACAGTCCAAATTGCGTATTTCTATTCTTTAAAAATATATTTTTTTTATCTATAATAAATTTCCGGACGTAACACCGTTTGGGCAACGACAGGTCGGGTCGAGCTGGAACATCTTTGCGATTCCTGGACAAATTCGGTCACACGATCGAGTAGTTTTGACCCGCTACGCACCGCCGCTCTTTCTCACCAAGATAAGCACAATTTCACGCTACTTTCTTATTTACTTATCTGTCGCTCATGCGTTAAATTATACACCAACGACTTTACCAAGCGCCTATCCCAAGTGGGCACATTCCCGTTTAAACGTGGCGCTTTTCTTCTCCGACGGTAACTTACCGTCACATAAGTCATACATACTTAATTCATGATAATCCGTACGTTCGTGGCACACTTCCCATTCGTAAATTCAAATCTTGAATGGTAAATTAAAAGACGATTAAAAATGGGACCCACGACGTAACAGAAGACTAAAAACAACCCATCCAGACAATGTAGTGAGTTTAAATAATAATAAGATATATGCAATTCGAAAAACTAAAAAAAACATCCTGACGATCGAAACAGCAGCTTATTGTACTTTGGATGCGGCCAATTATTGAATCGGGATAAAGTGTTTGATGAACCAAGCTCCTCAATGGATGTCGGCGATTTTCAAGGCACCGGGTTTTCCGCAGATGATCAAGTGATTTATATTTAAAAAATTCGGTCCAAGTGTGTTCTGTTACATTTTAATACTGAGTGCTACTATGTAATAACGTTACTGCATTAATAGAGTGTGCGTGTACAGGTTACTTTCAGAACGATCGACAAAAATCCTCACATATATGTTTGTGTATGCGAATAGTTTACGCAAAGCAGCATATGAATGGATACACATAGGGGCGCTACGGATCGTGGCTTAATGTCATCGTATGCGTGAACTGACGTTATAAAATATACGTTAAGTACTAAACTCTCATACATTCTGAACAAGTGTGTGTAAATCCTATGGTGCTAGTGCATGTGCTTTTTAGAAGGAGAGAAAGAGACGGAGAAATGGCTAGGAAAAATGTCGAAAGTGGAGACTTTTATTGACTGGTCTAAAAGAAAAAGAGGACGGAAGATAGCAGCCGGTAGCCCGCAACAGCAATTTTTTCAACGCGCGACCGCCTTTGTGTTTAGCCTCCCAAAAATGAAGAATGATCGCGCAACATCGCTTCTGCATATAAGTAAATCAGTGTAGCGACCAACCGCGCTTATTATCGTCGGAATCGTCCGTTGACACACAACAGATTCGTACGCGCTGGGTTACATGTCCAGCGGATGTTACGTCCGGGATATTATTTTAGATACAAAATAAATAAACACCTTTGAAAGAGAAATACGCGATTTTGGTTACGAGATTGAATTTACGTTGATTGTTTAATTAACCCATTAACGCCCAAGAATCGCAATTTTTTCCTTCATTTTCAAGCCAGATTTTTATTATATAAAAAAAATCATAAAAAATGAAGAGATACGTTCCCTAGTATTTTCGGGGTCGCTCTTTCAGAATCTGGGGTCAAAATCGGGATTTGTCCATTAAGAAAAAAAATATGGCGGGTTTTAAACAAAAAAACAGGAAAAATCGGTGACACTTTTTTTTCAAAATTTTTTTTCACCTCGCAGCCGTTGAAAAGTCCGGTTTTTTTTTTCAACCATGGGTACATAGAATAGTGACGATTGAACAATCAGTTTTTTAAAATTCGTCGTTGTCAACATTTTCACCCCCAAATTGCATTTGTGTCCGCCATTTTTAATTTCGGAATGTTGAGAGCAGAATCACAATCAGCGAACTCGAAAACCCCCGAGTGCCACGGTTTATCCAATTCAAATGAACTTTTGCATTTGTGTCCGCCATATTGGATCCGCCATTTTTAATTTCGGAATGTTGAGAGCAGAATCATAATCAGCGACCTCGCAAATCCCCGAGTGTCACGTTTTATCCAATTCAAATGAACTTTTGCATTTGTGTCCGCCATATTGGATCGGCCGTTTTGAATGCCGGAATTTTGAGAACAGAATCGTAATCAGCGACCTCAAAAACCTCCGAGTACCTATTTTCGTCCAAATCCAACTACTTTTCATTTGGGACACCGAGCGTGAAATTTTTCGTGTCACTCAGGGGGTGAAAAGCGCCATTTTGGGGGTGAAAATGTTGACAACGACGAATTTAAAAAATTGATTGTTCAATCGTCGCTATTCTATGCACCCATGGTTGAAAAAAAAACCGGACTTTTCAACGGCTTCGAGGTGAGAAAAATTTTTGAAAAAAAAATGTCACCGATTTTTCATGTTTTTTTTGTTTAAAACCCGCCATATTTTTTTTCCTAATGGACAAAACCCGATTTTGACCCCAGATTCTGAAAGAGCACCGCCGAGAATACTAGGGAACGTATCTCTTCATTTTTTATGATTTTTTTTATATAATAAAAATCTGGCTTGAAAATGAAGGAAAAAATTGCGATTCTTGGGCGTTAATGGGTTAATGCAATTTTTCTTTGTTTTACAGAAACGGACGCCAGACTTGAGATCCTGCCTTCAGTCGGGAATGTGCCCAACAGGGATGAGGATCGAGCCACAGTTTGATCGGTAACTAAGAATCACTCGCAGGGATAGGGCAGTCGGTAAAGAAGATAGTGAGTGGTAACGTGAACATGCGACTTACCCTACGAGCGGCGGTGCGTAGCGGGTTTATCGACGAATGATCGGGTACCCGGAGAGAGATCCTTCCGTCGGTAATGACGATCTCTAGGTGAACGATTTCAACGATAGACGGTGAGGTAGTAGGTTTCTTATTTTTCGACGAGCATCCACCCATCGATGTACCGACTCGTTGCACGTAAGGATGGCTTCCTGTTGGCCGACCGCGGGGGGGAACTCGTGGCGTTGATGGAGATGACGTTGATGACGGGAGTATTAGTCAACGATGACAATCTCGACGTTCGATGTTGCAACGATGGTAGTCGACGCGTCGGAAGCGTCACTGCCGGTCGATCGAGTCACTGCACGGATGTACCCACGGGGGTCGATAAGGAAGACTTTTCCACAGAATGGAACGTTCGACACAATTTTCACCGAATGTTCTTTTACGGCGTCACGAATAATTTGTTTGAACAAAGACGAGTTGTTTCCACGAGATGCCGGCCGTTGCTTTTGGGCGGCTATCGCGTTTGCGCGACGGAGAAGAAATTTAGAATCACCACGTCCTCTTGGCATTTATGAATTTGAATACATACAGATCGATATTTTTTGGAAAATCAATTGGCCGTTAATTGGGTAAATGAGAGAATGAGTAAGATTATCATGCAGCAGGGGTTCGAGACACGAATTAATCGACGTGCAGTAGTAGGTAGCACAATCGGTAGATTCAGTCTCGAAATTTAAGCGGGGTAAGAATTGACGACGTGCAGTAATAATTAGCACAACCGACAATTCTTCGGAAAATGAAGGGAGGATGGGTGAAGGGTTAATTTAATTAACGGACGGTTGATTTCTACACATGATATGCAAAATTGCGAAATGAAATATATTCGATTAACTGCAATGCTAAGGAAACGATGGTGAGAGAATGTTGAGTCAAATGAATTCGCGAGAGATGACTGAATGAATTGAACTACACAAAACACGTTTGAGCGAATGTGTTCGACGAGGGATAAGGGTCGCGAAATAACTTTCACTGACTCTAAAATGTACACGTATATATATATATATTGTTACAAACTTGAAAAATAAGTATAATTACACAAAGCTCTTCGATGTTCGACACGATGAGATTGCGACGCAAAAATCAGACTCAGACTTGGAGTTACAATGACGAAAAAAGAGACATTAGAGAAATGTTAAAGAATATTAAAGAATTATTCCGATTTTCCAGCGAGCGGGTCCGACACGAACGTGGCGAGCGGAGAAGCGCAACTGACTGGTGGAGAGACCGGAGAACTGACGAGCAGCGGAGGACTCGGCTTTTTATTGGTGCGGCGGTGGAACGGTGTAGTGCGTATGCGCCGCGGACGGGAGACGCCGACGCCGATGTTCCTTCTCGCTCGCTCTTATGGCGTTAAACGGAGGATTCGACGATAAATCAATTATTTAATTTAAATGTTATAACAAATAATTATGTCGGTTTGTCATGGTTGGGCTGACGATAAGTTAATATTTTTAATTTATCGTTAGTCTCACAATTTGTTACAATAATATTCGCTTGTGAATACAGGCACGTACTTTTATATAATTTTTGGTTGTTATTGTTATTTTATTCTTTCGCGTGCGTGCGAAACAGATTTGATGTAGTACTATGAGGATAGGTTATTGTAATTTGCAAAATACGGCGGTTAAATGAGAGAATAATAATTACGATGCGAAATATACGAGTTGCACATAATAATTACAAATGTATAATTCTTAATTAATAAAATAGAGCGCACCATTATTTATGCAAACGTAATATTTGTTATACTGATAATACTGAATTATAACGATTATCGCTTAACTAAATGATTAAAATAGCGTTTATAATTCATTTGTCGCGTGAAACATTTATTATAATTATTAATAATATTGTAAGTCGCATTGTGACGGCGTTAATTATTATTTGAATAATTTCTTTATTAATTAGAGCGTGTATGAAATTGTTCTAGAATATTCTGCACGTGGAAATAATAATAATGATACAGGGTTGGAAACAAAGGAGACAAAGAGGCGATACGTGATATTGGCGTTGGAGCGGATGTTTAGTCTACAAGGTATGGAGTGATAGCGATTTGTTTATCTTTTAATTAGTTCTTAGGATTCGGCATGATGTGATATTGTTTAAATTATTATTTCCTAGAAGCTTACGTGCAACACGTGGCTTGCATCATGGCGGCGCGTCCGAGAGAAACGCGACGAGTGCGAGAGAGAAAGAGATATACATGCGCTGGGAAAGTTCGGGAAAAGTCTGGCTAGTGTCTTCTATTATGTGCTCGGAAAATAGGAAAGCGTACAAAAAGGTTCTCATGCTGTAAAAAGAGCGTTTGCTCGTTCTCGAGAGGCAATAAAGTAATTCAAGTGTTCTCTGAAAAATATCTCGAGGCGACGCGCTCGCTCGACTCGAGGAGCAATAAAGCAATTTAGGGAAAGTCACGTAGCGTCTGTTTGCCATGAGTAAGAGAGAGAAAGAGTTAGACCGGGTGAGGGTGCGAGAGAGAGAGAGAGACTCTATATACGAGGCGAGTCGCAGGGTCGCGAGTATATCGCGAGTCCGCGGATTACGCAATCTCGCGGTTTTTCGCGAGTACGTGAAATAGGGATGAGCGGGTTAATAGTCGTGATCCGTGGGTCGCGAATTATATCGCGGATCCGCGGAAAATGAGATTCGCGGTTAAGGAAGAAGGTTTTTGTGATACGGCTTACATGAGCATGAAGGAGGTACGCGGGTAACCCGATGAAGAAGGATGGAAGATGAGAAAGATTACGTAGCGGATGATGGAGAGTTCGATTGAGCTCGCGAAGTATCAGGCGAGCAGGAGGAGTACGTTGGTCTCCTAGCGGAGCGCTAGAGAGAGACGGAGCGAGGGCGCGCGGGTGCGCGAAAGCGTTAAGGAGTAAGGCCACTGTAACGGCCCAAAAAAAAAGGTTTTTTCACTAATTTTTTGCTCCCGAAATTGAAGGTATTTGAAAAAAAACTTTTAATGGTGTTATCGGGCATACATTAAACTTTATTATAAAATTTTTTTACAGTAAAAAAAAAACAAAATGGCGGTTCCACAGCTATCTTCCCGGGACATGTTTTGCTTCCAGGGCTCCGCGGCACGCAGCACCACTGGTGCACTTTTGAATCTAGAACAAAAAAAAAACCATTAATCTAGAGGGCTATAGCTAGAGAATGTCGATCGGATTTTAAAAAGTATCAATTTTTGTGGATTTGGCGTGCGTTTGAAAAAAAAAATTGATTTTTGACGAAAAAAACGGCAAGTTTTTTGTTAATAAAAAATCAATAAATAAAGTTCTTGAAAATTCCGATCGACATTCTCAAGATAATGTAAATGTTCACATCTGGTTAAAATTTCAAGTAAAAAAAATGAAAATTGTTCGAGTTATGCTGCGTGCCATTTTGAAAAACCATGTTTCGAGAAAAACGCGTTTAAAGTTTTGCGAATAGTTTTTTATTGGAAAAAATTAAAAGAAGAAGTTAAAAGGATTTAAACTATTTTTAAACTAGAGGGTTTAAACTATTTTTTAAGCCAATAAAAAAAATCGATTTTTCAAAAAAATTACAGTGGCCTTACCCCTTAAGCAGAGACAAGGATAGCGAGTGAGTGCGCGCGGGCGCTGAAAAGAAACAAGGATAGCGAGTGAGTGCGCGTGAGCGTTGAGCTCGGCGCACTAGCTAAGCGCGTTCGGCGGGACTAGGTACATGCTAGGGGGAGTCGAATGTGCACGGACATAATAAGAAATGATGAAAAATAAATGCGCTTGTCACAATATGAGTTAGAGTTAATGAAAAAAGCTATTCTTGTATTGTAGATTATAAATTTGTTGATACGTATGTATAACAATATATATATATATATATATATATATATAGGTATCGTATGTATGCGTGTATGTATATATGTATGTATATACATACATATATATATATATATATATATATATATATATATATATATATATATATATATATATATATATATATATATATATATAATAAAGGACGAGATCGGTACATGTCTGTATGCATATGTATACGGAGAATGGAGGGCAAGATCGCCAGGACGTAACACGGAACGCCGTACAAAACAGCGTTTTGAGACGGATGTGACACGGAAATCTACGATAAAAGTGCGGGTTTAGTGAATTAATATCGTCGACGTATATCTATGAAAAACAAAATATTTGTTTTTCGTAGTTATTGTATACCTGTCGTTAATATACGATTCTTGGCCATTTGTTGCATGTGAAAATCACGGTCAAAATACAGAAAAACGGGCGAAAAAGACGTGCGCAAAAATCGCGTGAAAAAAAGCGCGCAGAAAAAAGCACGGTGATTAATTGTAAGTATAAAACTAATTCACGATAACTATTCTCACGCCTTTGCTATGCTTAATATGACACTTAGTGCAAAAATTTAGGTGTCGTTTTGCGTTGAATAATAAAATTATCGTTGTCGTGTACACAACAATTTGGTGACATTGTAATGCCCGCGCATGTGTTCACGTCCTCGTAGTACGAAATAGGAAAAAAGGAAGTAAAAAGTCTCAGGAAAAGAAAAGTGGGTGAGAAAACTGAAATGAACGAACGTAAGGAAAAATAATTAAATTATTTCGAGACGTTGTACGTATAAATAAGTGGTATCCTTCCCAAGCTAATTACTCGACATCAATGTATTCTCGTAACGTGCGAACAGATTTGAGAGGGCCACGTGTTCATCGTATTAGCCAGTCATAAACTCATAAGAACAAGTTTAATAGCGGTCGAGAATTTGTTTTTTTTTTCGGTTTATCGTACCGCACACGATCTCAACAAATCATGATTAATATTCCAAACTCGTTTCTTTTTTATTACGGGAATGTGTACAGAATTTGGGTCGAATCCACGCTAAAAAATTAGCGGCGCAGTCTATTGGTCTCATTCGTGTACTGATATTGTGGTAACATTCAATATACACACTATCGGCCGAAAGTTTCCGGACAAGAATTCAATACAGTTCCGGAACGATGTGTTATGCTTTTCGCCGATAGTTAATATAAATAAATTTAATAAAGGGCATTTTAAAGGGGAGAAATTCACCTTCATTCCTTTTTTTTGTCGAAAAAAGTGTCACTATTTCTTTTACGACTAGTACCCTTTTTTCGCCCTTTTTGTTCTTTTTCTGGTGGACTAGTACAGAAAAATTTTTTAAATCCATTTCTTTGACCGGAATTATAAGAGGGGAAGGTTCATTTTTAATTTTGTTTTTTTTACGCTTCGTCCGATTTTTTTTCTAAGGATATTTTGATTTTTTTAAAAGATAATTTGAAAAATAACGTGTAACACGAAAACAACAAGGATTCAAGTTGAATTATAAAGTGGATTCAACTTGAATCAACTTTCAAGTTGAATAAAGTTAAATGTTGATTTTGAAAACTTTGAAAAAGCTTTCCAAATAAACATTCAAGAAAACAACTTCGAAAAAAGGAATTTGTACTATCTCTTTTTACCTTGAGATAGTGAAAAGTTGAATTGGTTTTCGTTGAGTTCGCGAGAATATTTTTAGATTTTTTTTTCGAAATTTTGTTTTGTTTCCGGTAAAAAATTGGACGATTTAATTACCGTAAATCGAGAACTCAGGGGTTTGTGGTAAAATTGCAAGAAAAAAAAATCTATTTTCAACGCAATACAAATATTTCAGATGTTTTTTCGACATTTTTCCCCTTTCGACAAGTTTTAACGGCGAAAAAGTGTCGAAAAAACATCTGAAATATTTATATTGCGTTGAAAATAGAAAAATAAAATTTTTTATTATTTTTTTTACGACTAGTACCCCGGTCTTTCGAAAACGATCATTTTTCGCCTTTTTTGGTTCCTGTTCTGGTGGACCCTGTGTACAGACAAACATTTTTTTAATCCATTACTTTGACAGGAATCATAAAGGGGGGAGTTCAAACTTCAATCTCGGTTTTTTTAAACCTGCGTCTGATTTTTTTTCTAAGGATGTTTTGATGTTTTTTTGAGAGACAATTTGAAAAATAGTTGAGTTCGCGAGAACATTTTTAGATATTTTTATAGAACATTTTTTTCACCTGTTTCCGGTAAAAAATCAGATGATTTAATTACCGTAAATCGTGAACTTTGTTGTGAAATTTCGAGAGAGGAAAATTTGTTATCCTCTATTTTCAACGCTACAGAATTATTTCAGATTTTTTTCGACTTTTTTTGCCCGTTAAAATTTGTCGAAAGGGAAAAAATGTCGAAAAAACATCTGAAATATTTGTATTTCGTTGGAAATAGAAAAACAAATATTTGTTTTCTTGAAATTTTATCACAAACACCTTAGTTCTCGATTTACGGTAATGAAATCTGATTTTTTTACTGAAAATAGACGAAAAAAAAAAAATTTCGAAAAAAAATTTGAAAAAATTCTGGCCAACTCAACGAAAACCGATTCAATTTTTTACTATCTTCAGGTTTTCGTCGAAACCTTGTCGTTCTGAGGTTATACGTTATTTTTTAGATCATCACTTTAAAAAATCGAAGTATCTTTAGAAAAAAACCACACCAAGCTTTAAAAAAAAAAAAAGTTGAAGGTTGAGCTTCCCCCTTTATGATTCCGGTCAAAGAAATGGATAAAAATCTTTTGTCTGTAAACGGGGTCCACCAGAAAAGAAACAAAAAAGGCAAAAAATGGTCGTTTTCGAAAAAGTGTACTAGTCGTAATAAAAATAGTATGGAAAATTTTTAAAACGATATAAAGGTGAATTCCTTCCTTTAAAATGCCGTTTATTAAATTCATTCATGTCAACTATCGGCGAAATGGCATTAAAAATTGTTCCGGAACTATTTTGAATTTTTCTCCGGAAACTTTTAATCGGTAGTGTATGTGTTAAGGAAGGAAAAAAGAACGGGGGGATATGCTTGCTAACATGACGTAAACGTCTTCGCACCGCGTTATCCTTCGTAAAATACGGAGGAATCAGGAACGGTTTTGCATCGCTACTTCTGCATATACATAAGAATTATTTTGGCGATGAACTATATGAATAAGGCTATAACTCTTTCTTCTGCCACAGATTTAGCCGCCTTTCATCGACAAACACGTCCCTGTGTGTATTTGGTTCAACTTTCTGTTAATCAGTAAAATTCATATCGATGAGATGATTATAGTAAATGATGTATCATGCCAGTGTGTGCTATGTTCAAACAATCCTTTTGCAATTTTCAGATAATGCCATTCGGCCAGAAAGAAAGCTCGGGCCCCTTCGCAGTTGTTTTGTTTCTCCCCCGGCAAGATGACGGTACCGATCAAACAGACCTGGTGCCATCCTCGTGGATTGAACAACAAGAAGATAAACGTTGTGTCTGTGCATACCCCAATTTTCAGCAGTAGAAATACTTGCCAAACATGGTTGCCTAACAGCGAGCACCCGGCGAACAATGTTAACAATATCCTGTGAGGATACTGTGCTATGCAAGTACGACTCGTTTCATATCAACTGCATATTAATGAATTTAATTTGATTGACATCTGATTTAGGGATAAATGTTTTTCAGAAAGCCTCAAGAAAGGACAGAAGCGACTACGTAAATCATATATCGACTTCGATATCGCATTGACCGAAAGTGAGGCCGAACGAACATCTTCGGCAGAAGGATCATCATTGAACGAAGCGCTACAGAGTTCGGGAGAATGCCAACAATTGATGAGGGCGAGGCTGGGTCTGTTCGCTTTACGCGTGATTTAAATGCATTGACGGCTCCATCACTGGATGAAGCAGAATCCTGCCATCAACGGACAAAGCGTCAATGGAAAACGTATTCGAGAGAAGATAAAATACAATTAGGTAATTGTTTACTCTTCACCAATCTGCGTGTATGTATACATGCTTACGTGTCAATGATAGATTTTTACTTTTTTTCAATATCATTTTTTACGATATTAGAAAAAACCATCCAGGAACTTGAGCGGAAGAATCACCATCAGCTTGACCCGGCCTTGAGTAAGCGACAACAATGATTCGGAACTATGAAACAACATAAATTGTTCGAATTCTATTTGAATTAATTCGACCTACTTTTCATCATTCCTGAAGGATTATATCGACGTTCAAGTAGAACGCATGATGGCGGAGTTTCATACGGCAATAAGCTCTCTAAAGCGAAGCACACAATATGAGCTGCGCGAGGGATTGAGCGGTGTTAAAAACACGATCTTGTTGAATGTTGCCGACATCTCTAAAAGAAACGACGCCGACGCTGCGAGGAGAACATTGAGCGTCACATTTCTAATCCAATCGCTGGATGTGTTCATTCAATTTGATGAATCACTCTCTCAATCGGAGGAGAAATATAATTCACTGGTAAAATACTTTTACGACGAATAAGGAATAAGAATAATCTAATACCCATTACAAAATAAAAATATTCTAATACTCATTACAGATGACTTTGTTTCGTGTTACCATTTATGGGGAGACGACGGTTAAGCATTCTATTTCCAAAATAATGGGCGCTACTCTATCCAAAGCGGTCTCGTTGAAATATTCTGGAACCGGCAAGATAATCAAGAATCACGTTGCCAAACGTGACTTCAGCGAGACCAAAACCTATGAGTGCCTGAGCTGTGAGTATCTTATGGTTTCGCGAGCTTTTGTTATGTACATGCTAGTATTCGATCTCAACGCAGTTTTGATTTTTCAGCGGTCTTAATGGAACGATTTGGAGATTGCAACATCAAAGGTCTACCTGGCCAAGTTGGATGCTGGCTTTCCTGTGCTCCAGATAGAGACGGTGGCCGCAAGAATCGAGGCATTGCTGGCCACGGTGCAGATAACGAGACTCAAATATGATTTCTATATTTGGGTGCTTTTATTTGACGAAATATATGAACAGAAGAAAAGTTCCTTACAAACCAAAACGTGTCTTAGCACTTTTTGTGCTAAGACACAATAATTTTCCATTATAGAAACGTTAAAAAGAGTTTATGTTGTTTAAAAAAATTGTTGAAAGAAACGTTTAAAAACGAAGAAACGTCGAAAAAGGAAGGAACGTTGAAAAAAGTTTATGGTGTTTAGTTATGTTGTTAAAAGAATGACTCATGTCGAGGAATTTTTTTTTTCAGAGATTAAAAATCAAAAGACGTCAAATATGAAGGGGGACGATCAAAAATATAACGAATATATATAAAGAATATATCTACAGGGTGTCCCAGAAGTAACGTACGCCCTTTTAGCATCTGGTACGAAAAAAATTCTGAAACGAAAAGTCCTCAGTCACTTTTTGATCAGACGCATAGATAATTAATTATGAATTAAAATAAATAGCCAATCAGGTGCGCGCTACAGCGGAAAGGCAGCATAGAGGGCAGGGTGTTACGTCCTAGCACTCTCGCCCTCCAAATATACATATCTGGTACGAATTGTAATAATTAATAAGATTTTTTCTTGGGGTACATATTAACCAGAACGACCCATATATGGTCGATTTCACTCAGAAACCCCGTTATACAAAATAATCGTAAATATACCTTTAAATTTAGCACGCGTATATCTACCCGTATACTTTAGGGACAAACAGTTCCCATAATAACTTTACCGCTGAGCCTACCCGTAACTTTAGAGACGAGCACAGGGGTGCTCGGATTAACTTTACAAATAGCCTCATATACACATACATATCTGTTTGCCTGTACACTTCTGGGACACGCACATGGGTCCCCGGAGTACCATATCATAATGTCTCATATATACATACATATATACACTCTAGGACCTCAGAGTCCTCATATACCATTCGTATACTCATATGGATACTTCGAAGGCATTAGTCCTCGGAATAACTTTAGTGAATATCTATACATACATACATACATACATATATATATACATACATACATACATATATATATATATATATATATATATATATATATATATATATATATATATATATATATATATACACACATATATATATATATATACATACATACATATACATACATACATACATACTCCATACGCTTCGGGGACATAAGTCCTCAATGTGACACACACAAATATACATAAATATATATATTTTTATATATATATATATTTATGCATATATATATACTCGGTAAACTCCTGGGACATCCAAGAGAGTCTCCGGAGTCCAAATAATAATATTAATACCTCAACTTACATGTATATTTCGAGGACATTCACGAGTCCCCGAACTAGTATCCAACATATAAATGTATATTCGTGTCGACCATAATGCAATGGTCCTAGAAGTAATAAATATTGTTATATCTATATTATGTATATATCGGGGACGCGAGAGTCCTCGAATAACCCGCGAAACTGTTCCCAAGCGGTCAGCTTCATCGCGAGTTTTCTCACAGGCCTCCTCGGAGCTTGGTGACCACGTCGTCAGCACATCCTGCCGATAATGAAAAATATTCATTTCATTGCTCATGTATACCTCGAGAAAAATAACGTTATCAGTGCTAATATTCGGTTCCATGAGGACCGAGCTCTAGAGCGAGGGTAATGACGCCAAGCCCTTTGTCTTAGAGACAAAGAGGGCGAGGATACATATTGCGCTCCAGGAGCTGGCCAGTCAGTTCCGTCCGGTCTCTCCAACAGCGCGCATCGCAGAGTCGACGCTCTGTAAACCGGTACATTTATTTTATCTTATATTCTTTTCGAGTTTACTCCGGTCTCTTCGTCAGTATAACTGTAAGTCTCTGTAAAACCGGTATTAATTATTTAAATCATAATAAAAGTAAAAGGAAACATAACAAGACAAACACTGCTAAAAATAAATTTACGAAACATATATTATTCTCTTTATTGAATGTAACTACGCTTATTTACGTGTAAAATATACAATTCTTTGTATCACATTTGATTTCTTCGCGCTATTAAAATTACGCAAAATACGGCGACCGCGCAAAAGTGTAACATTTTCCGACCAAATAATTAAAATATATTTGTCTCTTGTTCGTACTTGTAAGCACGCGGCGAACGAACCAACGTGGTGTATATCTCTCTCTCCGTTTTCCTTTCATTCTGGCGGTCACCATGCCTCCAGCGCACCTAACCTGCTTCCCGCGCATCGGCGTCTCGTCTTGCAGGCTCGTGAGCGCGAATCATGCCGCGGCATAGGGGAGGTAAAAGGCGCGAGAAACGGAAGGAGGCGGCCGTTAAGGGCAATAGGCTAATTTTCAAATGGCCTAATAGGCGTGAACGAGGCGTTCACCTTGCGGAACTTTGGGTGGGACACCATTTTGCGGGCGCCCACACCCTCAACCTCCCGTTGGCTCAGGTTCCGACCATCGCTCCTCCACCGCAACCGGAGCGACCGGTGGGGGTCGCCACCATCTTTCGATGGCCTCCGGGGTTCGCCATGCGGCCACCGCCGGTCGGACTGTGGACACCGCCGTTGTTCCGGAGATTTGGGAACCACCCGATTCGCCGAGTACAGACACCCAGTCGGAGACAACGCAAACGCACCGCGACTCTGACTACGTGCCGGACGACGGGAACGAATCCGACACCTCCTCGGCCCTGTCCGACGGGCCGGAGGTCATCAATGTCGTCTAGGATTAACCCGCTACGCACCGCCGCTCTCTTTTTCTCAGGTAAGCATAACTCCACGTTTACCGTGATGTTAGGCATATCATGCCCCCTACCGTGTTTAAACGCCCCGGGGTTCGTTGCGCAGGCCGGAGAACGGTTCCACTCGGCGAGGAATCCCACAGGGCCTGCGTCGCTCAGCAGCGGTATTCGCAACAATATCCCTTACAATCGATAAAAGCAGGATTGTTATCGCCTTGAGCGAACCTGTGTTTCAATAAATAAAAATTACTTACCTTATCGCTACTTTCTTATTTCCTTACCTGTCGCTCATGCGTCAAATTACACACCAACGACTTTACCAAGTGCTTATCCCAAGTGGGCACATTCCAGCTTAAACGTGGCGCTTTTCTTCTCCGACGGTAACTTACCGTCACATAAGTCATATGACTTAATTCATTATAATCCGTACGTTCCTGGCACACTTCCCATTCGTAAATTCAAATCCTGAATGGTGAATTAAAAGACGATTAATTATTGATTAAAAATGGGACCCACGACGTAACAACGATAAGTTACCGTCGGAGAAGAAAAGCGCCATGTTTAAGCGGGAATTTGCCCACTTGGGATAGGCGCTTGGTAAAGTCGTTGGTGTATAATTCGACGCATGAGCGACAGGTAAGCAAATAAGAAAGTAGCGTGAAATTGTGCTTACCTTGGTGAGAAAGAGCGGCGGTACGTAGCGGGTCAAAACTACTCGACCGTGTGACCGAATTTGTCCAGGAATCGCCAAGATGATCCAGCTCAACCCGACCGGTCGTTCCCAGATGGGTACCCGGTGGTTGTGCGAATGCGATGGCCCGGTGATGTCGATGTTTTTGGGAGCAGTCGGGGACTACGAGGACTGGATTAATTTCATGAGGGATACATTCGCTTCGAAATAAAAATATACATGTATAGATTCTATAATTATCTGAACCGCTGATTGAGTGCAAGACGTGCCAGGTTACGGCACCGTTGACTCACTACGTCTGGATCTACCTCCGCCCGGTTACGGCGATTGGCGGCCAGCCGCGAGAACAAATGTTGAGAATAACGGAAGCCGACGCCCGAACACTTAAGCACCGGTGTGATCGTGCCAGTCGCTGACCTACCGAATTACGTATTCGTCTAACGCATAGGTACAGATTAATATGAAATTAAATTTGGTTCGCTGAGCGAGTCTAGAGCGTGCCAGATTACGGCACCGCCGACTCGCTACGTCTGGCCCATCTCCGCCCGGTTACGGCGATTGGCGGCCAGCCGCGAATACAAATGTCAAAGTCGAGGGAAATCGACGTCCGAACATTAAGCATGGGGTTAACCGTGCCAGTCGCTAACCTGCCAGATTACGGCGAGTCAGCGGATGTCGCGTGTTCGTGCGTCAACTTTCCCAAGCCTCGTAAAAAGCGCTTCGAGATTTGTCCAATTTTGGACAGGTATGATTTTATGGGTGAGACGAATACGTCCGTCGGGAAAAATGGCGTGAGCGAGAGGAAGAGAGAGAGAGAGAGCGAGTGAGAGATAGAAATGCACTACGATGATTTGTTCGTTGCGTGTTCACACGCACGAACGAGAGACAAATATATTTTAATTATTTGCTCAGAAAATGTTATACTTTTGCGCGGTCGCCGTATTTTGCGTAATCTTAATAGCGCGAAGGAATCAAAGGTGATACAAAGAATTGTGTACTGCACACGTAAATAAGCGTAGTTACATTCAAAAAAGAGAATAATATATGTTTCGTAAATTTATTTGTTGCAGTGTTTGACTTGTTATGTTTCCTTTTACGTTTATTATGATTTAAATATTTAATACCGGTTTTACAGAGACTTATAGTTACACTGACAATATGTATCCTCGCCCTCTTTGCCTCTGAGACAAAGGGCTTGACGTCATTACCCTCGCTCTCGATCTCGGTCCGCATGTAACCGAATATTAGCACTGATAACGTTATTTTTCTCGAGGTATACATGAGCAATGAAATGAATATTTTTCGTTATCGGCAGGATGTGCTGACTACGTGGTGACCAAGCTCCGAGGAGGTCTGTGAGAAAACTCGTGATGAAGCTGACCGCTTGGGAACAGTTCCGCGGGTTATTCGAGGACTCTCGCGCCCCCGATATATACATATTATAGATATAACAATATTTCTAATTTCTAGGACCATTGCATTATGGTCGACACGAATATACATATATATGTTGGATACTAGTTCGGGGACTCGTGAATGTCCCCGAAATATACACGTAAGTAGGTGTGTGTGTGTGTGTGTGTGTGTGTGTGCGTGCGTGCGTGCGTGCGTGTGTGTGTGTGTGTGTGTGTGTGTGTGTGTGTGTGTGTGTGTGTGTGTGTGTGTATGTATATATTGGGTTGGTACAAAAATCTTGCAACACACAGCACGAGTAAAAAAGAAAAATATTTTATTTTAACAATAAACGATTATTCAGTAATGTAGGCTCCCTCCGCATCTACAACTCTTGCCCAACGCTCTGGTAGACTTTGCACGCCCGTAGACCAGAATTATTTTGATCGTGAATTAAGAAACTCGTCCAATGTATTTTTGAGATCTGACAGATCATCAAATTTTTTATCCCGTAAATAGTTCTTCAAAGCTCGAAGCAGGTGATAGTCGGTAGGTGCTAAGTCTGGTGAATACGGTTGCTGTGGTAGAACTTCCCATCCTAGCTGCGAAATAGTTTCTTGTGTCATCTTAGCGACGTGGTGTCGATCATTGTCATGGAGAAGCCGAACGTGAAGACGTTTACGCCTTTTCTGTTTCATAATTTTAGCCACCTTTTGCAGTTGTGCAAAATAAATCTCTGCCTGTATTGTGGTGTTGGTTGGCAGAAATTCGTAATAGAGCATGCCCTCAGAATCCCACCAACAACAGAGTAAAACTTCCTTCATTTCACGGGGCTGTTTAGGGGTCGGTTCTGGTTTTTCCCCTTTCGATGGCCACTGACGCTTGCGCGTGTGATTAACATACAACACCCAGCTTTCATCCCCAGTGACTATTTCTTGAAAAAAATCCTTTTTTGCGGACGATGCAGGAGTGAAAGACAGATGGACATGCGTGTTGCTTTGTTTGAATCGCTGAGATTGTGCGGTATCCAAGACGAATAAACTTTCCTATATCCCATCTCTTGTAAATGTCGAAGGATAGTAGGATGACTGCAGTTGAGTTTGTTGGGTAATTCTCGCGACGACATATTAGGCTTTGCCTTTATAAGTGCTCGCAGTTCTTCATCGTCCACAATCGATTCCCTGCCGGACCTACGTTTGTCT
Source organism: Ophion obscuratus (assembly GCA_964007375.1). Taxonomy (NCBI): domain Eukaryota; kingdom Metazoa; phylum Arthropoda; class Insecta; order Hymenoptera; family Ichneumonidae; genus Ophion; species Ophion obscuratus. The sequence continues at coordinate 20,233,741 of OZ023316.1, forward strand.
TCAAAAGATGTATCGCCAGAATGAAAACGCTGATAGCATCGGGAGACCGTTGAATAATTAACTACATTAGCCTTGAACGCACTGCATATATTATGGGCTGCAACTCTTACAGAATGCCCTTGCAAGAATTCGTAATATGCGATTGCTCGAAATGCACGTTGATCCATCTTTGCTCATACTGACTTTGCGGAACATCTGACTCGCTTATATATCCTGCGGCATGGAAAGTTCTAAACCATTCTTGTATTTCCTATTCTCGAATGTTCTCGAACTTCATTATTAGAAAAAATATTTCAATTGAAAAAAAAAAGTGTTGCAAGTTTTTTGTACCAACCCAATATGTATAGATATTCACTAAAGTTATTCCGAGGACTAATGCTTTTGAATTGTGCATATGAGTATACGAATGGTATATGAGGACTCTGAGGCCCTAGAGTGTATATATGTATATATATTCATCGAAGTTAGTTTGAGGACATATGCCCCTAAAGTATGCATGGAAATAGACCTACGGAGTTATTATAGGAGGTACTCCAGGGACTCTTGTATATGTCCCTAAAGCATGCAGGTGCGTGTATTTGTATATATATGAGGGAACAGTTCCGTCTCATATATATATATATATATGAGACATTATGATATGGTACTCCGGGGACCCATGTGCGTGTCCCAGAAGTGTACAGGCAAACAGATATGTACGTGTATGAGACTATTTGTAAAGTTAATCCGAGCACCCATGTGCTCGTCCCTGAAGTTACGGGTAGGCTCAGCGGTAAAGTTATTATGGGAACTATTTGTCCCTAAAGTATACGGGTAGATATACGCGTGCTAAATTTGAAGATATATATACGAATATTTTATATGACGGGGTTTCTGAGTGAAATCGACCATATATGGGTCGTTCTGGTTAATATGTATCCCAAGAAAACATAAATAAGCGCGTTTAGCGCGAGGAAAAAATCTTAATACTTATTACAATTCGTACCAGATATGAATATTTGGAGGGCGAGAGTGCTAGGACGTAACATATATATATATATATATATATATATATATATATATATATATATATATATATTTACACATACATACCCTTTTTATTCAATCTTACATACGCAAATTAATGTATCCGGGTACCTACGTATGCATAGGACCCTATAACACATAAGGAGTTATACGTAGTCACATACACACACACACACACACACACACACACACACACACACACACACGCACGCACGCACGCACGCACGCACGCACGCACGCACGCACGCACGCACGCACGCACGCACGCACGCACGCACGCACGCACGCACGCACGCACGCACGCACGCACGCACGCACGCACGCACGCACGCACGCACGCACGCACGCACGCACGCACGCACGCACGCACGCACGCACGCACGCACGCACGCACGCACGCACGCACGCACGCACGCACGCACGCACGCACGCACGCACGCACGCACGCACGCACGCACGCACGCACGCACGCACGCACGCACGCACGCACGCACGCACGCACGCACGCACGCACGCACGCACGCACGCACGCACGCACGCACGCACGCACGCACGCACGCACGCACGCACGCACGCACGCACGCACGCACGCACGCACGCACGCACGCACGCACGCACGCACGCACGCACGCACGCACGCACGCACGCACGCACGCACGCACGCACGCACGCACGCACGCACGCACGCACGCACGCACACACACACACACACACACACACACACACACACACACACACACACATATATATATTATGACGGGTATCGCGTGTTAACGTCGGCGGAGGGAGGGGGAAAGGAAAATTAATACTGGTAAATCCAACTGATAACTCCACTGATAAATCCAAATATAATTTAATTAATACAACTACAGCGAGGCTCGATACAATAAAAAAAAAGAAATTCATTAATTACAAAAAAAATGATAAATGTAGACTTGCTATAATAAAATAAATTCCGCAATAATGATAATTTACTTTGACTATAATTTGACGGGTTACTGGACACGCGAAGTCCCTACTCAAGTTCTCGACCCGTTTCAAATATCTTTCTTTTATAAATTCCGTGAATTTATCTTGGGCGCCAGCCTTTCTCAGATAACGCGCTTAACGCGTACGCAAAGTATCAACAACCAAAAAAAACCAAAATAAACGCTAGCTCGCATGAGACTCGATCTATACGTTACGGGACATCTCGGGGTATCGGGAACAGACGGGGTTCTTCGAACGCAATGGCCTCTTCTTTTCCGGACCACGATCATTTCAATCTATTCTAGAAAACACAAATTGCTCGATCTAACCCTTCGCGATGTCTTTTCGCGAAATGTGTCATTCGATTCGGCCGACGGCCGTAGCCACCGCCAAGCCTGGCCGCGGCTACGCGCACACAAGGAATAATATTTCGAGGGACAACGGGAATCCACCACGGCACCTTTTTACAAATCATACTGATCCTTAATTTTCCACGACTGGGACAAATTATTCTAAATTAGTCGTATTATTTGTTCGGAATTATTACTAAATTGACAGGAGTTTTCGCGGTGACACGCACGGAAGAGGGACGTCGAGTTGCGGATTCACACGGGGAAGGGTGAAAGGGAGTGATTCTAAAGTCGCCCGAGCGACATATTTTTCCGGACAGACTCAACTAGCTTTTCGCTAGCCGCTCTCACACAGTACGAAGAGAGGAAAGACTTACGGGTGCCGAAGAGATGACCCTTCGATCAACCCAATAGAGATCCGTTCTCTCGGTTCTCCATTACTCTTTCTCTCTCTTTTTCTTACGCCGGGGCTGGCGGTTCATCTCGTCCTTCGCTGACCACGCTCGGAGACTTAATAACGGTCCACGCCGGCCGGCTTCCTCGTCCCGGCCAATCCCGTATTAGACGACGGACCTCCTATCGATTTTACGTCTCGATCCTCGTGGCTCACCCGTTCGGTTGATCTCCTTGATGACTCTTTTCCCTCCCGAGTCGCGGAGCGCCCCAGTCGGTACGGCGCTCGCCAGCCATACCGCGTGAGAGTTGCAGGCTCTCCTGACGCGCGGTAGGCCGGAGACTCGGGAGATGGCAGCGGGAGGCCCTCGGACGGCCAGTCCAGTGTCCGCGTCATCGGGAGGTGGCGTTGCTGGATCTCGGAGTTGTCGGCCGGGCCGACGCGGCCCCAGTCGATAGTCCGCGTGGTCGTGTCGCGATCGTGATAAGGGGGTGCGGGAAGGACGGGGGGGGGGTAGTGTCGCGGCTTATATACAACAAAACACTTAAAACTAGCTTAAATTAACAAACAATTTTTTCCGTAAAGGTGCGGGGCGGAGATTAAGCCCGAGCGTGGTCACGCGGGCTTTTTCTCAAACTTCCTTGTGACGCAACGTCACAATATATACGTATATATAAATACATAGCTATATACATATACATACATATTATCCACTACACTACATCACTGTATACACATGCGTATCTGCTATAGTGTAGGTTCGCGTACGCGCTCCTCCTATACCTTCCCCTCACCCTGATACTATAGAGTCACAAATCTATCTCCTTCTCTCTCTTCCTCGGTCTCCACAGATACCTCCTACGTTTCCTCCTATCCCTATACATCTACCCAGCACCAGTGAACTCCAAATTTCTTTTCTCCAAAACAATATATCTTCTCACGATGCAAGAACACGTGCATCCACGAAACCCCGTTCCCATGCATAGCCGAGCTGGGAAAAATCCAGGAAAGTAGAAAACCGCTTCAAATCCATTAGTCTCCCTAATGCACTCAAGTGCGCTAATGCACCTAATTGCCCACGTGCACCCAAATGCTCACGTGCATCTTTTCGAAAATGTGCATTTCCCACGTTATACGCCGCCGCCGTGTCGCGCCGTCGCCCGCCATGACAGCTGCCACGATGCGCATGTAGATACCGAAAAATCATTGTTAATAATAAATTGAATAAACACCCCGTCGAATATCACATATCACCCTAAGACTCGACATCCTCAACCAATAATCCCGTCACCAGCGTATCATGTATCACTCCTATCGCGCCAGCAGTGCGTAAAATATAATTATTAATTAATACCACAAACTAGCGATAGTTAACAATTTCACACTTCTTTTATTATATTACAAATGCTATAATAATTCTTACGAATTATGCAACGTTCGTCATGAAAAAACATATACATATATTAACCACAATAAATGTAACAAACCATTTACAACATACAATAATATCGCAATGGTTGCGTAATAAGATGCGAAGTAATGAAAGGAATTATATTCAACAATCCGTATTAAATACTTTAAATACTTGTAAACATTTATTATATCCCGTAATAATTAATTATTATAAAATAAGGTACTTCAACACAGTTTCACGCGAAATTACACAACGTACGATCATAAATAATCACGCACAGAACGACATTGCGTAATAATAATTATTATAAATAATTACATACAAAAATCATATTTTTACAGCAATGCAAACAATATACGAATTACTATTATTGTTATCAAACACAACTGAAAACATAAAATTATATTATACAGGGTGCCCCATTTTAATCTAACACCTGAATTTTCTCGAAAAATATTGCTCGGACGAAATATTGTGTGGAACAAAACTTCTAGGGATTGAAGGGGGACGTTTGAAAAAAATTTATTTGAGGAGCCAAAATTCAAAATGGCGGCGTTACAAAGGCTGACATGTTTTTTTCAAACGGAAACATAACTTTTTTTTATTGCCAAAAAATTTCTCAGCTGAAAACTAAAAACTTTTGTTGAAAAAATTTTTTGATAAAGTTCATAGTTTTCAAGTAAGAACATCATTTTCAATTATTTCAGATGTATCCAGGATTTGTGTGTGTGTGTGTGTGTGTGTGTGTGTGTGTGTGTGTGTTTTTCTACCCATCGTGATCAAAGTTCGTCAAGGATTTAAAGAAACACGTTTTTGGGCCTGAAAATGGCACAAACGCCATTAAAATGGAAAAAAAAACTATTTTTCATCGATTTTCCTCCAAAATTTTCTCATGAAATATCGTCCAAATTTGAAAACAAAAAAACAAAAAAAACAAAAATTTTCAACAAAAAGTTTGATTCTTTTTTTGTTCAAGTGGTCATACATTCGAAAATACAACATTGAGCGGCTTGCCGTGAGACATTTAGTCTAATTGTCCCTACTACCGGCATTTGCGTTAGCCAAAGCGTAGGAGGTTGCATGGCTGAGTCTGTCGCAGACCATTCGCGTTACCCAGAATACACCACGTGGAGGTTGTCTGTCTAGCATTCCTGGCCCTGAGAAGGGCCGTTTTGTGTGTGTGTGTGTGTGGGGGGCGTGCGTGTATGTGTGTGGGTGTGTGTGCACACACACACACACACACAAATCCTGGATACATCTAAAATAATTGAAAATGATGTTCTCACTTGAAAACTATGAACTTTATCAAAAAAATTTTTCAACAAAACTTTTTAGTTTTCAGCTGACAAATTTTTTGGCAATAAAAAAAGTTATGTTTCCGTTTGAAAAAAACATATCAGCCTTTGTAACGCCGCCATTTTGAATTTTGGCTCCTCAAATCAATCTTTTTCAAACGTCCCCCTTCAATCCCTAGAAGTTTTGTTCCACACAATAGTTCGTCCGAACAATATTTTTCGAGAAAATTCAGGTGTAAGATTAAAATGGGACACCCTGTATAGCGCAAACATTTATTCACATTATAACGATACACAATTAAGAATGTTACGAATACAAAATAATGATCTTCTCACGGATATATTATATAACAAATTCGAAACAACATGTAATATAAAAATGTTAACTAATAATAAATTAATTAACTTAATTTACTATTAGTCTTCCATACATACCTGTAAGAGCGAGCGAGAGAGCTATATCATCTACGTCACGCAGCTCCCCCCATCGTCGGTCCAGCGTACCAACCGGGGGAACCGCCTATAAGTGAAAATCCTATAAGTGAAAATCGGCTCTTGTATTTCTCGAATCTTTGATTCTTTTCGGGTAACAATTATACCCTTTTTTATTTTTATACGAATATTCATTTCGTACGGTTATTTTCATTATATCCAATCTATTCTCCGTGATTAATTCATTTATAAAGTTGTAACAATATATCGATAATCTCCAAAAGTGATCATCGTCTTGCGTTAATTTATTATGTTAATCCTGAATTTCTCGATTAAAATAAAAGTTTCACTCATCGTTTCCTTCGGCATTTTTCACTCAGAATTCCCAGTGTTCAAAAAATACTTGTCAAAGGAATTGTGCCCGTTTATCCAAGGTTTCTCTACTACTTTTCCCTTGTGTTTTAGTGTTCCTTAGCTGAGCACGAAACATCCCCATCCTTTTCCGGTGATTAGGTGATCTTTCGTGCTGCCTAGTAGCCAGGCACGGTCACCACAATCTACCGTGCAATCTCATTCCTCCAATAAACTTGAATTCAGTGCTACTTCATTTGCACGAATTCATATCCTTTTGAAGGTTGCGAGTGTGCTGCCTAGAGGCCAAGCACCTGTGCCATAACTTGGAAGCTGGCCCAATACCTGAAACAATTATTTTGACTTAATTAGTTAACTTACTTTTTCTCTAATGCCAAGAAGACGTGCTGTGCACACTTTCTTATTTCTTTTCTTAAAATATATTTTTCTTATTTCTTTTCTTAAAATATATTTTTTTTATGTATAATAAATTCCCGGACGTAACACTTGGCTGAAAATTCTGCCAATGGCGTGATCGGATGCGTCAGGTGTTATGATGAATGGTTTTGTGAAATCCGAATATTGAAGAATTGGTTCTTTACACGATGCGTCGATAAGCGTTTCAAAGGCTTTTTAGTAAGATTCGATCCATTTAAAGGTCGTTCGTTTTTTAAATAAAGTTGTGAGTGGCTTCTCATTGCCTGAAAATTTTTCGAAAACCTGCGGTAATAACCTGCAATTCCAAGAAATTGTTTTATTTTTTCGGAGTGGTAGACCTAGGGTATCCCTGTAGAACCTCCAATTTTTTGGGATCGGGTTTAACTCCGTCCTCACTTATGATGTGACTCAAATATGCCACTTCCCATCTTAAAAATTCATACTTGCCCGGTTGTAATGTTAAGTTAGCTTGCCTTAATTTTTTCGCAAGTTTGTTGAATTTATTCTCGTGTTCAAATAGTGTCTTTGCATAAATGACGATGTCGTCCATATAAACAAACAGCTCAATGCCTTGAAGGCCTGTTAAGACTCGATCCATTAATCTTTGAAATGTTGCCGGAGCGTTTTTTAAACGAAACGGCATTCGGTCGAACTCGTAGTGACCAAATGGTGTAGCAAATGCTGTCTTGTGAAAATCGTCTGGATGTACTTTAACTTTATGGAAACCTCTGGCCAGGTCGAATACTGAAAAATATTTCGCATTACCCAATTGGTCGAGAATTTCGGTTATTTGAGGTAATCTATAAGCATCGCCAATTGTCTTTTCGTTTAAGTTGCCATAATCGATGATCACGCGCCACTTTGGCTTTCCTTGTGAGTCCGCCCTTTTGGGAACGATCCACAGAGGTGAACTATACGTGGAGTTTGACGGTTTAATTACTTCCATTTCAATTAATTCTGTAACTTGTTTCGTAATTTCATCTTTATGATCGTCGTTCGGCGTTATCTTATGTTTGATTTTATCTGTAAAGCCTAGGACTTTCCTGGCAAATGAAACAGGTCTGAATTCTCGCTTATAATGTTATCCACGCTTAACCGTCCTTCATCATTTAGATGGTTGAGACGTAGTGAGTCGCCAATTTCTTTTACTTTATCTTTCTTTTCAACTTTGAAAACTTTTTTGATGCGAGTCAATTCAAACCGTAATACGCCCTCTTTCCGAGACGCCATTTGGTCGTCCAGATGGGGAACAATTAAACTTTCCTCCTCTTCCTTAAACGCCGTTTGGTCGTCCGGAGTAAGGGAATTATTTTCACATTCGGTCCTACCCTCTTCCTGAAACGCCTTTTGGTCGTCCGGAGTGAGGGAACCATCTTTCGTGCCTTTGCACCTGGATTGTTCGACTACTACCTTTCGTATAGTCATTAAAAAATTGTCATCGGTTGAGTTGTGCGCAATAAGATAAGCGATACCATTGTTGACCGTAACGACTGCTTCGCCAAAAAAGATCCCTTCTCCCAAGTAGAGCAACGGAATATATCCTTCTTTGATTTTGGGATTGTTACGTCGTGGGTCCCATTTTTAATCGATAATTAATCGTCTTTTAATTTACCTTTCAGCATTTGAATTTACGAATGGGAAGTGTGCCACGAACGTACGGATTGTAATGAATTAAGTCATATGTCTTATATGACGGTAAGTTACCATCGGAGAAGAAAAGCGCCACTTTTAAGCGGGAATGTGCCCACTTGGGATAGGCGCTTGGTAAAGTCGCTGGTGTATAATTTGACGCATGAGCGACTGGTAAGCAAATAAGAAAGTAGCGTGAAATTGTGCTTACCTTGGTGAGAAAGAGCGGCGGTACGCAGCGGGTCAGAACTACTCGACCGTGTGACCGAATTTGTCCAGGAATTGCCAAGATGTTCCAGCTCGACGCGACCTGTCGTTGCCCAGACGGGTACCCGGTGCTCGTGCGAATGCGATGGCCTGGTGAAACCGATGTTTTTGGGAGCAGTCGGAGACTATGAGGACTGGATTAATTTTATTAGGGATATATTCGCTCCGAAATAAAAATATATATGTATAAATGTTATAATTATTTGAACCGCTGAGTGAGTGCAAGACGTGCCAGGTTACGGTGTTACGTCCTAGCACTCTCGCCCTCCAAATATTCATATCTGGTATGAATTGTAATAATTATTAAGATTTTTTCCTTGCGCTAAACGCGCTCATTTATGTTTTGTTGGGGTACGTATTAATCAGAACGACCCATATATGGTCAATTTCACTGAGAAACCCCGTTGTATAAAATATTCGTAAATATATCTTTAAATTTAGCGCGCGTACATCTACCCGTATACTTTAGGGACAAACAGTTCCCATAATAACTTTACCGCTAAGTTTACCCGTAACTTCAGGGACGAGCACATGGGTGCTCGGATGAACTTTACAAATAGCCTCAAATACATGTACCTATCTGTTTGCCTGTACACTTCTGGGACACGCACATGGGTCCCCGGAGTACCATATCATAATGTCTCATATATACATACATATACACGTGCCTGCATGCTTTGGGGACATATACGAGAGTCCCTGGAGTACCTTTTGTAATAATTCCGTATGTCTATTTCCATGCATACTTTAGGGACATAAGTTATCAAACTAACTTCAATAAATATATATATATATATATATATATATATATATATATACATACTCTAGGACCTGAGAGTACTCATATACCATTCGTATACTCATATGCATACTTCGAAGGCATTAGTCCTCGGAATAACTTTAGTGAATATCTATACATACATACATACACACATACACACATACACACATACCCACATACACACATACACACATACATACACACATACACACATACACACCTACCACAAAAAAAACATACACACATACACACATACACACATACCTATGGACCCATCGCCTATGGACGCAGCCCTGCTGGAAAAGATTGTTACAAATCTGTTCCCTGAGCAACCCGAGGAGGACTACCAGCTCGCGGAGGACGTCGATGAGGACATCCCAGCCATTACGGAAGAAGAGCTTCTTACGGCGATTGTCAGGGTGGGCAACAATAAAGTCCCCGGCATAGATGGGATACCCAACATCGCACTCAAGGCAGCTAGAGAAGGAAACTGCTGTCATCAGTGACGACCTCAGTGCTCACTCATGGCATACCCATATGGGCTGACGCACTGAAAATCCAGGAGTACCGCAGGAAGGCTGCAGCAACGTATCGCGTCAGCGCCTTGAGGGTAGCCTGTGCATTTCGCACTGTCTCCGAGGACGCTATCAACGTTATCGCGGGAATGCTGCCCATTGAGGTGCTCGCTGAGGAGCGTAGAGCGATGTACCAGCAGAAGGGAGCTAGAAATCCCAGTTGTGCAAGGACAGAAGCGAGAGCAACCAGTTTGAACCACTGGCAGACGATGTGGGATGTCTCTACCAAGGGAAGGTGGACACATCGACTAATTCCGAAGGTGGAGATATGGGTGACCCGTCTACATGGGGAGGTCAACTATTATCTCACTCAAGTGATCTCAGAACACGGCTGCTTCCGGGCTTATCTCTATAAGTTTAATTATGAACATTCCCCGGACTGCCCAGCATGTGTAGCAGTCGAGGAGAACGCTGAACATGCATTGTTCCAATGCCCACGGTTTAGTGCCTCTCGCGCGATAGTCGAGGATCAGCTGGAGACACGCATCACCCCGGATAACCTGGTTGAGTTGATGCTGAAGTCAGCAGACGCATGGACAGCTGTATCGGCTTATGCTGTCGCAGTAATGAAGGAGTTGCGACGTGCAGAACGCGCGAGGAAGAAGACAACGCCGGAAGACCAGGCAGTCATAGATGAAATCAGCGACACGAACCCCTAAACCACTCATACCATCTCGAGTGGAACGGGGGATGTAAGGTCGTCTGACCACTGTAGGAAGAGCTACGGCTAAGGCCTCTCCCGCGATGTAATACCTAGCGGTCGTCCCGCGGGAGAATTTGTAAGGCCACAGAGGAACGGGGGTTTTTAGTCGGTGCAAGCCCGACACACGGCAATTATTTGCTACGGTGCGCAGGCATTTTCCCGCTAAACCTCTTTAAAAAAAAAAAAAAAAAAAAAAAACATACACACATACACACATACACACATACATACATACATACATACATACATACATACATACATACATACATATATTGTGATTAGGGGGCCACGTCCATTCTCGAACGGTGTCGACCACTGGGTCGGGTTCAGTGCAGCCAGATCGCGCGTAAAAGTTACCCCCTCTCTAGTCTCTTACGCGCCCATAACACAATCATAGTAGCGCGTGTCCGTGAGCGAGCGACGCTCGGACGTCTTCGGAAAGAGCCGAGCACGGTCGAAGATTCCCGACCGCGCCTTCGGCAGCTACACCAACACATGGACGCTGAGCACGTTCATGTGCTGCCTAGCCGAAACGAAGGCTTCGAGGGAAAAAGCAATCTGAGCACGACTCGCGCGTGACGTCACCCGACGGTGCGCGGGAGGCTTTTAGATGATTTCAATGCTTATTTAGCTCTTGATTCTCTGCGTTACTAATGTATACAAAAAAATGTATCGCGCACTCTGATCGCTTATTTTTTAGTTTATACGTTAATTTAAATATAATAATAAACCACTCACACCCGTCCTTATGCCAAATAAATTATAATTAAAAAAGTAAGCGGAAATATATTTATAGTCGTATTATTATATTAATTCTCATACTTTCATCAAGCGATAAAGCATTATCCCAAAAAAGAAGCCAATCATCCATCCGGCCGCGAATCGTATGTACCAGAAAGTGCTACAAGCGATGAGATGGTCCATTGGTAGCGTTCCTGGCTTCGGTCCGCAGGGGCCCCTAGTGCAATTTTTTCTCCAAATTTTTCATAATTTCTCATATTTTAGTCGTATTTGAGATTTTCGGAGAAAAAATGATTTAAAACAGATTCAAGTTCTGGTCTAATTCCCAAAAACACATTTTTTTACTAACAATTCATGATTCCTCATTTTTTCGCGGAAATTTCTCTTTTTCCTATGACCTGAGTGAACGGCTGCGGACATATTCGGAGAAAAGGTAAAGATGAAAAGAAATGAGATTTTCGTGAAAAAAAAACTTATTATTATTATTTTTTTTCGGAAATTTCCCTTTTTCCTATTACCTGGATGAATGGCTGCGAAAATATTCGGAGAAAATTTAGAGATGAAAAAATGAGATTTTCGTAAAAAAAACTTGTTATATTTTTTTTTCCGGAACTTTTTCTTTGTCCTATTGAGTGAACGGCTGCGGAGATATTCGGAGAAAAGTTATAGATGAAAAAAATTAGATTTTCGCAAAAAAAACTTACATTTTTTATCCCTCATAATTCTGAGAAATATTGAATTTCCGAAATGTTTGCAAACATTATTTTCCTTAAGGGGTAACACCACTGTAACGGCCTGCCACGAAGTGTTTTAGACAAATAATACCTGGGGTAATTGTTAAGCATATATTGAAGTATATTGCAAAAAAATTTTATGGGAAAATATTACAAAATGACGACACTGCAGCAAATTCTTCCGAGGCATGTTGAACTTAAGGTGCTATGCGGCACGTAGTATAACTTGTGCCCATTTTAATCTGGACAAAATATTTTTTTTTTTAATCTAGACGAGTGTAGCTAGTGAACCACGTAGGGGATTTTAGAAATATTGATTTTTGAGTAATTGCCGAGTATTTGACTAAAAATGTTCATCTAGACCTAATAAAACAAAATTCTTTTTTTATATTAAAATTGGCACAGTTATACTGCGTGTCGCAGAGTTTCGACATGCTTCGGAAGAATTGCTGCAGTGTCGCCATTTTGTAATATTTTCGGATAAAAATTTCTAGCAATGTACTTAAATATATGCTCACTAAATGCCACAAGTATGATTTTTTTATCACATTTTCTTCCGCCAAAAAAAAATATCACAAAATACGCCTCCTGTAAGGCCGTTACAGTGGTGTTACCCCTTAAAGCCTTCATATAATTTCCGACATTTTCCCGTGATCGTAATTAAAATGATGAAATATTCGGGAAAATTCGAAAAAATTCGGAGAAATTGGGAGAAACTCGGATGTTTGCGTACAAATAATTGTCCGCAAAACTCCGAATTCTTCATATTTGTTCCAATTCATAGAAAAATTCGGAAAAAATCGGAATTTTTCAGAAAAAAATGTGCACTAGGGGCACGGGATCGTTCCCAGCGCTCAATGCTTTTTTTATAATTATTATTACTATTAATTCTTATTTGATTAGTCATTTTTATTAGTCATCATTATTATTTTAATTAGTTATCTTTTAGTGTCGAAAAATTTATCGCGCACTCTGACCGCTTATTTTATTAGTTTGTACGTTAATTTAAATATAATAATAAATCTAAATTACAACTTATTTATCTTCTAAAAAATTGTTTGCGCTTTACTCACACCCGTCCCTATGCCAAATAAATTGTAATTCATAAAAGTAAGTGGAAATATATTTATATTCTTATTATTATATTCATTCTCATATACTTTCATCAAGCGATAAAGCATTATCATAATGCTTTATCGCTTGATGAAGGTATATGAGAATGAATATAATAATACGAATATAAATATATTTCCACTTACTTTTATGAATTACAATTTATTTCGCATAGGGACGGGTGTGAGTAAAGCGCAAACAGTTTTTTAGAAGATGAGTTGTAATTTAGATTTATTATTATATTAGAATTAACGTACAAACTAATAAAATAAGCGGTCAGAGTGCGCGATACATTTTTCGACACTAAAAGATAACTAATTAAAATAATAATGATAACTAATAAAAATAACTAATCAAATAAGAATTAATAGTAATAATAATTTTTAAAAAAGCACCGAGCGCGGGGAACGATCCCGTGCCCCTAGTGCAAATTTTTTCCCGAAAAACTCCGATTTTTTCCGGAAAATTTTTCCGAATTTTTCTATGAATTGGAACAAATATGAAGAATTCTGAGTTTTGCGGACAATTATTTTTACGCAAACATCCGAGTTTTGCCAGATTTCTCCGAATTTTTTCGAATCTTTCATCATTTTAATTGCGATCACGGGAAAATCTCGGAAATTATATGAAGACTTTATGGGGTAACACCACTGTAACGGCCTTACAGGAACCGTATTTTTTGATATTTTTTTGGCGGAAAAAAATGTGATAAACAATTAATACTTGCGGTATTTATTGAGCATATATTTAAGTATATTGCTAGAAATTTTTATCTGAAAATATTACAAAATGGCGACACTGCAGCAATTCTTCCGAAGCATGTCGAACCTCTGCGGCACGCAGATAACTGCCAATTTTAATCTAAAAAAAAGAATTTTGTTTTATTAAGTCTACATGAGTGTAGCTACTGAACCACGTAGGGGATTTTCGATAAGATAGTTCAAACAATATTTATTAACAAATAAATGTCTTAAAAAACAAATTGAACATATTTAGTCAAATACTCGGCAATTACTCAAAAATCAATATTTCTATAATCCCCTACGTGGTTCACTAGCTACACTCATCAAGATTTAATTTAAAAAATTATTTTGTCCAGATGAAAATTGGCACAAATTATACTGCGCGACGCAGAGCACCTTAAGTTCAACATGTCTCGGAAGAATTTGCTGCAGTATCGCAATTTTGTAATATTTTCCCATAACATCTTTTTGCAATATACTTCAATATATGCTTAATAATTACCCCAAGTATTATTTGTCTAAAACGCTTCGTGGCAGGCCGTTACAGAGCTGTTACCCCTTAAGGAAAATAATGTTTGCAAACATTTCGGAAATTCATTATTTCTCAGAATTATGAGGGATAAAAAATGTAATAAGTTTTTTTACGAAAATCTCATTTTTTTGTTATTGGTTTTTTCCTTAGGTACACGCTTTTCGCGTTTGTTACCTATTCTCTCCCCTCATTGTGCGCGTTTTTTTCCTCTACTGTTTTTTACTCCTTTTTTCTCCATCTTTCTCCCTGTTCCCCCCCTTGCGGCCGCAGCCGACTTCCCCCTCTGTATTATATTCATCATGACATTTCTGTCATGGGTATAGGGAAACTGCGGAAAACCTACACCAATCCACACCCACACACCAAACCACAGCCGGTCATCGAGTTCGCCCCCAGTCGTGGAACTAGTCTTATTTTGCCGCGAAATGCCGAAGAAAAACATTTCACAACGAGATGTACGCGACTGGGATTCGAACGCTACCACTAGACCATCGCACCGGTTAATAGGAAAAAGAAAAAGTTCCGGAAAAAAAATAATAACAATTTTTTACGAAAATCTCATTTTTTTCATCTTTAAATTTTCTCCGAATATCTTCGCAGCCGTTCACTCAGGTAATAGGAAAAAGGGAAATTTCCGGAAATAAATAATAACAATAAGTTTTTTTTTTACGAAAATCTCATTTCTTTTCATCTTTAACTTTTCTCCGAATATGTCCGCAGCCGTTCACTCAGGTCATAGGAAAAAAAGAAATTTCCGGGAAAAAAATGAGAAATCATGAATTTTCAGTAAAAAAAAATGTGTTTTTGGGAAATAGACCAGAACTTGAATATGTTTTGAAACATTTTTTTCTCCGAAAATCTCAAATACGACTAAAATATGAGAAATTATGAAAAATTTGCACTAGGGACCCCTGCGGACCGAAGTCAGGAACGCTACCAACGGGACCATCTCATCGCTTGTAGAATATGTATACTTTCTGGTACTTAGGATTCGCGGCAGGACGGATGATTAGCTTGTTTTTGTGGATAATGCTTTATCGCTTGATGAAAGTATGAGAATTAATATAATAATACGAATATAAATATATTTCCGCTTACTTTTATGAATTATAATTTATTCGACATAAGGATGGGTGTGAGTAAAGCGTAAACAATTGGATATAAGATAAATAAGTTGTAATTTAGATTTATTATTATATTAGAATTAACGTACAAACTAATAAAATAAGCGGTCAGAGTGCGCGATAAATTTTTCGACACTAAAAGATAACTAATTAAAATAATAATGATAACTAATAAAAATAACTAATCAAATAAGAATTAATAGTAATAATAATTATACAAAAATAAATTATATAAAAAAAAAAATAATTATACAAAGAATAAATTATGGTGCACATTTTTTTCTGAAAAGTTCCGATTTTTCCGAATTTTTCTATGAATTGGAACAATTATGAAGAATTCGGAGTTTTGCGGACAATTATTTTTACGCAAACATCCGAGTTTCTCCGAATTTCTCCGAATTTTTTCGAATTTTTCCGAATATTTCATCATTTTAATTACGACCACGGGAAAATGTCGGAAATTACATGAAGGCTTTAAGGTGTAACACTACTGTGCCGGCCTTACAGGAAGCGTATTTTGTGATATTTTTTTTTGGCGGAAGAAAATGTGATAAAAAAATAATACTTGCGGCATTTATTGAGCATATATTTAAGTATATTGCTAGACATTTTTATCCGAAAATATTACAAAATAGCGATACTGCAGCAATTCTTCCGAAGCATGTCGAAACTCTGCGGCACACAGTATAACTGTGCCAATTTTAATTTAAAAAAAGAAGTTTGTTTTATTAGGTCTAGATGAACATTTTTAGTCAAATACTCGGCAATTACTCAAAAATCAATATTTCTAAAATCCCCTACGTGGTTCACTAGCTACACTCATCTCGATTTAAAAAAAAATATTTTGTCCAGATTAAAATTGGCACAAGTTATACTACGTACCGCATAGCACCTTAAGTTCAACATGCCTCGGAAGAATTTGCTGCATTGTCGTCATTTTGTAATATTTTCCCATAAAATTTTTTTGCAATATACTTCAATATCTGCTTAATAATTACCCCAAGTATTATTTGTCTAAAACACTTCGGGGCAGGCCGTTACAGTGGTGTTACCCCTTAAGGAAAATAATGTTTGCAAACATTTCGGAAATTCATTATTTCTCAGAATTATGAGGGATAAAAAATGTAAGTTTTTTTTTGCGAAAATCTAATTTTTTCATCTATAACTTTTCTCCGAATATTTCCGCAGCCGTTCACTCAATAGGAAAAAGAAAACATTCCGGAAAACAAAATTATAACAAGTTTTTTTCACGAAAATCTCATTTTTTTCATCTCTAAATTTTCTCCGAATATTTTCGCAGCCATTCACCCATGTAATAGGAAAAAGGAAAATTTCCGAAAAAAAATAATAATAAGTTTTTTTTTACGAAAATCTCATTTCTTTTCATCTTTACCTTTTCTCCGAATATGTCCGCAGCCGTCCACTCAGGTCATCGGAAAAAGAGAAATTTCCGGGAAAAAATGAGGAATCATGATTTTTCAGTAAAAAAAATGTGTTTTTGGGAAATAGACCAGAACTTGAATCTGTTTTAAATCATTTTTTCTCCGAAAATCTCAAATACGACTAAAATATGAGAAATTATGAAAAATTTGGAGAAAGAATTGCACTAGGGGCCCCTGCGGACCGGGCCAGGAACGCTACCAACGGACCATCTCATCGCTTGTAGCACTTTCTGGTACTTACGATTCGCGGCCGGATGGATGATTGGCTTCTTTTTGGGGATAATGCTTTATCGCTTGATGAAAGTATGAGAATTAATATAATAATACGACTATAAATATATTTCCGCTTACTTTTTTAATTATAATTTATTTGGCATAAGGACGGGTGTGAGTGATTTATTATTATATTTAAATTAACGTATAAAGTAAAAAATAAGCGATCAGAGTGCGCGATACATTTTTTTGTATACATTAGTAACGCAGAGAATCAAGAGCTAAATAAGCATTGAAATCATCTAAAAGCCTCCCGCGCGCCGTCGGGTGACGTCACGCGCGAGTCGTAGTCAGATGGCTTTTTCCCTCGAAGCCTTCGTTTCGGCTAGGCCGCACATGAACGTGCTCAGCGTCCATGTGTTGGTGTAGCTGTCGAAGGCGCGGTCGGGAATCTTCGACCGTGCTCGGCTCTTTCCGAAGACGTCCGAGCGTCGCTCGCTCACGGACACGCGCTACTATGATTGTGTGATGGGCGCGTAAGAGACTAGAGAGGGGGTAACTTTTACGCGCGATCTGGCTGCACTGGTCGGGTTTATGACCCTGAGGCGTCCTGGTTCGATTCTGGGTGGCTCCGAAATCGTCGACTCACGACGTGGCGGAATATTATACCTTCTTTTTTTGTAATGTTATTCCGTAAACTGCCACGTCTTACCTGTGTGTTTACCTACAGGCTCGTGAGCCGCGGATGAATGGACGAAATTAAAAACCTGTAAATAAAATGTTTGGGACACTTTTTAGGACGGTTAGTATGGATGACGGAACGATGTATCGGGGAACGATCGCTCGCGCGTCCATATTACCCCGAAGTCACGTATTATCGATACCCGAGATGTCCCGGCTTCCGGTTTCGCGCTCCGCAAAACCTCGCGCGGGTTGGTCCACGAGGACACACACGCGCCTCCACTCAGAGGCAGGCGAGCGTCGGACAACGGTGCTCGCGGATTGGATGCCGGAGGAGACGCTGGAATAAGGCCAATTTATCGTGTCGCCCGTCCCTCTCGACCCAGCAGCCCGGAGTTGCACCATCCCTACTGTGCCCTCGGGCCTCAAGGACCGCACAGACCGGCGCCCCGTCGAAGGGGTTCGGGGCATTGGATCGGCAACCGGGGGTGTAGTTCACCTGGTGGTATATCGCGTGGGCCCACCGCTATTCCCAGAACGCTGGGGAAATGCGAGGGAGGCCTCCCCCCGCGTTCGAGGTCCCGCCACGGTTCCTAGGGGAAGAGGTTCGAGGGGCAGTCCATTATTCGCTGCGAGGACAGTCGCGTACGCGCGGGGAAGCGCGGTAGAGCGGGGCCGTGGCCGTGGCATCTGAGGAAAATAGGGGAAAATATCCTAGACGGAGAATAACGCGATCACACGTGAGCGCGTGAAAAGAGGAGGGGCGCGAGAGTGGGGCACGCGAGAGCCGGGAGCAGCGCGAGAGCGCGGCTATTTGGGCTAGTCACGATTTCGGAGTCAGCGAGCCCAGCCGCGTCACTCCGAAAAAGAAAAAGCGGATCGATCGACTGCAGGGCAGGATCCCCCGATTCAGCGGGCTTCTCCATGCTGCGACTCTCCAGCGGTGAGCCCGATCTCTTTCGCCTCTCTTCGTTCCTAAGGTACGAGCTCAAAATTCGGTATCTTTTCATTTACTTTTATTAATTGCGCCAAGTGGCGACGGGTTGCCCCATGGAGGGAAATTTCGTGTCCCCAGAGGGCCGGCACCCGGCGGGAGTGTTTCGGCGATAAAGTCGCGTTTGTTCCCGGGTTTCCGCCTCTGGGGAAGTTCTGTTTTAGTCATAATTTTTGTAGGGGAGCTCGTACCTTATCCTCGGTCGCTCCGTCAAGTTCCGGTCAATTTTATTGTGTATCGCGTCAATTAACGAATTGTTTGTTTATTACCGATCATAAATTAACGAGATTGTTCGTTAAGCCTAGGGCGTTAAATTAAAAAAATGTTTGCTGATGCCCCGCGAAAATTGGCCCAAAGAGAAGTACGAATTTCCGCGAGATTATGTAATATGGAATAATATTTTATTTCGAGTCGGAAAATGTAATACGATATAGCTCGTGCGTATATCTCTCGTCCAGTCTCTCCGCGCGCTCAGGGCCATCGAGCGCTTGGTCTCGCGTTTGTTTACCGTTGAGCTTCTGTCTTTGTTTCCTTTGTTCTCGCGCGTTGTTTACGAGTTGCCGAAATCCAGCTCACTCGAGAATTATACTCGCGCAAAACCCTCGGTAGAATTCACTCGATTATTATCGACCCCGCGACAATTGTATTTCGAGCGAATATATCAGGTGTCCGGAAAGTTAGTCGATAGTATACGGACCTCCGGTCACACCCAACGTACGTGGTATTTCGAGCAAATATACAGGGTGTCCAAAAAGTTAGTCGTTAATAGTTGAGCTTCCGGCCACCCACCATGAGGCATTGTGTTCGAGCGAATATATCGAGTGTCCGGAAAGTCAGTCAATATTAGTTGGGCTTTTGGTCGTCCACCATAAGGCGTTGTATTTCGAGCGAATACACCGGGTGTCCGGAAAGTCAGTCGATATTATTCCTACTTCCGGTCACCAACCACCACACCTTGTACCTCGAGTGGATATACGGGGTGTCCGGAAAGTGAGTCGACATTATTCGGACTTTCGGTCACCTAGGTCATTATTTGGCCAATTAAAGCGCATATATCGAGTGTCCGAGCCGGCGACCATGCATAATCGAGTTTCGTTGTCTGGGCCTACACAATTACCTACATTCTTTTAGATTAATACACGATTACCTACACAATTACCTACCCTCTGATAGATTAATACACAATTATCTACAATATTTTGCATAAATACACGAATTGCCTACACAATTACCTACACTCTGTTCGATTAATACACGATTACCTACACAATTACCTACACTCTGTTAGATTAATACACGATTACCTCCACAATTATCTACAATCTTTTGCATGAATACCCGATTACCTACACAATTACCTACACTCTGTTAGATTAATACACGATTACTTACACAATTATCTATACTCTTTTGCATCAATACACGATTACCTACACAATGATCTACGCTCTTTGGGATTAATACACGATTACCTACACAATTATCTACAATCTTTTACATTAATACACGAATTATCTACACGATTGCCTACGCTCTTTGGAGTCAGTACACGAGTACCTACACGATTGCCGACACGATTATCTAGACAATTGCCTACACTCTATTGCCTTAATACACGATTATCTACACCGTTGCCTACACCAGTACATACACCCTTCGGACAGAACCTTACTGCCAACGTCGCGCCCCTGGCCGTATTCCCTTCGGAACTGGGAGTGGTCCGGAATGTCGCTAGATTATCGCCGGTGCACCAGTAGCTTATCCAAGCGTGGATAGAAGTTGGAGATTTATGTCGAGCGCCCATGAATTGTACCCCGTATTGGCGGGCCTCGGGCCCCAATAAACGAATACCAGTCATACTGTCAAACAGGTGTTAATTACTTCAGCGGACACCTCCTATCAGGTGTCCTCCTTGACACTCGTCCTTCGACCCTGCCCCTCTACCATATCCTCCGGCGAGCAGAGCTAGTTGGACCGCCTGGGTCGTGCCGTTCCACACCGGGTGTCCCAACATCAAGGGACCACGTTCGGGTGGACAAAATCACAAGTCGGCCCTCGGTCGGCGGTACTCCGGTACCTGGCGCCCACGTCCACCCGGCGGGTTCTCGGACACCCGGTAGGCTTCGGGAGCGGTACGGACCCGGAAGTGTGCGGACTAGAAAACCCGTTACAAAGTGGCGCCCAACGTGGGGCCCGACGAGTGTCAAGAGTTTAGGAGAAAATAAGCCAGCGGAATTAGGCCTCATTTTCGAAATATGCTGGCTCGTGTCTAGGGTCATCGCAGAGACTGTTGCGCGAGAGTGACGTGGACGATTAATTTTGTTTTGCGTCATTCGGCGAAGCGGTAGCGAAATGAAAATGTTTAGGTGGTAGGATTAGCGTCTCTTTGTCATACGAATTTCAGCCTTCCGATTCTACTTCATGGTTAATCCCTATTGTTCCTCGACGTGGTGCCGAACCGCGCGTTTTTGTGTCGTCACTTGTTTACCTAGCGAGGGACTATGTCTTTGTTCCCACGACTGGCGTTAAGCCGTTGTTTTCTTTCCGGCCTATTGTCTTCAGGCCGTCGCTATCTCCCGAAGGTTTTTCTAATTGTTGTCGTTGGAGCTTTCGTGGCCGAAGACGGTCGTTTGTTTTTTTTTCCGGGCCTCGATACGAACGCTGTACCGTAGCGAGCCGTTAATCCCATGGCCTACCTCTTAGCGGAGAATATAACCGGTCCGATCAGTTGAGGGCCAAGACGTCAACATCAAGGGATTAACGCGCTTGGTTGTCAGTAATAATAAGTCCGTCTCGAGACCCGAGGATTAAAATCAATCCCAAAAGAAAGCAAGAAGTCGTGTTTACTTCGCTCTATACGAAATAGAGACGTTAATCCCTCCTTTATTCGAGGATTAATACCTCAAGCCATCACGGATTACCTTGTTGCTCATGTTGTGTCCGCAAACTTGCGCGTTACAAAAGTATTTGCGCAACTGCGAGAGTTCCACTTTGTTGCCCTCCTTGGGAGAGTGACACTTTATTGTCCTCCTTGCGAGAGTTACACTTTCGCCAAAATGCAAACGTCAAAAAGACACTTTGCGACACATCCTGACCAAGCATCTTATGATGCTTGATCTAGGGCAAATTACGACAATCAGAGTCGACAATTAAGAGAAGACACCAGGGAACAGACAGTCCTTGGTTGGCTTTTGAACGGTTCGGTCCTAAGGTACGACCGACACACTGTAAATTTAATTATAAGACCAGCCCAGTAATAAACTTATATTCCTATTCAACGAACTTAAGTTCCAACTCTTAATTTCGCAATGATCCCAAAAATACCTATCCCGAGTTCTCGAACCGGGGATACAACACTGGTGGCAGCGGTGGGATCTGCTGAAAAGTTCTTTCATTGTGCGTGGACACGCACAACAAACACTCAAGCACCAAAAGCGAGTGACAGAGTCAACCCGTGTGCTAGAGTGAGACATCCCGACCGAGTCGGAAGAGGAATCTAGAGGAAAGGCTACAGCCAAGCAGAGCCAATCCCAGAAAACCCGGATTCCGAGGATCAACGGAAGAAGGAGTCAACAATCAGAAAAATCGTACCCAGAAGCAGAGTACGAAACGGAGGAACGAAGACCAGGACGATCAGCAGATCATCTATCAGCATGCATCTTGCGATCATCTACCTGTAAGTGACGGAACATTTCATAAATAAACTCCTCCAAAGCCAGAGAATTCGTCTATGTCGGACGAAGAAAAAGCAGACCGGTATCGATTGCCCGGGAGAGATGAACTATCGCGATCGTTAGATTCGTTTTTTAATACTGTCGTAATTTACGACGGTGAAAGTAATTTAGGCCGAAAGCGTCGTAGGGAAAATCCAAGCACAGAAAAACTAAATTTGACTCCCGTAACGTACGCGAAATATTTAAATCCGAAGCGTCAGCATAATCAGCCTTCGGAACACAATTCGTCAGACGCGTCGTCCAGTGCTGACGAAACGTTTAATCCCGTTGATACCGAAAGAAATCGCGAATTAAATCACCAAGATTTCACGCTATTAAATCAACGGACAATAACAATGGCCGAACACGACGACTATATGTCAATGAAAGAGGCTCGAATGAGCATCCCCGTATTCGACGCATCCGAGCCGGAGGCCGTTACAGATTTTATAAGAGTAATAAAATACGTGTCAACTCGAGTTCGTCCCGAAAATGTCGCGGATTTATTACAAGCTATATTGCATCTCAAATTACAAGGCAAAGCCGCAGGCGGACCTGCGTTACAAAAACGTAGAGACGTTCGACGATTTGCTGACGTTATTAAAATCACTGTACGAGGCGAAGCGAACAGTCCCTGCGCTACAAATCGAATTCAATTCCTGTAGACAAAAACATGACGAGACTGTACAAGCTTACGCAAACCGCGTCGAATCTATAATGATGGATTTAATCAAGGGTCCCCCATCAAGGCACGCCCATGGGCAATTCCGAAATTGGTAGACAAGCAATCGAACAGCTACTTAGGCATTTTGCCCTAAATAATTTCGAACATGGACTTCGCGAGGACCTGCAGCTAATGGTCAGGTCACGCGGGTACCACGATTTAGGAGAAGCAATCCGCGGAGCAATCGAAGAGGAAAAATCGGTCGAAGGAACAAAAGCAATCGCGAAGAGCGTTTCCCACAGTAGCGGACAGTCCGCACCGTCACACGCCCACGAGGGGCGAAAATCGTTCCCATTGCAGAGGCCCGCGTCGCATCAGGCGCAAACACAAGCGCTTTATAGCTTGCCAGTGCCAACGAAAACAATTAATCAAGCAGAAATAATTTGCAATTATAGCAAAAAACCGGGTCACAGATATAACGACTGTAGACGACGGCCAGGATGGCAAGGCCCGAGTTATCAACAGAAGCGTTACCATTACGCACCAAACAATAAGTTCCCAAGAAAACAAAATGAGTATAGGCCAAATGAAAAAACCCAAGAAAATACGCCCAAAAGAACCGTCAGTTCATTAGCAGTCGGCGTTCTCTCAATAGAGAAAGAAACAAAATGCGTTCAAGTGAACGAGAAAAAATATTCGCAAAGAAAAATAATGGACATTCTACTCGGAAAGCCATATGTACACAATGGCAAGGCACAGAGAAGAATTTACCACGTCAGCGCTCAGTTGCCGCGAATATAAGCCAGTGACCTAAATATAAAGTCAAGGCAGGCTCGCGACAAAATGCTGACGCTCCGTTGTCAGCATTTTGTCCCCCGCTGACAGGGGGGGAGGTTGTGGCACAAGTTCCACGTGGTCGGCAAGGAAGTACCGTTAGCGGTAGACGGACTCCTTGGAATGGACTGTATAGTCGAAAAGGGAATAAACATACTAGGAGGAAAAATGATAGAAATTTGAGGGCACAAAGTACCGTTTGTACACGGCACGAAATACTTGAAAATACCCGCCCGCTCGGAATGTATTGTGCAGGCGTGGACGATGGAAAAAGGCCAAGGATTTACAAGGGAACAAAAAATCCAAAAGGGAGTCACGATGGGAAAGGCCATCGTGAAGGCAGAGGCAAACACTTGCCCTGTAATAATAGTGAATGTGCTCGAGAAAGAGCAAATTATTAAAAGACCTACGGTCGAACTGGAAAAAATAGAAATCGACAAGGTTACCCTGGGAAAAGAAAACTGCGACAAAAAGAAGAAAGAAGAGGAAACCCACGAAGACGCTGAAAAAACCGCGGAAATACGAAAGAAAAGGATGGAAAAATTATGACGCGAGGTTAAGGGGAACTCGCAATTAAACGCAGAAGAAGAAATTTTGCGAGAAATCTGCGAGGAGTTCCCCGACGTATTTCATCTCGAAGGAGAACTACTAGGTTGTACAAAAGCAGTCGAGCATCGGATACCGCTCAAGGACGGGACAATGCCGATAAAGGTGCGACCTTATCGACCGCCGGAGGAGCACACAAAAGAAATTCAACGACAGGCACAAAAAATGCTAGATGAGGATATAATCCGCCCCAGCACGAGCCCATGGAATGCCCCATTGCTCGTAGTGCCGAAAAAACCAGATGCGGATGGAATAGTCCAAAAAAGGGTGGTCGTTGACTTTCGGAAGTTAAACGAGGCTACAGAAGGCGACTCTTACCCACTGCCCAATATCGCAGAGATACTGGACCAGTTGGGAAAGGCAAAATACTTCACGACCCTCAACCTCGCTTCGGGATTTCATCAAATCCCAATGGCGGAGGAAGACAAACCGAAAACAGCTTTTTCAACGCCGTTAGGGCATTACGAGTATAATCGAATGCCATTTGGTTTGAAAACCGCACCTCCTACGTTCCAAAGATTAATGGACGCAGTATTGGCTGGCTTGCCTCACTCGCCGAGCACGACAAGCGGTTACGTGAAGTGCTGACGCGGCTAAGAGAGGCTAATTTAAAAATACAACCCAAGAAATGCGAATTTATGCGAAAGGAAACGCAATATCTCGGTCATATTATAACAGAAGTCGGTGTGAAACCTGACCCTGAAAAACTAAAAGCGGTAAAGAATTTCCCAATACCGAGAAATGTAAAATAAATACAATCATTCCTGGGACTAGGCGGGTACTACCATAGATTCATTAAAGATTTTTCCACGATTGCAAAACCAATGACGAATTTGATCAAAAAGAGTGTAAAATTCGAATGGTCCGAATTATGCCAAAGCTCATTTGACCGTTTAAGGGAAGCCCTGACAACGGCGCCCATACTCCAGTATCCTGATTTGACGAAACCGTTTATCGTGACCACGGATGCCTCGGATAAGGCAATTGGTGCAATCCTGTCTCAAGGGAAAATTGGAGAGGATTTACCCATATGTTACGCAAGCCGAACTCTCAACAAAGCCGAAACTAATTATTCGACTACAGCGAAGGAACTGCTTGCAATCGTATGGGCAGTACATCAATTTCGACCGTATATTTATGGCACAAAATTCACCATAATTACGGATCACAAACCATTGATATGGTTATTCAGCGTAAAGGATCCAGGATCAAGGCTTATGAGATGGCGAATAAAATTGGAGGAATATAACTATAAGATCCAATATAAAACGGGAAAATCAAACACGAACGCAGATGCGTTAAGCCGCATATATGCCTTGACACGAGCTCAAGCACAAGAGAGAGAAAAAATTACACAAAAGCGCGGTAGAGAAACAGAGAAAAATAATAAAGGAAAAAATAAAAGGAAATGCGGTAGCGCGCCAGAGAAAGAAGATAAAGAAACAGTGATAGCAACAGGCAAAGGTGAGCAAGAAAAATTAAATAGAGAAAGGAAAAAGACTCCGCGCGGCAGCGCGAGAGAAATAATAAAGGAAGACAGTATGGCCGCCAGCCGTTACGCAAGTAAGAGGGAAGAGACCGAATCCGACAATATGGATTCGGACAGTGACAACACGAGGAAGAGTGCCCGAGAGAGAGAGAGAGAGAGAGAGAGAGAGAGAGAGAGAGAGAGAGAGAGAGAGAGAGAGAGAGAGAGAGAGAGAGAGAGAGAGAGAGAGAGAGAGAGAGAGAGAGAGAGAGAGAGAGAGAGAGAGAGAGAGAGAGAGAGAGAGAGAGAGAGAGAGAGAGAGAGAGAGAGAGCGCAAAAAGAAGGACAGCGCTACGAATATCCGCACAAAGCGGAGAGGCCGAGAATACAACTCCCCGTGCTACGAGGCAACACGTGGAGAAGAAGCCGCCTGGGGAAGCGCGGCACAATCTCCCCGTGAGTTAAAAGAGTCGCGATGCTCGAGTACGAGCGCGAGCGACGAAGAAAACTGCACCATTGGCGTATCCACTCCAAGCAAGGAAGATCGAGCGAAGATAATGCAAGAATTTCACGATGCCCCTCTAGGTGGGCACCAAGGCATCACACGGACGCTGCAGCGAATACGACAACAGTATGTGTGGCCGGGAATGAAACGAGACGTCACCGCACACATTCAAGAGTGCGACAAATGTCAGCGAAATAAATCGGGAAAAAATACGAAGGTACCGATGGTCATAACAGACACACCGGGCCGAGCGTTCGAAAAATGTGCTGTCAATATTGTAGGTCCCTTGACGGTTACAGCAAAAGGGCACAAACACATTCTGACTTTCCAGGATTTATTAACAAAATATAGTGCAGCAATTCCGTTAGAAAACCAAGATGCCAAAACGGTAGCAAAGGCCCTTGTAACAGAAATCATTTGTAAATTTGGTGCCCCGTCCGAATTCCTTTCGGATCAAGGCACAATTTTTCTGAGCAATATATTAAAAGAAATGTGTGATCTCCTACAAATAAAAAAAGTTGCAAACCACGGCATACCATCCGCAATCGAATGGAGCCTTGGAAAGATCCCATAGGACCCTTGCGGAATACCTGAAAAATTTTGTACGTGAGGATCAAAGGGACTGGGACGAATGGATGCCATACACCATGTTTACATATAATACCACGCCACACACGGCTACAGGTATTACGCCGTATGAATTGGTATTCGGTAAAGAGGCTAAATTACCGACCGCGCTGCGAGAAATACCGAGAGCAACATATTCATACGACGATTACCCAGCAGAATTACGTGAACGCCTGAGGGCGTCATGACAACAGGCACAAGAAAAGCTGAAAAAGGGAAAGGAAAAATCGCAGCATCATTACGATCACACGGCCGGTAAAGTAGAGTACCGCCAGGGTGATTAAGTCCTCCTCTACGACGAGACCGTGAGGAGGGGCAGATCGGCCAAGCTTACCCCGAAATGGGTAGGGCCTTACACGGCCCGAAGCCGAGAGGTAGGCGAAACCTACCGTATCGGCCGCGGACGCAAAGAAATACGCGTACACGCGAATCGCCTAAAAAAATATATCACCCACTAGCCATCGCGATGGCCAGCGGGTGGGCGCGGAGAAAGGGGGGGCCGGCGGCTCGACCGCACGAAGCCCCGTCATCAAAAAAAAAAAGAGAGAGAGAAGAGACAAAAAATAACAGAAAAAAAATATATAAATAAAATGTTTAATTTTGTAA
Organism: Ophion obscuratus; assembly: GCA_964007375.1. NCBI lineage: Eukaryota > Metazoa > Arthropoda > Insecta > Hymenoptera > Ichneumonidae > Ophion > Ophion obscuratus. The sequence continues at coordinate 20,261,705 of OZ023316.1, forward strand.
TTAAGGGAGGCCACGAGGGCTCTCCCGCAAGACGCCCTGAAAGGAGAAAGGGAAAATAAAACGCACAACTCAAATACGAATTTGAAGGAAAGAAATGCAATATATTGTTACAATTTATGTTATTTACATATGTATTTTTCGCAAATCGTCGGGTCAACCGAACACCCAAATGGGGTCCGGTTCCGACCCCGGAAATGGGAAAAGGGCTGGCAGCCACCACATGCTGGGCCGACTGAACCACCAACCCTCTTCCACGCTGTCATAAAATAGCCGACACAACCCAAACAAGTCGGCCGGCTCCCAGCCCCACTCTTTGGCCTCCAGACTTTCGGGATCCCCGGCCCAGGGCTTCAGTAAATTGGCCCGGACCCGGGCGCGACGGCGGCGAACTCCGACAGCGTGCTGGATAAACAGCCGCCGCCACTACCCCTTCGAGGAGGTACGCGTACCTTTAGGAGTCCGGGCGGTCTAAAAGGAAAAAGAAACATAAGAAAATACATTAATATGAAGACATTTTCTTCCAAAGAACGGAAAGGAGGGGGAATTGCTCTACTTACAACAACAAATTCGAGGCCATCCTCCTCAGCTCTGAGGACCACCGTTTCCCCCTCATATCGCGAGAAGTCCATTGTAATGTTCTAAAAAAAGGAGACGAAAGGTAAAATTATAATAAAGTAGTCGTGCAAAAATGTATGCAAAGAAAGAAGGGAAGCGTTAAACTCACCGATGGATCGTCGATTCCCGTTGAAAGTCGAAATAACAATGAAAACGTCGCCGTTCAAGCACCGAACGAGCGACTCGATCGAAGCACGAAAACGCAAAATTGCAGAAAAAGAAAGGACAATAAACTCAGGACTCAGCAACGAGCCCCGAGTCAAAAGCCTTCAATGAAAACAATTAAAGAATTCAAAAGATAAAATAATAGGCTTATATGTACATCTATAGAAATGCCCTATTAAAAAAAAAAAAAAAAGACTGGTCCGAAGTATCTAACCACGCGAATTATTTTCGCAGGATACTACCTCTGGCCCTAGGGTCGAGGGCAGGTGAAGCTGATACACCGAAAAAATCTTACCGGATAGAAAAGTTTACAGTTTCACCCGGAATTTATTATGAGCAAATCGGGACCATGTCAATAACCCGCGACGTGTGGAAACTGGCAGTGAAAATGGATCTAAGTGGAATAGCGGAACAGGAAGGACAGATCACAGAAGCCATGAACAAAATAGTAGAGCGATGCGCTCAATACCTGCGGGCCAACTTGCTCTGTCATATGGCGACAAAAACAACGACTCGCATGGTCGATAAAATCAACAACGAACTACAAGCCGCATACGACATAACAGGAATTAAAAAAATTTGTTATCGACGAGGTTTAATAGACGGATTGGGGGGATTAATAAAGGCAATCACAGGAAATATGGATGCACAAGACGCATCCGAAATTAGCAACGAAATAAACAAAATAAATAAAAAGCAAAAAACAGTAGAAGACGCCTTAAAGGGAAATGTGCATATTTTGAACTCAACAATAGATCTTTTTAATCGATCATCAAACCGTTTGGAGGATAATCAGAAGGTGCTACAAGCTCTCGTGCAACAGATCGAACAACGGGTGGTCAACCAGTACAATGACCAAAACACCCAGCAACAATTGGATGAACGAATAGCGGCTGTAAGCCTCATTGTAGAATCATTACTGAGTGACGTACGACAAATAGTTAATTTTTTAATAGGACTCACGAGAGGAATGGTGAGCCCAAGCATATTATCTCCAAGACAATTGACGAACTATTTGACTGACGCCTTACCCAATTTGCCAATAGGGCATACGTTCCCTACCGCGATAAACTACGCGCAAATGCCAAAATTATTGGAGTTGTCAGAAGTAGGCGCATATAGTACAAAAACGTACATTGTGCTCGTAATAAGAATACCGTTAATTGGCACTGAGGAATATAAAATCAGCAAAGCCTATCCTCTGCCTGCCAAAATAAAAAATCATAGTTATCAATTTGTAGAAATAAAAAATGACCTTGTCGCGGTCGAAGCCACAAGAGAATCGTGCTTACACATAATAAAAAATGACTTAGATAATTGTAAAGCCATAGGGTCACATTATTATTTCCGGCCAAAGCAAGCAGCGCTTCCTGCTCATACTTGCGCATCGTGCGAAGTGACATTGTACATTGCACCTAAAGATAAATACGCGAATTGCGGGCTACGTCACATCTGACCCGACGACAAAATATCCGCGACAAAATATCCGAGGACAAAATATCCGAAAGATAAAATATCCGAAAGACAAAATATTCTCATGACAAAACATCCGCGAGACAAAATCCTAAATCTCGTCCACCACATCAACGGGGTCGCGCGCAAAACACCTTTGTGGGGTGTGTGAGATAGTGGGGTGGGGGCATAATACGAGCTTCTTCATTGCACTTATTTCTTTATTGTAAAGTTTTTGTACACTTTAAACTGTAGCACTACTGACACTACAAACTGACAGCACTACTGACGCTACAAACTGACAGCACTACAAACTGACAGAATAAATTTCAACGGCATGACTGTACACTTTAAACTGTACAGTGTTACAGTGTGGGGTGTGTGAGATAGTTTGTACTGTGTAATTTGTTGTACAGTAATGTAATGTCTGTACAGTTTACACTGTAATGTCTGTACAGTTTAAAGTGTACACCTTTGTGGGGTGTGTGAGATAGTGGGGTGGGGGCATAATACGAGCTTCTTCATTGCACTTATTTCTTTATTGTAAAGTTTTTGTACACTTTAAACTGTAGCACTACTGACACTACAAACTGACAGCACTATTGACACTACAAACTGACAGAATAAATTTCAACGGCATGACTGTACACTTTAAACTGTAGCACTACATACACAGCAGAGAGAAAAACATTGACTGTCTCATGAAGCCAGTTGTCCTAGTTTAAGAGTAATAACGTTAATCATAGATTTAATTACCGACAGCGGATATAATATCGGCAGATATTTTGTCTTGCGGATATTTTGTCATGAGGATATTTTATCCTGCGGATATTGTGTCGTCGGATATTTTGTCGCCGATATTTTGTCGAGGATATTTTGTCGTCGGGTCAAAACGCATGTTACCGAATTGCGACCAAAGAGTTGCTCAGATACATAACACTCTAATTATTGCGTTAGAACGCGATGGTAGGTGGCTATACGTCGCACCGGAGCCCGAAACGCTTCTCATCCATTGCGGAAAACAACCAACCGCGTACGCGACCCTTACGGATGCAGGGACTCTGGCTTTGGACGGAAAATGTTCCGTAACCACCCCTAGTTTTAGACTAGAAACCGTTGGCGAAATAAGACAGGACGTATACGCCGATTTCCTACCGCAATATAATTTATCATTCTTGTCTACAGATATGAACATACTCGATCACACATCGACAAAAATTGTATTACCGCACGAAATCATAAAAGATCCGAAAGAATTATACAAAATCAGCGAACGTTTAAAAAACATAAAAATTAAGTTAAACAAAGAGTCAAGCGATTCAAATATATATAGACATATAATAGGTAACTATTCACTAAGCACAATCGCACCGACAATACTCGGAATAGCCTGTATATGCTATTACCGCATAAAGCACGCAAGGAAACCTGTCCACGATGAGGACCACAACAGCGCCGAGCAGGCGCAACCAAGCGAAGCACAGTCAGCAAAAAGGAAGCTGCCCGTGCCCAAATTGACACTAAAAATCAAGCGAAACACATCATCGACGAGTTCCGTGTAAAATGATCATACGAAAAATGTATTTAAAAAAGAATGTATTATAATTATGCGAGAATTATTTTAAGGAAAAAATATCTATATATATATATGGGATAATCACACGGGAACACGGATATAGAGATTTGTAAACCGAAGGACCGACCATTGATGCAAAACAAATCCCAGGAGGAATTTGATCTTTTAAGGGGGAGGGATGTTGTGTCCGCAAACTTGCGCGTTACAAAAGTATTTGCGCAACTGTGAGAGTTCCACTTTGTTGCCCTCCTTGGGAGAGTGACACTTTATTGCCCTCCTTGCGAGAGTTACACTTTCGCCAAAATGCAAACGTCAAAAAGACACTTTGCGACACATCCTGACCAAACATCTTATGATGCTTGATCTGGGGCAAATTACGACAATCAGAGTCGACAATTAAGATAAGACACCAGGGAACAGACAGTCCTTGGCTGGCTTTTGAACGGTTCGGTTCTAAGGTACGACCGACACACTGTAAATTCAATTATAAGACCAGCCCAGTAATAAACTTATATTGCTATTCAACGAACTTGAGTTCCAACTCTTAATTTCGCAACGATCCCAAAAATACCTATCCCGGGTTCTCGAGCCGGGGATACAACACTCAATAGCATGGCAATAAATATTGTTTGTCCTTTTATTTCGTTATTTTTTTTTCTCTCTTCCCTTTTGGCAACAAAGGCGATCGGTTGGGCGAATCAGCTACCTAGCTTGGCTAGGGAGCTTGGGTTAGGTTACGCCCACAAGGGCGGGGGAGTGCTGTCTCGGGGTATTTGAAGAGAGGCTCTAGCCCCGGAACAGGCAGTCTTCGTCACCCACTAGCCGAGAGCATAGCTAGAGTAATCACCCCCTTCGTCACGGTTAAGTCGGTACGCGTCAAGGAAGAAGATACCATTCTGGTTATCCTTCCGAGATTTCGTGGGTGGTCAGCATCAACCCCTTTTATCAGAGATGACCAATTAACCCGGGGGAACGGAATACCGTTAAGGGGCTACCTCATCCCTCATCCCTGAGGAGGACCTCCAAGTGTACCAGGATGGTTAACGGGGAGGTGGAGGGCCAACACCCCGATGGAAGGGTGACCCGAGAGGAACCTTCTTCGGGGGCTACGTCGGCTACCGGGATCCATTGCTCCCCGCACGGCTTGGGAGCTTGGGACTCGGGTCTAGGTCCCACGGACCCACGAGGCTGGGAATCTTCTTCACGAGGAGCTCCGGAGTTTTCCCGTGCTCCGGGCCGAGAAGCCGCGGTTCCAACTGGAGGGAGCCCTAGCGGGCCTCCAATCGGGCCACCTCGATTGAAGGCCACATTATGGAGTACAGGTGAGTACACACATGTGCATACAATGGGCCGGTACCCCGGCCTGGACCACTTGTCCATCCAACACCGGGACGAGCCCGATCGTCCCTTGTACCACCGTCCCCGGCCCAGTACGGTTCACTGGGCGGGGGTACCCGTAATGGGCACCGAAGCGGCACGGCCACCGGCCGGGAGAGGGTCGCCCGCTCAAGCGGCGCTGCCACCTCCGGGGTTTGCCCCAGTTTCCTCCCGTCCCACCGTCTCCGAGGGTTTCTACCCTGCTGTTTTGCAGAGTACGTTCGGAATACATCCGCCGGACGGGATGGATACCCCTCATGGGGGCACCGGTTTTCCCGGACGACAGAACGCCTCCGCTTCATCGGTCCTTCACATTATGAGGAAATGGAACATCTCCTTCGCGGGGAAGCGGGGAGAGGACATCGATACCTTCCTGACTCGGATATCCGAGGGGAGAGCGTTGATTTCGGTTACCGACGCGGATTTGATTCGCTGCATCCCTTTCTTCCTCACGAGCGTAGCCCTACAATGGTTTCGCAACGATTGGGACCGCTGGGCTACTTGGCCCCACTTCGAGTCAGCCTGTCGCCTTCGCTTCGGGGTTCCAGATTACCAGTATACCCTCCGCGAGGAGATCATGAGGCGTACGCAGGGGATCGAGGAGCCCGTTGCAGATTACCTAACGTATCTGCGCGGTCTATTCAGCCGCCTTACCCCCCCCCCCCCCCCCTGGAGCGAGGCAGATCAAATCCAATATGCCCATCGCAACTTGTTGCCCAAGCTCCAGGTCTCCATACACCGGGACGATCTATTCGACTTCGATTCTTTCGAACATAGCGCCGTACGGCTCGAAAAGAGTTATCACTCCGCTCGGTCGTACCGAGCGCTACCGACGCCGGATCGGTCCCTATGTCCCGAATTGGCCTACCGCGGAGCTCGCACCCCTTCAAATCCGGCACCGCGGAACGTGTATGCCGCGGTCGAGGATGGGATCGGGGAATTTGACCCGTCAGAGGAGGCGCTGGACTTGGGCCGACCGGTACGGGAGTCTCCGTCCGCTACAGAGGCAGTACACGCCCTACAACAGCAAAAGCGGCCCGCTCAACGACCTCGTCCGGTTCGGACTGACCCGAATTGGAAAGCCCCGGTGTCACCCGCGGACTCGTTAAACGAGCCCCTCCACTCGCTGAACCCGTTTCGGGAAACGGGAGTTCCCGGTAACCCTGAGGAGGGTCGAAACCCCTCGAGGGGTAAACCGGACGGGACGCGCCAGCCTACCACGTGCTGGAACTGCAACAAAACCGGCCATCGCTTCAGCGGGTGCGCGGAACCTCGCCGCCTGTTCTGTTTCCGCTGTGGGCGGGAAGGGCTCAAGGTAACCAAATGCCAGTAGTGCTCGGGAAACCGTTAAAGGCGGGGCTAGTGAGTCCCGCCAGTCCCCCCTCTCGTACTTCCCGTATTTTTTCAGCGAACCGCTCATCGTCCCTCGCAACAAACCCCATACCTACCAATGGCAATCTACCTAACCTGGGGACGGGACGTAACGTTCGGTTCCCGGAGCCCGTGGACGAGCCACTGTGGTGCGGTAACCTGCAGACGGAGGAAAGCGCCACGGCCTTCTTCGTGACGTTTACGGCACGGGGTTGGCCAATCCGCGCCTTAGTGGACTCGGGTTCGAGTCGTACTTTTTTCGGACCCGCGGCCATCCGCTGGGTAGACAATCTACAGATCCCGCGGGTTCCGTGCCGCCCTAGGGGAGTAGAGATGGCAGGAGGACAAAAGGCCGTAGCGAGGGAGCTGGTCCGCCTCGACATCGACCTAGATGGTCATCCATTTCAATTGACAGCGTACCTATTACCTATGGTAGTACTGTCGTGCATAATGGGGTTAGACTTCTTACGTGCGTCCCATTGCGTAGTTGACTTCGCGGCGGCCCAGTGGTCTGGCCGACTTAACCCAGGAGTGGTGCACGCGTTTGAGGTGCAAACCGGTCAGTGGCCCGTAAATTACCTCTGCTGTGGACTGCGCGATCTGACCGGCGACCAGGCTTTGGCCATCCAGAAACTGGTGGCCGAGGAGGTATCGCCGGCTCCCGATAAGCCCGGGTGTACCAATTTAGCCGTACATCGAATTGATGTGGGAGATCACCCCGCCATCAAGCAACGGTATTACGCGGTGTCCCCGGCCATCGAGAAGGCTATCCACGAGTCGGTACAGCAAATGCTATCGGAGCACATCATTGAGCCATCGACCAGTGACTGGTCTAACCCGATCGTCATGGTCAAGAAGCCCAATGGTAAGCTCCGATCCTGCTTAGACTTCCGTAAGGTGTACAGCGTCACCAAGAAAGATGCCTACCCCATACCTTTGATGAACAGCATTTTAGACCGCCTGCGGCAGGCCAATTACATAAGCACCCTGGATCTCAGCCAAGCGTACTTTCAAGTACCGCTGGAGGAAAGAAGTCGGGAAATCACAGCCTTTACCGTCCCCGGAATGGGGCTATTTCAGTTCCGCCGCATGCCCTTTGGCCTCACTAACGCCCCCGCGACATTTCGGCGTCTCCTAGACCGGTTGCTGGGACCCGAAATGCAGCCACACGTGTACGTGTACCTAGACGATATAATTATCGTCACGGCTACCTTTTCAGAACACCTCGTGTGGTTGCGGAAGGTCCTACGCAGAATCTGTCAGGCCGGGTTAACCATCAACCCGGATAAGAGCGAGTTCTGTTGTACAGAAGTGCGGCACATGGGGTTCTTGGTTAACCGCCACGGGTTACAAGTAGACCCTGAAAAGGTGTCCCCCGTGCTAACCTACCGTGCACCGGGGAATGTGAAGCAGTTGAGACGGTTTTTGGGGATGGCGTCGTGGTACCGCCGCTTCATCCCCGATTTTGCGTCCCAGGCAAGCGCCCTGACCTACCTTCTCAAGAAAAACATCGTTTGGTCTTGGGACACGCCCCAAAAAGAGGCGTTTGAGGAAATCCGTCGGCGTCTATCTGCCCCGCCAACGTTAATCTGCCCGAACTTCGAGATTCCCTTCATCCTGCAAACGGACGCTAGCAGTGTGGGTTTGGGGGCGGTATTAACTCAAACTACGGATGAAGTAGAGCACGTCATCGCCTACGCCAGCCGTTCCCTTAACCCCGCGGAGAGAAATTACACCACGACGAAACAAGAATGCCTAGCCGTGATCTGGGCCATTAGGAAGTTCCGCTGCTATCTGGAAGGTTACCATTTTACCGTAATCACGGACCATTCCAGTCTCCGCTGGCTCCACAATCTAAAGAACCCGACCGGCCGTTTAGGGCGTTGGGCCTTGGAGATGACCTCGTACGACTACGAGGTCTTACACCGCAAAGGGGCGTTGCACCACGTACCCGATGCCCTTTCGCGCATCCCAGAGGAACTTTGCGCTATGCTGACGGAGGGAACCGCTATCCAGGACCCCTGGTATAACCAAAGGTATCGGGAAGTGATGCGCAACTCCGATCAGCACCTGGATTGGCGGGTCGAGGGCACCCATCTCTATTACCACCGGGCGCTGGGTTTCCATGCGGACGAGGTACCGGACCTGGACACGTGGAAACTAGTATTGCCGAAAGAGTTGCGCCCTCGCGTCTTGACCGAGTCCCACGATGTACCCCAGGCCGGACATCTGGGGATCGACAAGACGTTCCGTCGTCTCAGCATGCGCTATTACTGGCCAAACATGTTCAGGGACGTAGCCTACGACGTCCGAAAATATGAGGTTTTTCAACGCTGCAAGGTGGAGCAGGCCAGCCCGGTCGGTTTGATGGGGAAGCGGGTGTTGCAGCAACCCTGGGATACAGTCGCCGCCGATATAATGGGACCCCTACCTACCAGCAAATCCGGTTTCACGTTTATACTCGTCTTTCAGGACCTCTTCTCGAAATGGGTAGAGTGCGTGCCTTTGCGTAAGGCCACCAGTAAGAAAATAGCGGAAATGTTAGAAGACCTCATTGTGTGCCGTTGAGGGGCCCCGCGAGTGCTACTAACCGACAACGGGACCGAGTTTAACAATCGTGACATCCAGTCTTTGACCGAACGGGTAGGTATCCGCCATCATACCACCCCACCGTACCACCCTCAGGCAAACCCGGTAGAAAGGGTGAATAGGGTCCTTAAGACCCCATGCTCATGGCTTACCTTGAGGGGGATCACCGTGAGTGGGACGTCCACCTCCCTGCGTTACGCTTTGCCTACAACACGGCGCACCACAGCTCTCTACGGACAAGTCCGGCATATCTCAACCTCGGTCGAGAACCCCTGCCGACCGCGCTGACCCAACAGTCGCCGGACCTGGAGGTAATCCCCAACCGACCAAAGGCCTGGCAGGAACGGATGGAGAGCCTGGAGGGGATCCGACACCTGGTAAAGCACTCTCTGGACGCGGCCCATCGACCTCAGGCCAAATATCACAACCGTAGGCGGAGAGAGCGTAACTACGTCATAGGGGACTTAGTGCTAAAGCGTTTACGTGTCCTATCGTCCGGAGCGCAGCATTTTTCAGCCAAATTGGCACCGCGATACCATGGACCGTTCGTGGTTGGCCGCACCTGTCCCCTGCGGTAGTGGAGCTGTTCGAAAGGAAAGGTGCACGTACAGGATATAAAGCCATACGTGGCTTAAGTCACCTAAAGGGAGTCTCCTGTCACGCTTACCCGGCTGACCACCCCGAAATATACCGCGTTACCAATTTGCTACGCTTGTTGCTATTTAACGCTCTAGGAACTTACCTTATTACCTACCTAGGCTACTTACCTTCCTTTAGTACCTACCTAAACTACCAGGTGTGTAAGTATGAAACCGGAATTTTTGTACAGAAAAAACACGTTTATTGTAATGATATGATACAAAGTATCATATCATTACCGTAGGTACATCCGCCAGTTGTTGTTGTGTTTGAGCGTCGTCTTCGTCCAACAAGGCTTGCAGGTCAGCGTCTTCAAACTTTTTCGGTGGTCTTCCACGTTCTTCGTTCCTCACGTCAAAATCGCCACTTTTGAACCGTTTGAACCACTCGAAACACTGTGTTTTACCGAGAGCATGCTCACCAAACGCCTCCACAAGCATTCGATGCGATTCGGCTGTGGTTTTCTTCAGATGAAAACAGAAAAGTAGTGCTGTCGGCAAATCGTAATTTGTTGGCACAAAACTCGACATGTTTATCTCTAATAAACTAATGTTACTGAATGAAACTCGTGTTATTGTGAGTTGGAAATCTTTGTCGGATATCAATACAATAACAAGACACCGCTGACGTGATGTGTCGATAACTGCATCGACATCTAGCGCCACCTATGGGCAAATTCCGGTTCCGTACTTACACACCTGGTAGTTACCTATTGATCACGCTTGTTGCCATTTACCTATCTAGGGACTTACCTGGTTACCTACCTAGACTATTTACCTATTGATCATGCTTGTTGCTACCTACCGCTCTAGGAACTTACCTTATTACCTACCTCGGCTACTTACCTTACCTTATTACGTACCTAGACTACTTACCTTACTTTAGTACCTACCTAGACTATTTACCTATTGATCACGCTTGTTGCTACCTACCGCTCTAGGAACTTACCTTATTACCTACCTAGACTGCTTATCTTACCTGAATATCTACCTAGATCTGTTACTTGTTTGCTACGCTCGTGGCTATTGGCCTTTCTAAAAACGCACCGTATTATCTACCTAGACTACGGACCTCATCTCTATCGTTAAAACAGTATTGTTGCATGTCGTGTTTACCATGTCTATGTTTGCTGCTTGTGCATCCCGCTTGACTGTACCTCGTCTTTGTCCACAGATCATTTTTGTTATTTTTTTTGTGTGTATAACACCGGCCCGCCGGCCAAGAAAAAAAAATGCGCCGCCCAGCGCCCCGACGAGGAAAACGGGAGACGGTCCCACCGGTGGAGAGGATGGAGACTACTCCTAGTCCCGATTCAACACTGGAGGACGAGGAGTTACAGGCGAGGGAGACGTCGCACTCCCCCGTCGGGCCAACCGTAGTGCTGGACGACGACTCCGAGGAGGAGGACGCCCTGGTCAGGGAGTTGGAGGAGGTCCTCACTAATGACCCTGGGACCCGCGAGGAAGCGCCGCCGCTAGAGGTGCCTCCCGAGTTGCAGGAGGTCCACGACGCCATCCAGCAGGTGGTCCTCCCCGTCCTCAGCAAGGACCCAGTATGGGACACCATCCGGCCCTTCGCGGGGGAATTGGCCGCCTTACAGTTCCTACGCCCCGGGTTCGGCGCGGCCTTGGCCACCCAGGTCAAGGTCCTCACCCACTGGGACACAGGATACTGTCCCATCTACGAGGGAGGCAACCAGCCGGTTCGCCGAGCCACCTCAGCGGAGGTCTGGGAAATCCCGCCGATGACGGGAGCATCGACCCAGACGGCCACGGTAGTAACCCGGGAGGAAACCTGCCAGGTCCGACCGTCAACGGCGAACCAGGGGAGGACCCCCCCGGCGTCGCGGCGGCTCCGTCTGTCGTCCCACCAGGGAGTACGGTTGGTTCCACCCCGGCGGAGGGTACCCCTCCCCCGAGGAAACAGCCTCGTCGGCAGGGGAGCAACACCCCCGAGGAGTCGACGGTTCCCGGATCCCGCTACGGGGTCTGTTTTAACTATGTGGTCCGGGGGCATAATCGCCAGGTGTGCCCGCAACCACTGAGGCTGGCCTGCTGGAAATGCGGGCGACCGGGAGTTACCCACCCGGACCTGCCCAGTCGACGGGCCAAATTATACGCCCTGGGCGAAACCCCCGGCTCCGGTGACCGTCACCTCCACAATCCCGGATGAGACTCCTGACTGGGTGCGGGCCTGGATGGACCCGACGCCGTCACTCCGGCGACACCTTTAGGCGTTTGGTCGTGGCGCGTCGGAGCCTAGTTTTTTGTTCTCTCCTCTCCATCGGCCGGATAGTCCCGTTTATTTTGGTTGTTCTCCTTTCTCCTTACGTTTTTTTGTGTTCTTAATCGTTTTTTTTGGCATTGACGCCCTAGTTTGGTTTGTTTCCTTTTCTTTGTCTTGATATTTGTTTACCTTGCCTTTGTTTTTCCTTTCACTTCCATACACCTAAACTTTTTTTGTTGGGCACTGACGCCGTGTCAGTTTTTTTTCCTTTCTCATTAGCCGATTTTACTTCCTCAATCTGGCCTTGGCATCGCCATTAGAATTTTCTTTACCGACTTAATTTTTACTAATTATATAACATAAGCGCCGTCGCAAAGTTTATTTAGCCGATTCCTTGTTTTGTTTTTTTCTCCTTCCTTTTCCCTTCATTATTAAATTTTAATTTTTGTCTTGGCACCGATGCCGTTCGATTTATGGTTGATCAAATTTTTTTTTCTTCTTTGTTATTGTATACAGCCACCTGAAAATAAACAAATGTTAAAGACCTACTCGAATACTTACCTGCTTACCTAAACCTTCCCGTGGCATGGATGTCCTGTCGTAGTTGATTCTCGTTCCGCTGTAGCGCCGCTTCCCAAATTTCGAAAATTTCGCAAACATCGCAAATTTCGCTAATTTCGCTAATCTCGCTAATATTGCTAATTTCGCTATTCTCGCCAGTTTGGCTAAACAGTACTTTTCTTCCGCCCGTTTTATTTTGCCACATTTGGTTGGGCACGAGTTTTCCCATCGGGGGAAGAAGTACTGGAACAATAACCGGAAGGAACGATCGAAGGGAGGCGGGGGACGCGCTCGTATGGAGCGTGTTCAGGGGCCTAACATCCGGCCCCGAGATGGGTGCTCGTCGTCTTTTGTTTCTGGAGCGCCCTGCTGCGTCGCTCACTGGTCGATTACCTTTGTGGACCTATTGCGGGTGTCCCGCAAACCCCAGGACCCCGCCCGAGCCACCGCCAAGATTCCGAAGGTGGAGAATCAACCCAGGCCGCAACGAGGCATTTCACCCGGGCTAAACTCTGGGAAGGGGGTTTGTGACGTGACAAATTAGGGGGTCACGTCCATTCTCGAACGGTGTCGACCAGTGGGTCGGGTTTACGAGCCTGAGGCGTCCTGGTTCGATTCTGGGTGGCTCCGAAATCGTCGACTCACGACGTGGCGGAATATTATACCTTCTTTTTTTGTAATGTTATTCCGTAAACTGCCACGTCTTACCTGTGTGTTTACCTACAGGCTCGTGAGCCGCGGATGAATGGACGAAATTAAAAATCTGTAAATAACATGTTTGGGACAGTTTTTTAGGACGGTTAGTATGGATGACAGAACGATGTATCGGGGAACGATCGCTCGCGCGTCCATATTACCCCGAAGTCACGTATTATCGATACCCGAGATGTCCCGGCTTCCGGTTTCGCGCTCTGCAAAACCTCGCGCGGGTTGGTCCACGAGGACACACACGCGCCTCCACTCAGAGGCAGGCGAGCGTCGGACAACGGTGCTCGCGGATTGGATGCCGGAGGAGACGCCGGAATAAGGCCATGTTTACCGTGTCGCCCGTCCCTCTCGACTCAGCAGCCCGGAGTTGCACCATCCCTACTGTCCCCTCGGGCCTCATGGACCGCGTAAGACCGGCGCCCCGTCGAAGGGGGTCGGGGCATTGGATCGGCGACCGGGGGTGTAGATCACCTGGTGGTATATCGCGTGGGCCTACCGCTATTCCCAGGACGCTGAGGAAATGCGAGGGAGGCCTCCCCCCGCGTTCGAGGTCACGCCTCGGTTCCTAGGGGAAGAGGTTCGAGGGGCAGTCCATTATTCGCTGCGAGGACAGTCGCATACGCGCGGGGAAGCGCGGTAGAGCGGGGCCGTGGCCGTGGCATCTTAGGGAAATAGGGGAAAATCTCCTAGACGGAGAATAACGCGATCACACGTGAGCGCGTGAAAAGAGGGGAGGGGCGCGAGAGTGGGGCTATTTGGGCTAGTCACGATTTCGGAGTCAGCGAGCCCAGCCGCGTCACTCCGAAAAAGAAAAAGCGAATCGATCGACTGCAGGGCAGGATCCCCCGATTCAGCGAGCTTCTCCGTGCTGCGACTCTCCAGCGGTGAGCCCGATCTCTTTCGCCTCTCTTCGTTCCTAAGGTACGAGCTCAAAATTCAGTTTATTTTCATTTACTTTTATTAATTGCGCCAAGTGGCGACGGGTTGCCCCATGGAGGGAAATTTCGTGTCCCCAGAGGGCCGGCACCCGGCGGGAGTGTTTCGGCGATAAAGTCGCGTTTGTTCCCGGGTTTCCGCCTCTGGGGAAGTTCCGTTTTAGTCATAATTTTTGTAGGGGAGCTCGTACCTTATCCTCGGTCGTTCCGTCAAGTTCCGGTCAATTTTATTGCGTATCGCGTCAATTAACGAATTGTTTGTTTATTACCGATCATTAATTAACGAGATCGTTCGTTAAGCCTAGGGCGATAAATTAAAAAAATGTTTGCTGATGTCCCGCGAAAATTGGCCCAAAGAGAAGTACGAATTTCCGCGAGATTATGTAATCTGGAGTAATATTTTATTTCGAGTCGGAAAATGTAATACGACATAGTTCGTGCGTATATCTCTCGTCCAGTCTCTCCGCGCGCTCAGGGCCATCGAGCGCTTGGTCTCGCGTTGGTTTACCTTTGAGCTTCTGTCTTTGTTTTCTTTGTTCTCGCGCGGTATTTACGAGTCGACGAAATCCAGCTCACTCGAGAATTATACTCGCGCAAAACCCTTGGTAGAATTCACTCGATTATTATCGACCCCGCGACAATTGTATTTCGAGCGAATATATCGGGTGTCCGGAAAGTTAGTCGATAGTAAACGGACCTCCGGTCACCCCCAACGTACGTGGTCTTTCGAGCGAATATACAGGGTGTCCAAAAAGTTACTCGTTAATATTTGAGCTTCCGGTCACCCACCATGAGGCATTGTGTTCAAGCGAATATATCGGGTGTCCGGAAAGTCAGTCAATATTAGTTGGGCTTTTGGTCGTCCACCATAAGGCGTTGTATTTCGAGCGAATATACCGGGCGTCCGGAAAGTCAGTCGACATTATTCGTACTTCCGGTCACCAACTACCACACCTTGTACCTCGAGTGGATATACGGGGTGTCCAGAAAGTTAGTTGACATTATTCGGACTTTCGGTCACCTAGGTAATTATTTGGCCAATTGAAGCGCATATATAGGGTGTCCGAGCCGGCGACCATGCATAATCGAGTTTCGATGTCTGGGCCTACACAATTACCTACACTCTTTTAGATTAATACACGATTACCTACACAATTACCTACACTCTGTTAGATTAATACACGATTACCTACACAATTATCTACAATCTTTTGCATGAATACACGAATTGCCTACACAATTACCTACACTCTGTTAGATTAATACACGATTACCTACACAATTACCTACACTCTGTTAGATTAATACACGATTACCTACACAATTACCTACACAATTATCTACAATCTTTTGCATGGATACACGAATTGCCTACACAATTATCTACAATCTTTTGCATGAATACACGAATTGCCTACACAATTGCCTACACTCTGTTCGATTAATACACAATTACCTACACAATTACCTACACTCTGTTAGATGAAAACACGATTACCTACATAATTATCTACAATCTTTTGCATGAATACCCGATTACCTACACAATTACCTACACTCTGTTAGATTAATACACGATTACCTACACAATCATCTATACTCTTTTGCATCAATACACGATTACCTACACAATTATCTACAATCTTTTGCATGAATACACGAATTGCCTACACAATTGCCTACACCCTTTTACATTAATACACGAATTATCTACACGACTGCCTACGCTCTTTGGAGTCAGTACACGAGTACCTACACGATTGCCGACACGATTATCTAGACAATTGCCTACACTCTATTGCCTTAATACACGATTATCTACACCGTTGCCTACACCAGTACATACGCCCTTCGGACAGAACCCTACTGCCAACGTCGCGCCCCTGGCCGTATTCCCTTCGGAACTGGGAGTGGTCCGGAATGTCGCTAGATTGTCGCCGGTGCACCAGTAGCTTATCCAAGCGTGGATAGAAGTTGGAGATTTATGGCGAGTACCCATGAATTGTACCCCGTATTGGCGGGCCTCGGGCCCCAATAAACGAATACCAGTCATACTGTCAAACAGGCGTTAATTACATCAGCGGACACATCCTATCAGGTGTCCTCCTTGACACTCGTCCTTCGACCCTGCCCCTCTACCATATCCTCCGGCGAGCAGAGCTAGTTGGGCCGCCTGGGTCGTGCCGTTCCACACCGGGTGTCCCAACATCAAGGGACCGCGCTCGGGTGGACAAAATCTCAAGTCGACCCTCGGTCGGCGGTACTCCGGTACCTGGCGCCCACGTCCACCCGGCGGGTTCTTGGACACCCGGTATGCTTTGGGTGTTACGTCCTAGCACTCTCGCCCTCCAAATATTCATATCTGGTACGAATTGTAATAATTATTAAGATTTTTTCCTCGCGCTAAACGCGCTCATTTATGTTTTTCTTGGGTAACGTATTAATCAGTACGACCCATATATGGTCGATTTCACTTAGAAACCCCGTTATATCCAATAATCGTAAATATATCTTTAAATTTAGCACGCGTATATCTACCCGTATACTTTAGGGACAAACAGTTCCCATAATAACTTTACCGCTAAGCTTACCCGTAACTTCAGGGACGGACACAAGGGTGCTCGGATTAACTTTACAAATAGCCTCATATACACGTACATATCTGTTTGCCTGTACACTTCTGGGACACGCACATGGGTCCCCGGAGTACTATATTATAATGTCTCATATATACATAGTGTTGTGTCCGCAAACTTGTGCAATGCAAAAATGTATTGCACTCTTGCGAAACTGCACGAGTTCCACTCCACAGTTTGTTGCCCTCCCTACGAGAGTTGCACTCTCGCCAAAATGCAAACGTCAAAAAGACACTTTGCGACACGTCCTGACCAAGCATCTTATGCTGCTTGATCTGGGGGCAAATTGCGACAATCAGAGTCGACAATTAAGAGAAGACACCAAGGAACAGGGAGTCCTTGGTTGGCTTTTGAACGGTTCGGTCCTAAGGTACGACCGACACACTGCAAATTCAATTATAAGACCAGCCCAGTAATAAACTTATATTCCTATTCAACGAACTTGAGTTTCAACTCTTAATTTCGCAACGATCCCAAAAATACCTATCCCGGGTGCTCAAGCCGGGGATACAACATTGGTGGCAGCGGTGGGATCTGCCGAAAAGTTTGTTCCTTGTGTGTGGACACGCACAACAACCACTCAAGCACCATAAGCGAGTGACCGAGTCAACTCGTGTGCTGGAGTGAGACATCCCGACCGAGTCGGAAGAGGAATCCAGAGGAAAGGCTACAGCCAAGCAGAGCCAATCCCAGAAAACCCGGATCCCGAGGATCAACGGAAGAAGGACTCAACAATCAGAAAGTAGTACCCAGAAGCAGAGTACGAAACGAAGGAACGAAGACCAGGACGATCAGAAGATCATCAATCAGCATGCATCTTGCGATCATCTACCTGTAATTGACGGAACATTTATTAAATAAACTCCTCCAAAGCCAGAGAATTCGTCTATGTCCGATGAAGAAAAAGCAGACCGGTATCGATTGCCCGGGAGAGACGAACTATCGCGATCGTTAGATTCGTTTTTTAACACTGTCGTAAGTTACGACGGTGAGAGTGATTTAGGCCGAAAGCGTCGTAGGGAAAATCCAAGCACAGAAAAACTAGATTTGACTCCCGTAACGTACGCGAAATATTTAAATCCGAAGCGTCAGCATAATCAGCCTTCGGAACACAATTCGTCAGACGCGTCGTCCAGTGCTGACGAAACATTTAATCCCGTTGAAACCAAAAGAAATCGCGAATTAAATCACCAAGATTTTACGCTACTAAACTAACGGACAGTAACAATGGCCGAACACGACGACTATATGTCAATGAAAGAGGCTCGACCGAGCATCCCCGTATTCGACGCATCAAAACCGGAAGCCGTTACAGATTTTATAAGAGCAATAAAATACGCGTCAACTCGAGTCCGTCCCGAAAATGTCGCGGATTTATTACAAGCTATATTGCATCTCAAATTACAAGGCAAAGCCGCGGCGGACCTGCGTTACAAAAACGTAGAGACGTTCGACGATTTGCTGACGTTATTAAAATCACTGTACGAGGCGAAGCGAACAGTCCCTGCGCTACAAATCGAATTCAATTCCTGTAGACAAAAACATGACGAGACTGTACAAGCTTACGCAAACCGCGTCGAATCTATAATGATGGATTTAATCAAGGGTTGCACGCCCATGGTCAATTCCGAAATTGGTAGACAAGCAATCGAACAGCTAATTAGGCATTTTGCCCTAAATAATTTCGAACATGGACTTCGCAAGGACCTGCAGATAATGGTCAGGTCACGCGGGTACCACGATTTAGGAGAAGCAATCCGAGGAGCAATCGAAGAGGAAAAATCGGTCGAAGGAACAAAAACTATCGCGAAGAGCGTTTCCCACAGTAGCGTACAGTCCGTGCCGTCACACGCCCACGAGGGGCGAAAATCGTTCCCATTTCAAAGGCCCGCGTCGCATCAGGCGCAAACACAAGCGCGTTATAGCTTGCCAGTACCAACGAAAACAATTAATCAAGCAGAAATAATTTGCAATTATTGCAAAAAACCGGGTCACAGATACAACGACTGTAGACGACGGCCAGGATGGCAAGGCCCGAGTTATCAACAGAAGCGTTACAATTACGCACCAAACAATAAGTTCCCAAGAAAATAAAATGAGTATAGGCCGAATGAAAAAAACCAAGAAAATGCGCCCAAAAGAACCGTCAGTTCATTAGCAGTCGGCGTTCTCTCAATAGAGAAAGAAACAAAATGCGTTCACGTGAGCGAGAAAAAATATTCGCAAAGAAAAATAATGGACATTCTACTCGGAAAGCCATATGTACGCAATGACAAGGCGCCGAGAAGAATTTACCACGTCAGCGCTCAGCTGCCGCGAGTACATGCCAGTGACCTACATATAACGTCAAAGCAGGCTCGCGACAAAATGCTGACTCTCCGTTGTGACACAGGGGCCCAGTGGAGCATAGTAAAGGTGAATGAGCTGGATCCGGAAACACCCATCGGGGACGAGATAATAGAACTTCACGGCCTCGGGGGCAAGGCGTTTCGCACGCTCTGCACAGCTGAGCTAAAACTGGACACCCCGGCCGCTGTGATAACGCACAAGTTCCACGTGGTCGGCAAGGAAGTACCGTTAGCAGTAGACGGACTCCTTGGAATGGACTGTATAGTCGAAAAGGGAATAAACATACTAGGAGGAAAAATGATAGAAATTCGAGGGCACAAAATACCGTTTGTACACGGCACAAAATACTTGAAAATACCCGCCCGCTCAGAATGTACTGTGCAGGCGAGGACGATGGAAAAAGGCCAAGGATTTACAAGGGAACAAAAAATCCAAAAGGGAGTCACGATGGGAAAGGCCATCGTGAAGGCAGAGGCAAACACTTGCCCTGTAATAATAATGAATGTGCTCGAGAAAGAGCAAATTATTAAAAGACCTACGGTCGATCTGGACAAAATAGAAATCGACAAGGTTAGCCTGGGAAGAGAAAACCGCGACAAAAAGAAGAAAGAAGAGGAAACCCACGAAGACGCCGGAAAAAACGCGGAAACACGAAAGAAAAGGATGGAAAAATTATGACGCGAGATTAAGGGGAACTCGTATTTAAACACAGAAGAAGAAGAAATTTTGCGAGAAATCTGCGAGGAATTCCCCGACGTATTTCATCTCGAAGGAGAACTACTAGGTTGTACAAAAGCAGTCGAGCATCGGATACCCCTCAAGGACGGGACAATGCCGATAAAGGTGCGACCTTATCGACTGCCGGAGGAGCACAAAAAAGAAATTCAACGACAGGCACAAAAAATGCTAGATGAGGATATAATCCGCCCCAGCACGAGCCCATGGAATGCCCCCTTGGCTCGTCGTGCCGAAAAAACCAGATGCGGACGGAATAGTCCAAAAAAGGGTGGTCGTTGACTTCCGGAAATTAAACGAGGCTACAGAAGGGGACTCTTACCCCCTGCCCAATATCGCAGAGATACTGGACCAGTTGGGAAAGGCAAAATACTTCACGACCCTCGACCTCGCTTCGGGATTTCATCAAATCCCAATGGCGGAGGAAGATAAACCGAAAACGGCTTTTTCAACGCCGCTAGGGCATTACGAGTATAATCGAATGCCATTTGGTTTAAAAAATGCACCTCCTACGTTCCAAAGATTAATGGACGCAGTATTGGCCGGCTTGCAGGGCCTAAAATGCTACGTATATTTGGACGATATTGTCATACACGGAGCCTCACTCGCCGAGCACGACAAGCGGTTACGTGAAGTGCTGACGCGGCTAAGAGAGGCTAATTTAAAAATACAACCCAAGAAATGCGAATTTATGCGAAAGGAAACGCAATATCTCGGTCATATTATAACAGAAGTCGGTGTGAAACCTGAGCCTGAAAAACTAAAAGCGGTAAAAAATTCCCCAATACCGAGAAATGTGAAAGAAATACAATCATTCCTGGGACTAGCCGGGTACTACCGCCGATTCATTAAAGATTTTTCCAAGATCGCTAAACCAATGACGAATTTGATCAAAAAGGGTGTCAAATTCGAATGGTCCGAATTATGCCAAAGCTCATTTGACCATTTAAGGGAAGCCCTGACACCGGCGCCCATACTCCAGTATCCTGATTTCACGAAACCGTTTATCGTGACCACGGATGCCTCGGATAAGACAATTGGTGCAATCCTGTCTCAAGGGAAAATTGGAGAGGATTTACCCATATGTTACGCAAGCCGAACTCTCAACAAAGCCGAAACTAATTATTCGACTACAGAGAAGGAACTGCTTACAATCGTATGGGCAGTACATCAATTTTGACCGTATATTTATGGCACAAAATTCACCATAATTACGGATCACAAACCATTGACATGGTTATTCAGCGTAAAGGATCCAGGATCAAGGCTTATGAGATGGCGAATAAAATTGGAGGAATATAACTTTATAGTTATATTCCTCCAATTTTATTCGCCATCTCATAAGCCTTGATCCTGGATCCTCCCGTGGATCGATCCCGTTTTATATTGGATCTTATGATCCAATATAAAACGGGAAAATCAAACACGAACGCAGATGCGTTAAGCCGCATATATGCCTTGACACGAGCTCAAGCACAAGAGAAAGAAAAAATTACACAAAAGCGCGGTAGTGAAACAGAGAAAAATAATAAAGGAAGAAATATAAAGAAAGGCGGTAGCGCGACAGAGAAAGAAGATACAGGCAAAAGTGAGCAAGAAAAATTAAATAGAGGAAGAAAGAAGACTCCGCGCGGCAGCGCGAGAGAAATAATAAAGGAAGACAGTATGGCCGCCAGCCGTTATGCAAGCGAGAGGGAAGAGACCGAGTCCGACAATATGGATTCGGACAGTGACAACACGAGCAAGAGCGCCCGAGAGAGAGAGAGCGCAAAAAGAAGGACAGCGCTACGAATATGCGCACAAAGCGGAGAGGCCGAGATTACAACTCCCCGTGCTACGAGGCAGCACGTGGAGAACAAGCCGCCTGGGGAAGCGCGGCACAGGGGGAATCTCCCCGTGAGTTAAAAGAGTCGCGATGCTCGAGCACGAGCGCGAGCGACGAAGAAAACGGCAGCATTGGCGTATGCACTCCCAGCAAGGAAGACCGAGAGAAGATAATGCAGGAATATCACGATGCCCCTCTAGGTGGGCACCAAGGCATCACACGGACGCTGCAGCGAATACGACAACAGTATGTGTGGCCGGGAATGAAACAAGACGTCACCGCACACATTTAAGAGTGCGACAAATGTCAGCGAAATAAATCGGGAAAAAATACGAAGGTACCGATGGTCATAACAGACACACCGGACCGAGCGTTCGAAAAATGTGCTGTCGATATTGTAGGTCGCTTGACTGTTACAGAAAAAGGCAACAAATACATCCTGACTTTCCAGGATTTATTAACAAAATATAGTGCAGCAATTCCGTTAGAAAACCAAGAAGCCAAAACGGTAGCAAAGGCCCTCGTAACGGAAATCATTTGTAAATTTGGTGCCCCGTCCGAAATTCTTTCGGATCAAGGCACAAATTTTCTAAGCAACATATTTAAAGAAATGTGTGATCTCGTACAAATAAAAAAGTTGCAAACCACGGCATACACTCCGCAATCGAATGGAGCCCTGGAAAGATCCCATAGGACCCTTGCGGAATACCTGAAAAATGTTGTACGTGAGGATCAAAGGGACTGGGACAAATGGATACCATACGCCATGTTCACATATAATACCACGCCACACACGGCTACAGGTATTACACCGTATGAATTGGTATTCGGTAAAGAGGCTAAATTACCGACCGCGTTGCGAGAAATACCGAGAGCAACATATTCGTACGACGATTATGCAGCAGAATTACGTGAACGCCTGAGGGCGTCATGGCAACAGGCACAAGAAAAGCTGAAAAAAGGAAAGGAGAAATCGAAGCATCATTACGATCACACGGCCGGTAAAGTAGAGTACCGCCCGGGTGATAAAGTCCTCCTCTACGACGAGATCGTGAGGAGGGGCAAATCGGCCAAGCTTACCCCGAAATGGGTAGGGCCTTACACGGTCCGAAGCCGAGAGGCAGGCGAAACCTACCGTATCGGCCGCGGACGCAAAGAAACACGCGTACACGCGAACCGCCTAAAAAAATATATCACCCACTAGCCGTCTCCATGGCCAGCGGGTGGGCGGAGAAAGGGGGGCCGCGGCTCGACCGCACGAAGCCCCGTCATCAAAAAGAAAAAAGGAATATATATATATATCGCACAGGAAGTGCGGAAGACGAGAGCGCGCATAAAAAAAGGGGGAGACAAGAGAGAAAAATAATGTTTAATATTATAATCGAGGGAGGCCACAGAGGTTCTCCCGCAAGACGCCCTGAAAAGAGGAAGGGAAAAATAAAATGCACAATGCAAACACATATTTAAAAAGAAAGGAAGGCAATATATTGTTACAATATTATGTATATTATATATGTTAATTATATATATATTTTGTCGTTAAACGTCGTGTCAACCGAACACCCAAATGGGGTCCGGTTCCGACCCCGGGAAGGGAAAAAGGGCGGGCATCCACCACATGGTGGGCCGACTGAGCCACCAACCCTCCTCCAGGCTGTCATAGAAGAGCCGGCATAACCCGAACAAATCGGCCGGCTCCCAGCCCCACTCCATGGCCTCCACACTGTCGGGATCCTCGGCCCAGAGTCGTTGTAAATCAGCCCGGACCCGGGCGCGACGGCGGCGAACTCCGACAGCATGCTGAATAAACAGCCGCCGCCACCACCCTTTCGAGGAGGTACGCATCCGTATAGGAGCCCGAGCGGACTGAAAGGAAAAAAAAACAAAAAGAAAATACATGAATAGAAAGACAATTATTCCAAAGGAACGGAAAGGGAGGGGGAATTGCTCCACTTACGAGAACAAACTCGAGGCCATCCTCCTCAGCTCCGAAAACCACAGTTTCTCCCTCATACCGCGAGTAATCCATTGTAATTATCTAAGAAAAAGAGGGGGGGAAAGAAAAATAAAATCATAATAAAGAAAACGTGCAAAAAAGTTTATGCAAAGAGAGAAGGGAAGTATAAAAACTTACCGATAAATCGTTGTTTCCTGTCGAAAGTCGAAGTTACACTGAAAACGTCGCCGTTCAAGCACCGAACGAGCGACCCGATCAAAGCACGAAAACGCAGAATTGCAGAAAAAGAACGAACAATAAACTCAGGACTCAGCAACGAGCCCAAGTCGAAAGTCTTCAATGAAAAGAATTAAAGAATTCTAAAGATAAAATAATAGTCTTATATGTACATCTATAGAAATTCCCTATTAAAAAAAAAAAAAAAAAACGACCGATCCGAAGTATCTAACCACGCGAATCATTTTCGCAGGTTACTATCTCTGGCCCCAGGGTCGAGCTCAGGTGAAGCTGATACGCCGGAAAAATCATACCGGATAGAAAAGTTTACGGTCTCACCCGAAATTTTTTATGAAGAAATCGGGACCATGTCAATAATCCGCGAGGTGTGGAAACTAGCGGTAAAAATGGATCTAAATGGAATAGCGGAACAGGAAGCGCAGATCACCGAAGCTATGAAGAAAATAGTAGACCTATGCGCTCAAGACCTGCGGGCCAACTTACTCTGTCATATGGCGACAAAAACGACTCGCATGGTCGATAAAATCAACAACGAACTACAAGCCGCATACGACATAACAGGAATTAAAAAAAATCGTTATCGACGAGGCTTGATAGACGGATTAGGGGGAATAATAAAAGCAATCACAGGAAATATGGATGCACAAGACGCATCCGAAATCAGCAACGAAATAAACAAAATAAATAAAAAGCAAAAAACAGTAGAAGACGCCTTAAAGGGAAATGTGCAAATTTTGAACTCAACAATAGATCTTTTTAATCTATCATCAAACCGTTTGGAGGATAATCAGAAGGTGCTACAAGCTCTCGTGAAACAGATCGAACAACGGGTGGTCAACCAGTACAACGACCAAAACACCCGGCAACAATTGGATGAACGAAAAGCGGCTGTAAGCCTCATCGTAGAATCATTACTGAATGACGTACGACAAATAGTTAATTTTTTAATAGGACTCACGAGAGGAATGGTCAGCCCAAGCATACTATCTCCAAGACAATTGACAAATTATTTGACTGACGCTTTACCCAATTTGCCAATAGGGCATACGTTCCCTACCGCGATAAACTACGCGCAAATGCCAACATTATTGGAGTTGTCAGAAGTAGGCGCGTATAGTACGAAAACGTACATGGTACTTATAATAAAAATACCGTTAACTGGCACTGAGGAATATAAAATCAGCAAAGCCTATCCTCTGCCTGCCAAATTAAAAAATCATAGTTATCATTTTGTAGAAATAAAGAATGACCTTGTCGCGGTCGAAGCCACAAGAGAATCTTGCTTACACATAACAAAAAATGATTTATAAAACTGTAAGGCCGTAGCGTCACATTATTATTGCCGGCCAAAGCAAGCAGCGCGTCCCGCTCATACTTGCGCATCGTGCGAGGTGGCATTGTACATTGCACCTAAAGATAAATATGCGAATTGCGACCAAAGAGTTGCTCAGATACATAACACTCTAATTATTGCGTTAGAACGCCATGGTAGGTGGCTATACGTCGCACCGGAGCCCGAAACGCTTCTCATCCATTGCGGAAAACAACCAACCGCGCACGCGACCCTTACGGGTGCAGGGACTCCGGCTTTGGACGGAAAATGTTCCGTCACCGCCCCTAGTTTTAGACTAGAAACCGTCGGCGAAATAAGACAGAACGTATACGCCGATTTCCTACCGCAATATAATTTATCATTCTTGTCTACAGATATGAACATACTCGATCACACATCGACAAAAATTGTATTACCGCACGAAATCATTAACGATCCAAAAGAATTAAACAGGATCAGCGAACGCGTAAAAACATAAAGATTAAGTTAAACAAAGAGTCAAGCGATTCAAATACATATAAACATATAATAGGTAACTACTCGCTAAGCACAATCGCGCCGATAATACTCGGAATAGCCTATGTATGCTATTACCGCATAAAGCACGCAAGGAAACCTGTCCACGACGAGGACCACAACAGCGCCGAGCCGGCGCAACCAAGCGAAGCACAGTCAGCAAAAAGAAAGCTGCCCGTGCCCAAATTGACATTAAAAATCAAGCGAAACACATCAACAACAAGTTCCGTGTAAAATGTATTAAAATTATGTGAAAATTATTTTAAAGAAGAAATAATAGCTATATATATGGGATAATCACACGGGAACATGGATAAAGATTTGTAAACCGAAGGACCGACCATTAATGCAAAACAAATCCCAGGAGAGATTTGATCTTTTAAGGGGGAGGGATGTTGTGTCCGCAAACTTGTGCAATGCAAAAGTGAATTGCACTCTTGCGAAACTGCAAGAGTTCCACTCCACAGTTTGTTGCCCTCTCTGCGAGAGTTGCACTTTCGCCAAAATGCAAACGTCAAAAAGACACTTTGCGACACGTCCTGACCAAGCATCTTATGCTGCTTGATCTGGGGGCAAATTGCCACAATCAGAGTCGACAATTAAGAGAAGACACCAAGGAACAGGGAGTCCTTGGTTGGCTTTTGAACGGTTCGGTCCTAAGGTACGACCGACACACTGTAAATTCACTTATAAGACCAGCCCAGTAATAAACTTATATTCCTATTCAACGAACTTGAGTTCCAACTCTTAATTTCGCAACGATCCCAAAAATACCTATCCCGGGTTCTCGAGCCGGGGATACAACAATAGATATACACGTACCTGCATGCTTTAGGGACATATACGAGAGTCCCTGGAGTACCTCCTATAATAATTCCGCATGTCTATTTCCATGCATACTTTAGGGACATAAGTCCTCGAACTAACTTCGATGAATATATATATATATATATATATATACATACTCTAGTACCTCAGAGTCCTCATATACCATTCGTATACTCATATGCATACTTCGAAGGTATTAGTCCTCGGAATAACTTTAGTGAATATCTATACCTGTATAAATATATATATATACATATACGTACTCCATACGCTTCAGGGACATATAGCCGAGTCCCGGGGCAATAATTAATACATAGCTACTTTCATGCACACTTCGGGGACATAAGTCCTCAAAGTGACACACACAAATATACATATATATATATATATATATTCGGTACACTCCCGGGACATCCAAGAGAGTCTCCGGAGTACAAATAATAATATTAATATCTATGCTTACATGTATACTTCAGGGCCATTCACGAGTCCCCGAACTAGTATCCAACATATATATGTATATTCGTGTTGACCATAATACAATGGTCCTAGAAATAAGAAATATTGTTATATCTATATTATGTATATATTGGGGACGCGAGAGTCCTCGAATAACCCACGAAACTGTTCCCAAGCGGTCAGCTTCATCGCGAGTTTTCTCACAGACCTCCTCGGAGCTTGGTCACCACGTAGTCAGCACATCCTGCCGATAACGAAAAATATCCATTTCATTGCTCATGTACAACTCGAGAAAAATAACGTTATCAGTGCTAATATTCGGTTACATGGGGACCGAGCTCGAGAGCGAGGGTAATGACGCTAAGCCCTTTGTCTCCGAGACAAAGAGGGCGAGGATACATATTGCGCTCCGGGAGCTGGCCAGTCAGTTCCGTCCGGTCTCTCCAACAGCGCGCATCGCAGAGTCGACGCTCTGAAAACCGGTACATTTGTTATATTTTATTCTTTTCGAGTTTACCCCGGTCTCTTCGTTAGTGTAACCATAAGTCTCTGTAAAACCGGTATCAATTGGTTAATTCGTAATAAAAGTAAAAGGAAACATAACAAGTCAAACACTGCAACAAATAAATTTACGAAACATACATTATTGTCTTTATTGAATGTAACTACGTTTATTCACGTGTAAAATACACAATTGTTTATATCACAGTCGATTTCTTCGCGCTATTTAAATCACCCAAAATACGGCGACCGCGCGAAAGTGTAACATTTCCCGAGCAAATAATTAAAATACATTTGTCTCTCGTTCGTGCGTGTATACACGCAACGAACATCGTAGTGCATTTCTTTCTCTCAGTAGTGCATGCATCGTAGTGCATTTCTTTCTCTCTTTCTCTCTTCCTCTCGCTCACGCCATTTTCCCTAACGCACATATTCGTCTCACTCATAAAATCATACCTGTCCAAAATTGGACAAATCTCGAAGTGCTTTTTCATGAGGCTTGGGAAAGGTGACGCACGAACACGCTACATCCGCTGACTCGCCGTAATCTGGCAGGTTAGCGACTGGCACGGTTAACCCGGTGCTTAGTGTTCGGACGTCGATTTCCCTCGACCTTCATATTTGTGTTCGCGGCTGGCCGCCGATCGCCGTAACCGGGCGGGGGTGGGCCAGACTTAGCGAGTCGGCGGTGCCGTAATCTGGCACGCATTAGACTCGCTCAGCATACCAATTTTTATTTCATACTAATCTGTACCTATGCGTTAGACGAATACGTTTCCCGATAGATTCGCTCAACAAATAAAAAACCTCATCCGTCCAAAATCGGACGTATTGACAGGTATTTTCCGAGGAATTCGGAAGGTTTGCCGCACGAACCCGCCACACGCGCCGACCTGCCGTAATACGGTAGGTCAGCGACTGGCACGGTGACACCGGTGCTTATTGTTCGGGCGTCGGCTTCCGTTATTCTCAACAATTATTCTCGCGGCTGGCCGCCAATCGCCGTAACCGGGCGGAGGTGGAGCCAGACGTGGTGAGTCGACGGTGCCGAAACCTGGCACGTCTTGCACTGACCCAGCGGTTCATACAATTATAAAATCTATACATTTATATTCATATTTTGACGCGAATGTATCCCTCATAAATTAATCCAGTCCTCGTAGTCTCCGACTGCTCCCAAAAACAACGGCATCACCGGGCCATCGCATTCACACGATCACCGGGCATCCGTCTGGCCAACGACAGGTCGGGTCGAGCTGGAAGATCTTTGCGATTCCTGGACAAATTTGGTCACACGGTCGAATAGTTTTGACCCGCTACGCACCGCCGCTCTTTCTCACCAAGGTCAGCACAATTTTACGCTACTTTCTCATTTGCTTACCTGTCGCTCATGCGTCAAATTATACACCAACGACTTTACCAAGCGCCTATCCCAAGTGGGCACATTCCCGCTTAAACGTGGCGCTTTTCTTCTCCGACGGTAACTTAACGTCACGTAAGGCATATACGACTTAATCCATTATAATCCGTACGTACGTAGCACACTTCCCATTCGTAAATTCAAATCCTGCAAGGTAAATTAAAAGACGATTAATTATCGATTAAAAATGGGACCCACGACGTAACATGGGAGCGGTACGGGCCCGGAAGTGTGCGGACCAGAAAACCCGTTACAATATATATATATATATATATATTGTAACGTTTCACTTGCCCAGATGGGCATCCGTCACATTTGGCACGCAAATACCACACCAACTCCGCGATAATTGCGTGCGATGGCCTATGGTCGGACCAACCGGCCATGCCGCCGGTGGGGCAGGACGCTTGCCTTAAGCACACGGGGCGAGTCCGCGACACCTCGCAAGGAGCTCCGCCCACCGCGAGGAGCAAGACCACCGCGGACTCGCGGGAATCGCCGCCTTTAATCGTACTTCTCGCACCCGTACTCTGACCACTCCCATCAGATCAAGAGGGTGACCTTTATTCATCGCGACGCCTCTTCGCACCGCACGTGCGCCTCTTCGCACCGCACGTGCGCCTAATATCCCAGAGAGGAGCCATCGAGTATATTATCTCCCTCGAAATGAGTACAGTATGGAAACGTCCTCAAACTAACCAACGCAGTCAATCCCACCAACAGAGTGTTCCTCGGCGGCGTGATTTCCCACCAAGGTCTCCAGAATCGCGGGAGAAATGGAATTTCTCCTGACGGGCCTCAGGCTATTTAAGGGCGAGCACGAGCCGGAGCGGCACTCTGTCGCAAATTACTCAACATATTACGTGGAGTCACCGTCATCCGAGACCTCGGATCGCAGGATGGAGGCCTTGCTGCCGTAGCCCTGGTCCCATCCTAGGACGACCTCAGCTTCGGGTTAGATACTCTATTTCGTGGGAAGCCCCAGCATTGCGCTGGAAGTCCGACCTCGAAATAGAGTCGTCGTGGTGATTGCTAGTTAGGGAAAGGCAACGAACATCCGATTGATTGTCACTCCGACAATCAATCGCCAAACTACGCGTTTCTCCCACATAAAACTCGGAGTGTGCAGTCCGAGAAGTGCCGATCGCGCTTCGCTGCACGAGAGGAACTTCTACAACCAGCTTCTCTGGTTTTTCGTCCTCCTTGCTTGGCACCGAGGAGGTCAGCCGTCCCTTCCGGACGGCCCCGCTATGTGCACTCGGGGAGATTGATTCTACCTCGAGCCCGCGCATTATTTGAACGCTAGCTAACTAGCGCATGAGTTACACGGGTTGGCAACCGTGTGCTTTGTTGCACTTTGCAACCAGTGCCAACCGATTGTATCGCCATATTATAACCGATCTTAGTAAATTCACGGGCTATCGCATTCTGTTACAGAAGCGACCCCGAATCCGGCGTAACGCGTGCACGACGACGCTCGCGGTTTGTACGAGCGCGAGCGAGAGAGCGAACGAACGAGAATAAGAGAGCGCGTTCGAGAACCACGGGCGCGCGACGCCTCTCCCGACTATCTCCATCTTTGTCACTCTAAACACGACCGCGCTTCTCGCGACCTGCTCCACATCCCGGTAACCGTTGATACACCAAACTAATCACTCTCAAATCTCGGAACTAACAAGACTAACAAAATATGTGTTCATCCACCTAATTATATCAATACGACAATCCGAAACATCAAATGCCGATGATGACGGATTGAGACAGGCGTCTCTGAGACCCTCTTACCACTGAGGCATCTCCTAAAAACCTATCAAAAATCCTGTTCATCAAACCCGGCACATGCACGTACATCACCCTTCAGGAGGCTACGGGAACCCCAAATATCATCCTTCGGCAGAATATTCGCCGTACTAGCTCGTTTTCCTCAATCGAAGAGGAAATACAAAAAAAAAGCTTTCGCTGAGAAAAGCGAAACGTTTTACTCTGTCGCAAATTATTCAACATATTACGTGGAGTCACCGTCATCCGAGACCTCGGATCGCAGGATGGAGGCCTTGCTGCCGTAGCCCTGGTCCCATCCTAGAACGACCTCAGCTTCGGGTTAGATACTCTATTTCTTGGGAAGCCCCAGCATTGCGCTGGAAGTCCGACCTCGAAATAGAGTCGTCGTGGTGATTGCTAGTTAGGGAAAGGCAACGAACATCCGATTGATTGTCACTCAGACAATCAATCGCCAAACTACGCGTTTCTCCCACATAAAACTCGGAGTGTGCAGTCCGAGAAGCGCCGATCGCGCTTCGCTGCACGAGAGGAACTTCTACAACCAGCTTCTCTGGTTTTTCGTCCTCCTTGCTTGGCACCGAGGAGGTCAGCCGTCCCTTCCGGACGGCCCCGCTATGCGCACTCTAGGGGATTGAATCCGCCTCGAGCAAGCGCATTATTTGTACGCTAGCTCTCTAGCGCGTGAGTATCACGGGTTGGCAACCGTGTACTTCGTTGCACTTTGCAACCAGTGCCAACCGATTGTACCGCCATATAATAACCGATCCCAGTAAATTCACGGGCGATCGCATCTGTTACAGAAGCGACCCCGCATCCGGCGTAACGCGTGGACGACGACGCTCGCGGGTTGTGCGAGCGCGAGCGAGAGAGCGAACGAACGAGAATAAGAGAGCGCGCTCGAGAGACACGTGCGTGCGACACCTCTCCCGACTATCTCCATCTCTGTCCCTCTAAACACGACCGCGATTCTCGCGACCTGCTCCGCATCCCGGTAAACGTCGATACCTCAATTAAAGAATCTCAAATCATGGAATTAACAAGACTAACACTCTCTTGCTATTTTTATCTGCCTTATTTAATACAAAAATCCGAAACATCAAATGCCGATGATGACGGATTCTGACAGGTGTCCCTGAGACCCTCAAAACCACTGAGGCATCTTCCAAAATACCTTCAAAATCCCGATCATAAATTCCGGCCCACGTTACGTACATCGCCCTTCAGGAGGCTACGGGAAACCCAAAAATTCCATCCTTCGGCCGAATATTCGCCGTTGAATATCGTTTTCGTCGTAATCTCACGAACGAACGGGGAAAACGAATAAAACCCTTCGCGGCAAAACGCGAAACGTTGCATTGGCGCCCAACGTGGGGCCCGAAAGCCGTATAAAATTTCCTGAAAATGTACAAACGACCGATCGTATTAACCCACGCTCCAACTAAATTATGAAATAGATAGTTAGGCGTGGCAATCACCACTAGCTCGTATAGCCAGCGTACGCTGAGAAAATTCCTATTTCAGGTCTTTTGTAATAAGAGAAAACATACAACGAGAAGCGAGCACTCGCACACGGTGCATGCTCGTTCTCTCTCAGGGAAGCCGAGTAAAAATCTCGAGCGAAAGTACGAGACAATAATAGTCTCAACATCTCACAAAGACGAGGCATACGAGAAGCGAGTATCCACACATGGTGCTTGCTCGCTCTCTCTTGCGGGAGAGGAAATAATATTCCGCAGCAAAGACGAATATTTCGTCTATCTCTCTCTCGCCAAGCAAAATTCAAACGCGCAATCTCGAGACAAAGGCCTACAATTTGGCAAGGCCACGCGATTCCCAAGCGGCAAGCGAGAGCAAGAAAAAAAAAACTTTTTTCCGTCGCGCGCTCGGTGCGGGGATTAGCGAGGCCTCGAGCTCGACTCGAAGTTTCAGAAAAAAAAAATAATAACACTAAGCCCCGAGTCTCAGCTCGAGCATTGCGCAAGGCTGCGAGAGCGTCGTAAGTACCTAACGAGTATTTACCACGGAGAGACGAATATTCGCCGCAATTTAACGAACGTACTACTCGGTGCGCGAGGAGTACCTCCCCTCTTCCCACACCGAGCCTTGGCGCGCCGAAATGAGCGAGGCCCGGAAGGGGAATCCTCATCAGGAGGGGCGGGCGCTAAACCTCCCGCCCCGTGCCGCTATAGACTCGGCCCTCGCGACCGGCCTACCCACCGAACCCGACGCCCTCGCAAATGCGAGGAGCAAGCCGCGGGGAGGTGAGAGGGGGACGCGCCGCAGGGACGACGGTGCCGGGAAAGGAATGAGGGGTCTTCCCGCTTGGAACCCCGATATTTCTGACCCGCCAACTTAGACGATAACACTCGTTCAATTCCGGAACATCAACCATCAATGTCGGCCATCAAAGAACTGATGTCCAACATACAACGGCGAGTCGATGACGACGCACAGGCAGCCAAGTCACCGCGATAGCCTTAGACCTCTTCAAGAATCATCAGGCTTCAGACGTGTCCCACACTACCATTATCTAGAACCACCGTCACAGGAGCAACGCGGGGACGAGCTACTCCTGTCACCAAGCAAATATACGCGGAGATCGAAGTCCGCTCAATAAAAATCTCACACACCATCCTGATTGTTCCCAATCTTACAAGCCCGTGCATCTTAGGGATAGACTTCCTCGTGAGAACACGGTCAGAATAGACCTGGGACAATACCACATAACTCTCGACAGCAGGGAGGATGATAGGGCCCATCATTCCATACCCCTGCAAGCCACCAATCTTGACACGGATATCTCCGATCGAGGAGCAATCCCCGACTCCGAGGAAGTCACGGATCTAGAACTAGACCTAAAGTTCTCTGAAACTACCGGCCTTGTAAACCTCGAGAAGGAAGCCCTAAGGAACCTTCTCGAAAACCACAAACAGGTCTTTAATAAAAGACCTGGGTTGCTCCGATCGTACCAACACGTGCTGAAAGTAAAGCAGCACGAACCCTTCAAGGCAATGAGTTACCCCGTACCCGCAGCCTACCGCTCGGCGGTAGATAAGGAAATCCGGGTGCTCATACAACAAAAAATAATTCGGCGCTCGAAGAGGCAGTACAGCAGCCCACTCCTGATATCCCGGAAAAGGGATGGCGGAGTCAGGCTCTGCCTGGACGCGAGAAGAATAAACCAGATATTAGTACCGGACCATGAACGCATGGAGACCGCGGAGGAACGATTCCAGGAATGCCGAAGCGTGTCGTTCCTGTCCACTCTCGACATGCGTGCCAGTTTCTGGCAGGTCCCTCTACACCCGGAATCAAGGAAGCATACCGCGTTTTCTCATCGTGAGAAAGTATACGAGTTCCGCGTGACGCCCTTTGGTCTCTCCACCAGCACAGCAAGTCTGGTGAGAGGACTCGAGAAAGTCCTTCAAGGGCTTCACGACGTGATCAACTTCGTGGATGACATACTATGCACCTCTGAGACTTTGAGGAACACCTCTCAAGCCTCGAGGAGCTGTTCCGAAGGTTTTTGGAACATGGGTTGACGCTCAGCCCAGAAAAATCTCATTTTTTCAAAAAAGAGACCAACTTTCTGGGGCATATCCTGTCGCGAGACGGAACAAGACGTGATCCTAACGAGGTGGAGGCCATTCAAGCCTTTCCCCCACTCGTCCCGTCCCTGTCCTTACAACAGAGACGGGACCACTCTACCCGTCCCTGTTCTCACAACAGAGACGGCATCAACCTTCCTGTCCCTGTCCTTACAACAGAGACGGGACCACTCTACCCGTCCCTGTCCTTACAACAGAGACGGCATCACTCCTCCCGTCTCTGTCCTTACAACAGAGACGGCACCAAGGGCACATCCTGTCACGGGATGGCATAGGATCCGACCCAGTGGACACCCGCCATCGAGGACCACGACACATCACGGACGAATCAACTCCAACCAGCGCCCTGCGAGGACCCTGCCATCGAGGAGGCGTGCACCCGCAAGAGTGCACGGGGTCATCGTGTTACGGGGAAGAGGTAACAAGGTCGTAGCGCACCGGGGAAGAGACTCCGACCTTGGAGGGACCATGTAACGTTTCACTTGCCCAGATGGGCATCCGTCACATTTGGCACGCAAATACCACACCAACTCCGCGATAATTGCGTGCGATGGCCTATGGTCGGACCAACCGGCCATGCCGCCGGTGGGGCAGGACGCTTGCCTTAAGCACACGGGGCGAGTCCGCGACACCTCGCAAGGAGCTCCGCCCACCGCGAGGAGCAAGACCACCGCGGACTCGCGAGAATCGCCGCCTTTAATCGTACATCTCGCACCCGTACTCTGACCACTCCCATCAGAACAAGAGCGTGACCTATATTCATCGCGACGCCTCTTCGCACCGCACGTGCGCCTAATATCCCAGAGAGGAGCCATCGAGTATATTATCTCCCTCGAAATGAGTACAGTATGGAAACGTCCTCAAACTAACCAACGCAGTCAATCCCACCAACAGAGTGTTCCTCGGCGGCGTGATTTCCCACCTTAGTCTCCAGAATCGCGGGAGAAATGGAATTTCTCCTGACGGGCCTCGGGCTATTTAAGGGCGAGCACGAGTCGGAGCAGCACTCTGTCGCAAATTATTCAACATATTACGTGGAGTCACCGTCATCCGAGACCTCGGATCGCAGGATGGAGGCCCTGCTGCCGTAGCCCTGGTCCCATCCTAGAACGACCTCAGCTTCGGGTTAGATACTCTATTTCTTGGGAAGCCCCAGCATTGCGCTGGAAGTCCGACCTCGAAATAGAGTCGTCGTGGTGATTGCTAGTTAGGGAAAGGCAACGAACATCCGATTGATTGTCACTCAGACAATCAATCGCCAAACTACGCGTTTCTCCCACATAAAACTCGGAGTGTGCAGTCCGAGAAGCGCCGATCGCGCTTCGCTGCACGAGAGGAACTTCTACAACCAGCTTCTCTGGTTTTTCGTCCTCCTTGCTTGGCACCGAGGAGGTCAGCCGTCCCTTCCGGACGGCCCCGCTATGCGCACTCTAGGGGATTGAATCCGCCTCGAGCAAGCGCATTATTTGTACGCTAGCTCTCTAGCGCGTGAGTATCACGGGTTGGCAACCGTGTACTTCGTTGCACTTTGCAACCAGTGCCAACCGATTGTACCGCCATATAATAACCGATCCCAGTAAATTCACGGGCGATCGCATCTGTTACAGAAGCGACCCCGCATCCGGCGTAACGCGTGGACGACGACGCTCGCGGGTTGTGCGAGCGCGAGCGAG
This sequence comes from Ophion obscuratus, assembly GCA_964007375.1. NCBI lineage: Eukaryota > Metazoa > Arthropoda > Insecta > Hymenoptera > Ichneumonidae > Ophion > Ophion obscuratus. The sequence continues at coordinate 20,297,778 of OZ023316.1, forward strand.
AGAGCGAACGAACGAGAATAAGAGAGCGCGCTCGAGAGACACGTGCGTGCGACACCTCTCCCGACTATCTCCATCTCTGTCCCTCTAAACACGACCGCGATTCTCGCGACCTGCTCCGCATCCCGGTAAACGTCGATACCTCAATTAAAGAATCTCAAATCATGGAATTAACAAGACTAACACTCTCTTGCTATTTTTATCTGCCTTATTTAATACAAAAATCCGAAACATCAAATGCCGATGATGACGGATTCTGACAGGTGTCCCTGAGACCCTCAAAACCACTGAGGCATCTTCCAAAATACCTTCAAAATCCCGATCATAAATTCCGGCCCACGTTACGTACATCGCCCTTCAGGAGGCTACGGGAAACCCAAAAATTCCATCCTTCGGCCGAATATTCGCCGTTGAATATCGTTTTCGTCGTAATCTCACGAACGAACGGGGAAAACGAATAAAACCCTTCGCGGCAAAACGCGAAACGTTTCATTTGTACATATATATATTGTGACGTGATTTTTTGAGCCACGTCACAGAAATGCTACCGATAATCAAGAGATGCTCTCGATGCCCGGGTTGCGACCCATCCGTCTGTGTTAAGGGGCCTTTCTCTAGAATGGTTGTGTTGTTACGTTTGAGGTTTTGGGTTGAGTTTTCGTTTGGGTTAGGTTGGCGTGCGGAACTCGGTCGAGCGGCGTGTGGCTCGACGTACTGAGCAATCCCGACCGAGGAATGCACCCAGTGAGGCCTCTCGGGGAATCGGTGCACGCCCGGCTGAAACGCCGGCGCCCCACCGTAGTGGTGCATCGTGCTGGAGAGCGGGCCGTTTGGGTTACGGGCGGAGGCTGGAGGCCTCCGCGCCGCGCTTCTGGAGAGAAGCTTTGCGAGAAGCTTTGCCCGCTTTCGCACGGTGACCCGGGGATGCGATTCTCGAGAGCCTCCATGTTACCGATGAGAAAAGGTCCTGATTTGTTACCGTTCCGTTTTCGGGGTAACTCGGGCAGAAAATATAGATTCCGAAAGGAATATTCTATTGGAATATTCCAGTTCCCGAAATAATATTTCAGCTCTCGATATTATACGAGATAAAGTTCTCGCTTGAACCAGCGATTTCGCATGGTCCGATGCCGCGAGCGTGTTGACATTTTTTCTGTTAACGCGCTCTGTCTCGCTCTCGCATAATCCCTCGTGCGCCGGTCTTGGTCGCGCGAGGTAAACAGTGTTGCTAACGAATCTTCGCGTGAGACGGTTGTCTCTAAAATCGCGATCGCTCCCGATTTTTCGGCTATCGTAACAGAGTCGCTACCGAACCTTGGCGTGAGACGGTTGTCTCCGAGATCGCGATCGCTCCCGATTTTGAGTGGTCGTCGATCAGACGCCGCGATGGAGAGACGTGTCGTGTCTCTCTCGCGCCTGTGACGTCGCGCTCTCGTTCCCGCGTAAGAGGCACGTCGTCGTGCTCTCTCGCTCCCGTGCGTATATCGTTCGCGTGCAGTTCGTGTCCGCGTTGAGTGCGTCTACGTAAAAAGTTCCCGGGTGGTTACTCCACCGGTTCCCGCACTATCAAAAATAAAACAATTATTTTGTTTTATTAGTGACGTACCGTCATCGCGATAGTGACAGATCCCGCGCTCGCTCACGCTACTCCCCGGTGAATCCCGACCCCTCTACCATATCCCACAGCCTGAGCGGCCGTGCTTTACCGCAACCGTTCGTTCCCGTGTAAGTGCATCCAGTTTAGTCCGGTTATACGATTCCGGCGACACAAAAATCGAGGAGGCCTCCAGACTCCGAACCCGGTTAGGATTCCGGGATAACAAAAATCAAGGAGAGCTCCAGTCTCCGCCTGGTGGGTCGGGTTTGATCACCCCGACCCCAGTTTAGTCCGGTTGAGAAATCCGGCGAAACAAAATTCTCTGGCGCCCCGGGTATTGCGGATGCACGCACACGGGAGGAACGGCCGAAGGTGACGGTTTCTCGCACCAGATCCCGATTTGAGTTCTCGTTCAGTTCTCGTTTCCGGTTAGAGAAATATCTCCCGTCACAATATATATAATATATATCTATATATCTATATATATATATATATATATATATATATAGTAACGCGTCGAAATGTCGTTACAATATATTTCTTTGTTCGACACTCGATCAGGGAATACATTAATTGAGACTCGGTATTTTGGTGGTAATTTACAATAAGAAATTATTTATACAATTTTATAGATGCAACACAATGTTATTGAACGCCGGGTATAAGTGTAATGTGTTGTTTGTGTTGTTTTCATGTAATTCGTCCCTAATTAACGCGTCGATTGATAAAGATCCGCGGAGTTACCCGAGTGGTAACGTTCTCGAGCGCGGCCGGTATCGATTACCGTGCTTCGGTAACTGTAACCCCTTCCTTGCCGATGCTCGAGGCGCGATGGATCGTGACGCGGTAGGTCGCGGCGCGCGGGCTCGTCACGGTCGCTGCCCGCGTTTTGTTTACAAGCTCGGCATACGCGTGCCTTCTGATGCTCGCCCGGGTCCGTTTTTTTGTCTGTTTCTTGCCTTTTCTAATTTGATTATGACAATTGGAATATCGGTGTGTTCGCGGATATGTGTGTGTGTGTGTGTGTGTGTGTGTGTGTGTGTGTGTGTGTGTGTGTGTGTGTGTGTGTGTGTGTGTGTGTGTGTGTGTGTGTGTGTGTGTGTGTGTGTGTGTGTGTGTGTGTGTGTGTGTGTGTGTGTGTGTGTGTGTGTGTGTGTGTGTGTGTGTGTGTGTGTGTGTGTGTGTGTGTGTGTGTGTGTGTGTGTGTGTGTGTGTGTGTGTGTGTGTGTGTGTGTGTGTGTGTGTGTGTGTGTGTGTGTGTGTGTGTGTGTGTGTGTGTATGATTTCGCACCTCCGGTCCCTTTATTTTCTGCTGATACTATTTGTCGATGTAACTTTCAATAAATCGCTCCCTTTTGCCACTAATTAATTATACAATATTCCATTTTATTTTACTTCGTTTTTCTTGATCCGCGGGTCGGTATTTGCGAGAGGTTCCCTATTTTTACCTAACTAAATTTCTTTTTGTATGCTTTTCCCTAGTATTCCTCTCGTGCTCCCTCTCCCTTGAACCAATAATCGTGCGAAGTTTCATAAATCAATTATTTCTTTTCTTTTTATTGGCTTCTTCCTACTTTTCTGATTTGATACTCTTTTGGCTCCTTTCAGGTTCCCTTCCTCTTTCTTTCCTTCTTAAACACTTTCCGTACCCTTAAGGGCTGGTATTCGCGTCACGGAGTAATCGTCCAATTCACGGAATATGAAAGTGCTTTTTGTAAGTCGACGCCTCCACTCGTTCCGTTGTCTCGGTTTTCGTCAGTAACACTTTCTCTACCCTTAAGGGCTGATATTCGCGTCACCTCATACTTCCCGATTCTTCAGAGCCAGAAGAGGAGGAGTGCCTTCCTTCCAAAATTCTCGTCCTTATATACTCAGATTTTACCGCTTTTTTCAATCCCCTTCTCTTACTTATCCCCTAATTGCCCTAATTGGCTTTATTGTTGACTTTTTTCTCCTTTCTTAAATAAATTTTACTTCTTCTCTGTTTTTGTGTACAGTAGAACCTCGATTATCCGGACTAGTCTCGGTCCCAATTAGCTCGGATAATCAAAAGTTCAGATAATCGAAACGTGGGTTTTTGGGACGAGATCAGAAACAACATTGTTGTTTATGATCTCGTCCCAAAAAACCCACATTTCGATTAACCGAACTTTTATTTATCCGAACTAATTGGGACCGAAACTAGTTCGGATAATCGACGTTCTACTGTATTTCCCTTTGTTTTCTTTTTCCTGTCTCCCTCCTCGTTTGGCTGTTCTGCCTTTGACTTACCCCTTCCCTTCCCCTTTGTTATTGTTAACCTTTTAATTGGATTAGCTTCCCTGTACTGGTCCGTTATTCCCCCCCTTCCCCTACTCGTATCATGACGTCGATTGGCGTCTGGCTGCATGGTGGGGGTTATTTATTCCTGAGACGGACCTTTACGTCTCAATACACACACACACACACACACACACACACACACACACACACACACACACACACACACACACACACACACACACACACACACACACAGACACACACACACACACACACATACATACTCCATACGCTTCAGGGACATATACCCGAGTCCCGAGGCAATATTCAATACATATCTACTTTCATGCACACTTCGGGGACATAAGTCCTCAAAGTGACACACACAAATATACGTATATATACACTCGGTAAACTCCTGGGACATCCAAGAGAGTCTCCGGAGACCAAACAACAATATTGATACCTTTACTTACATGGGTATTTCGGGGTCATTCACGAGTCCCCGAACTAGTATCCAACATATATATATGTATATTCGTGGTCCTAGCAATGGTCCTAGAAATAAGAAATATTGTTATATCTATTGAGACGTACAGATCCGTCTCAGGCGCCATACCCCCACCACAAATTCAAACAAACCGACCCATTATGAGAGTAGGGGTGGGGGAATAATAAATCATAACAACTCAAGTGGACACGTACGACCTTTAAGGACACAAGTAAACACAAACAGTCAAACGTATAAAAAGTTAGAGAGAGAGAGAGAGAAAAAGAAAAACAGAAAATTAACAAAAAACAGTAGAAAAAGGTAACGATAGGTAATAAGTAAGGGAAGGGGAAAAGTCGTTGGAAAGAAAACAAAGAAAGTAACCAAAAAAAACAAAAGAAGCATAAATTTATTTAAATATAAAAAAAGTTAACAATAAAGGGGATGATGGGTAATTGGCAAGGAAAGAGGAACAATAAACAATAAAATATGGGTATAAAAGAGGACATTTGGAGGAAAGTCACTTATTCTTCTTCTTCTTTGTGGATCAAACAGTACCGCTCAGCAGAGTACTGCCCTCTAGGAGGGGAAAAGCTGAATGAGGGGAGCCTTGAAAAACAAGAAAAGAAAGAAGGCGCTATTATACAGTTAGACTTTTTATGTGGATTAAATAGTACCATTCAGCAGAATACCACCTTCTAGGAGGGGAAAAGCTGAAACAGGGGACCCTTAAGAAACTTAAAAAGTTAGGACATAGTTTTATATCAATAAATACGGAAACAATAACCGGGATAAGAATAAGAAAAGAGAGGACTGAAAACATTAAGAATAAACGACGGACTAATAAATTAGGAAAGGATAGATAGAAAATTAGTATTAGGAGAATAGAAATTGCGAGGAAGTATCAAAAATACCAGGCGACAATACACACACACGCATACACATACACCTGTAAAACACAAAATATCCGCAAGGGCTCCCGAAAGTATCAGAAGAACCTGAAGGACAGAGAAACGCGTCGCGAATTCCAGGCGCCACAGGCGAGTGCGCGCCGCACGACCCCACGCCGCGAATAATAGTACGATAGGAGAGGGGGATGAGAATTACCAACCGACGGTAAAGTGATCGCGTTCAAGGACATTTATCATCCGAGCGAGTCCGCAACTCGAGTATTGTACCAACCGAGACGCGATACATCAAAACACACAAAATACACTTTGGCGGCACAAACAACATACCACACTTGTCCACAGGAATCTTTTAATATTATATCGAGTCAGAAATATTGAATAAATGTCATTTTATTACCAAATACCTCCAAAACAAACTTTAACTAATTTCTTCCCTGATGAAGTCCTGAACAAATAAAATGTATTGTAACACATTTCGACCCGTTACGTTTGGCGCCCAACGTGGGGCTCGATCACAAGAAAGAAAAACTCGTAGGAGGTATTAATAATAAATATGGCGCAGGCAAATACTGAGACGTCCCTCAATTGGGAATCAACTACGGCGGAGGGTTAATAGAGGAAGCCCGGCAAAGAGATCGGCAAAATATTGGGCGACTATCAGAGATAGGACCAGCACCGACAACGAACGAAGAAACTTTTGACATCAGTCAAAGTAGAGGCAATACCGAGGTAATCATCGAGGACAATGAAACTGAGCACAGCGCAACCACTTTAGCTCTCATAAAACCCATGAACAGCATACGCAACGAGCAGCGTAGGTTCCGCCTTATCACCCAGACGGAAATTAAGCAACAAGACGGCCACTGCATCATACGGATCTGTCAGCTGAACGAGGAAATTACCAAAAAGATGGCAAACGACATGAACAAAATCGAGGAACGCACGGAACGGAAAATCGCGATTGCTCAGAAAATGATCGAGCAAAGTCACGAAGAAACTCAAAAAGAGACTAGCGAGAAAATCGAAGATTTTGATACCCGAGTGGAAGCCATTAGAAGGACAATATCCCAGCTTCAGCATTCATCAAAGGAGGTGGGAGAAGTAGTTACGGATCACTCTAAACGAATTACGGCATGTGAGAAGAACATTCAGGCCCAAAATTCAGCCACCAGATGTAATACGACGTGGACAGCAGGGCTTGATGTCAGTCGTATGCAGCAAAACAAAAGCCACCAACATACAACGGCGGTGGAAAAGAACGACCAATGAGGTTTCTGAAGGACTTCAGGGAATTCTGGCGAATTACCCGAAACACCGGTCTTCATTATCTCATCAGCCAGTCACTCCAGGATACGGCCAAGGATTGGTGGAAAATCATTGAAGAAAGGTTCCAGTCAATTGAGGAATTCGAAGAAAAATTCCGAGCACGTTATTGGAGCCAAGAAATCCAAGATAAGGTACGAAGAAATCTCGACTTTGGAGCATATGAGTGGGACGGGCATCGAATGACCCGGACCAAATATGCCACCCAAATCTTTGGAAACGCAAAAGACTTAAGCCAAGGTCCGACGGAGGAACAAATCGTCAGGAAATTGGCAAACCATTTCGACGAGGCGGTTAGGATGGCAGTACGGGTCAGTGGTATAAAAACGATTGATGCCTTCCTGGAGCTTTTGGAGAGTATGGATGGAGCGGAACCTCTGATTGCTAGAAGATCCTTTCCGCGGGGGCATGAGACCAGGAATTCGAAATGGCAGCAAAACAACCAGTGGAAGAACCAACAGTTTGGGGCATTCGGGGGACCACGCCCAATGGGACCAAGCCCGCAATGGAGACCAGAATACCCACAAGATTCGGGGCCACGACCACTATTCCAAGGTCAACAGCAATGGGGTGGGGGATATGGGACAGCTAACGCAGAACCAGGGCCGTGGATGCAGCGCGGATATGGGAATACAAGATCCCCTCTGAACCCAGCAGTAGCACCATGGAATCCGAATCAGTCCGGGGGACCAGCGACCATGAACATGCTGATCAGACGTCAACAGGAGTCACAGGCATCGCCAACACAAATTGGGCAACCCGCCGGACAACAACAGAACCAGGGAAACTGCTGAACGTTGCGCCCGAATCGATGGCAATCACCACGGTGAATGAAACATCACGACGTGCAACGGACGATGAAGAAATCCAGGAGGCCATGGAGGAAGCATGTCAACGGATGAAGAGAAACCTGAAGAAGAGGGAAAAAATGAAGAAGAAATGGCACATTCAAAACGAGATGGAAGAGCAAGATGCCGAGCAAATCATTAAACTAGCAATGATCAGAATTCTTGATAATAAACGAATTCGCGCACAGAACGGCAAGCGAACAAAAAGACCAACGAAACAACGAGAAGGAACGAGCAAAAGTCTCTCCCTGTTACAAGAATCCCTCAAACAAATCGAGGAACAGCCGAGGAATCAGCACCCAATCGCAGAGATTACCGCCGGGAGAAGCACCCACGAAATCATGAAGAAAAATGAGTCTATGGGAGCCTTCGCGAGCAATTTATACGATCCGTCACGCGAATTCGTCATCGAGGAAGAAGGACAGAGGGCACCCCGGCAAGCAGTTCATCCAAAATGTTCAAGCATATCGGTCAGCGACAAAGGAAACCCAGTGGGAATCCAGACCAACAGTGGCAGCGAGATAACATGCCCTTCCGAAAAATTCCACCAGCAACATTTCGAGGGACTTAAACCGCGCCCGATGCGGCCAGTCACGGAAATCATAGCCGCGGTCATATTCGGAGGAAAAACCGGACAAAGACCAAGGTGGCAACGTTGCCGACAACGGCAACGTGGCGGAGGGTTTTCTGGCCAGACCTGAGCCTGAAAGACAAGAAAAACGGGAACATCAACGCAGACGACGTCCGCGTAGCAGAGGGTATCTGACGGGACATGGCCATGAAAGACGACGAGGGAAGAGGGGCTGGCAACGTCGACAACGGCATCGTGGCGGAGTGTTTCTGGCCAGACCTGGGCCTGAAAGACGTCGAGGGAAGAGGGGATGGCAACGTCGACAACGACAGAACGGCAGAGCGTTTCTGGCTAGACCTGGGCCTGAAAGACGTCGCGGAAAGAGGGGACGGCAGCGCCAACGACATTCGCATAGCAGAGCGTTTCTCGCGCTACTAGGGCGTGGCAGGCGGCAAAGAAACGGGGGACGGCGACGACGACGACAACAGCGAGGCCGGGCGCATTGGCATGAGATGGATCTGGGAGACGACGATGATGAAGACGATGAAAATAGCGATAAACGAGTAAATAAATGAACAGAACAAAATAAAAACAAACATTATGATGACATAATTAAGAGCGAACGTTTAGCATTAAGGGGGAGAAATAAAGATTTATAGGCAGCAGCGCGGTAGAACGTAAAATAAATAAGCGAGTTAAAATTTAAAAAAGGGGGATAGGCGCAGAGTAGGTTTAGGAATACATTTTTTTGTGACCCTTCATGATTTGGATGGCTGAAAAGCAATCCAAAACATAAAGAGCCACGGGGGACAATGAGTCGTACCGGTCCGTCTCAGGCGCCATACCCCCACCACAAATTCAAACAAACCGACCCATTATGAGAGTAGGAGAGCGGGAATAATAAATCATAACAACTCAAGTGGACAGGTACGACCTTTAAGTACACAACTGAACACAAACAATCAAACGTATAAAAAGTTAGAGAGAGAGAAAAAGAAAAACAGAAAATAAACAAAAACAGTAGAAAAAGGTAACGGTAGGTGATAAGTAAGGGAAGGGGAAAAGTCGTTGGAAATAAAACAGAGAAAGTAACAAAAAAAACAAAGGAAGCATAAATTTATTTAAATATAAAAAAGTTAACAATAAAGGGGATGATGGGTAATTGGCAAGGGAAGGGGAACAATAAACAATAAAATATGGGTATAAAAGAGGAGGACATTTGGAGGAACGTCACTTCTTCTTCTTCTTCTTTGTGGATCAAACAGAACCGCTCAGCAGAGTACCGCCTTCTAGGAGGGGAAAAGCTGAATGAGGGGAGCCTTGAAAAACAAGAAAAGAAAGAAGTCGCTATCATAGTTAGACTTTTTATGTGGATTAAATAGTACCGCTCAGCAGAGTACCACCTTCTAGGAGGGGAAAAGTTGAAAGAGGGGACCCTTAAGAAACTTAAAAAGTTAGGACATAGTTTTTTATCAATAAATACGGAAACAATAACCGGGATGAGAATAAGAAAAGAGAGGACTGAAAACCTTAAAAATAAACGAAGGAGTAATAAATTACGAAAGATAGATAGAAAATTAGTATTAGGAGAATAGAAATTGCGAGGAGGTATCAAAAATACCAGGCGACAATACACACACACACATACACATACACCTGTAAAACACAAAATATCTGCAAGGGCTCCCGAAAGTATCAGGAGAACCTGAAGGTCAGAGAAACGCGTTGCGAATTCCAAGCGCCACAGGCGAGTGCGCGCCGCACGACCCCACGCCGCGAATAATAGTACGACAGGAGAGGGGGATGAGAATTACCAACCGACGGTAAAGTGATCGCGTTCAAGCACATTTATCATCCGAGCGAGTCCGCAACTCAAGTATTGTACCGACCGAGACGCGATACATCAAAACACATAAAATACACTTTAGCGACACAAACAATATACCACACTTGTACACAGGAATCTTTTAACATTATATCGAGTAAGAAATATTGAATAAATGTCATTTTATTACCAAATACCTCCAAAAAAAGAGTTTAAACTAATTTCTTCCCTGATCGAGTCCGGAACAAATAAAATTTATTGTAACAAATTTCGACCCTTTACACTATATTATGTATACATCGGGGACGCGAGAGTCCTCGAATAACCCGCGAAACTGTTCCCAAGCAGTCAACTTCATCGCAAGTTCTCTCACAGACCTCCTCGGAGCTTGGTCACCACGTAATTAGCACATCCTGCCGATAACGAAAAATATTCATTTCATTGCTCATGTATACCTCGAGAAAAATAACGTTATCAGCGCTAATATTCGGTTACATGGGGACCGAGCTCGAGAGCGAGGGTAATGACGCCAAGCCCTTTGTCTCAGAAACAAAGAGGGCGAGGATACATATTGCGCTCCAGGAGCCGGCCAGTCAGTTCCGTCCGGTCTCTCCAACAGCGCGCATCGCAGAGTCGACGCTCTGAAAACCGGTACATTTATTTCATCTTATATTATTTTTCGAGTTTACCTCGGTCTCTTCGTCAGTGTAACTACAAGTCTCTGTAAAACCGGTATTAATGGTTTAAATGATAATAAAAGTAAAAAGGAAACATAACAAGTGAACACTGCAACAAATAAATTTACGAAACATATATTATTCTCTTTATTGAATGTAACTACGCTTATTTACGTGTAAAATACACAATTGTTTTTATCACCTTTGATTTCTTCGCGCTATTAAAATTACGCAAAATACGGCGACCGCGAAAAAGTGTTACATTTTCCGAGCAAATAATTAAAATATATTTGTCTCTCGTTCGTGCGTGTAAACACGCAATGAACAAATCATCGTAGCGCATTTCTTTCTCTCACTCTCTCTCTCTCTCTCTCTCTCTCTCTCTCTCTCTCTCTCTCTCTCTCTCTCTCTCTCTCTCTCTCTCTCTCTCTCTTCCTCTCGCTCACGCCATTTTTCCTAACGCACGTATTCATCTCACCCATTAAACCATTCTTGTCCAAAATTGGACAAAGCTCGAAGTGCTTTTTACGAAGCTTGAAACGTTAACGCACGTACACGCCACATCCGCTGACTCGCCGTAATCTGGCAGTAAATGTCCCGGAACATTCGCTCAACAAATAAAAAAAACCTCATCCGTCCAAAATCGGACGTATACCGAGGGTATTTTCCTAGGAATTCGGAAGGTTTGCCGCACGATACGTCACACGCGCCGACCTGCCGTAATTCGGGAGGTCAGCGACTGGCACGGTCACACCGGGGCTTAGTGTTCGGGCGCCAGCTTCCGTTATTCTCAGCATTTGTTCTCGCGGCTGGCCGCCAATCGCCGTAACCGGGCCGAGGTGGAGCCAGACGTAGTGAGTCAACGGTGCCGTAACCTGGCACGACTTGCACTCACTCAGCGGTGCAAATAATTATAAAATCTATACATGTATATTTTAATTTCGAAGTGAATGTATCCCTCATGAAATTAATCCAGTCCTCGTAGTCCCCGACTGCTCCCAAAAACATCGGCATCACTGGGCCATCGCATCGGTACGAACACCGGGTAACCATCTGGGCAACGACAGGTCGGGTCGAGCTGGAACATCTTGGCGATTCCTGGACAAATTCGGTCACACGGTCGAGTAGTTCTGACCCGCTACGAACCGCCGCTCTTTCTCACCAAGGTAAGCACAATTTCACGCTACTATCTTATATGCTTACCTGTCGTTCAATGCGTCAAATTATACACCAATGACTTTACCAAGCGCCTATCCCAAGTGGGCACATTCTCGCTTGAACGTGGCGCTTTTCTTCTCCGACGGTAACTTACCGTCATATAAGTCATACGACTTAATTCATTATAATCCGTACGTTCGTGGCACACTTCCCATGCGTAAATTCGAATCCTGAAAGGTAAATTAAAAAACGATTAATTATCGATTAACAATGGGACCCACGACGTAAACACGGCACCGTTGACTCACTACGTCCGGCTCCACCTCCGCCCGGTTACAGCGATTGGCGGCCAGCCGCGAGAACAAATGTTGAGAATAACAGAAGCCGATGCCCGAACACTAAGTACCGGTGTGACCGTGCCAGTCGCTGACCTACCGAATTACGGCGGGTCGGCGCGTGTGGCGTGTTCGTGCGGCAAACCTTTTGAATTCCTGTGTATACGTCCGATTTTGGACGGATGAGGGTTTTTTATTTGTTGAGCGAATGTATCGGAAAACGTATTCCTCTAACGCATAGGTACAGATTAATATAAAATTAAATTTGGTTCGCTGAGCGAGTCTAGTGCGTGCCAGATTATGGCACCGCCGACTCGCTACGTCTGGCCCACCTCCGCCCGGTTACGGCGATTGGCATCGACCGCGAATTCAAATGTCAAGGTCGAGAGAAATTGACGCCCAAACACTAAGCACCGGGTCAACCGTGCCAGTCGCTAACCTGCCAGATTACGGCGAGTCAGCGGATGTGGCGTGTTCGTGCGTCAACTTTCCCAGGTCTCGTAAAAAACACTTGGAGATTTGTCCAATTTTGGACAGGTATGATTTTATGGGCGAGACGAATACGTGCGTTAGCAAAAATGGCGTGAGCGAGAGGAAGACAGACAGAGAGAGAGAGAGAGAGAGAGAGAGAGAGAGAGAGAGAGAAATGCACTACGATGATTTGTTCGTTGCTTGTTTGCACGCGCGAACGAGCGACAAATATATTTTAATTATTTGCTCGACAAATGTTACACTTTTGCGCGGTCGCCGTATTTTGCGTAACTTCAATAGCGCGAAGAAATCAAAGGTGGTATAAACCATTGTGTGTTTTACACGTGAATAAGCTTAGTTACATTCAATAAAGACAATAATATAAGTTTCGTAAATGATTTGTAGCAGTGTATGACTTGTTATGTTTCCTTTCAGTTTTATTTGATTTAAACAATTAATACCGGGTTTACAGAGACTTAAAGTTACACTTTCGAAGAGTCGGGGGTAAACTCGAAAATAATATAAAATAAAATAAATGTACCGATTTTCAGAGCGTCGACTCTGCGATGCGCGCTGTTGGAGAGACGAACGGAACTGACAGGCCAGCTCCCGGAGCGCAATATGTATCCTCGCCCTCTTTGTCTCGGAGACAAAGGGCTTGGCGTCATTATCCTCGCTCTCGAGCTTGGTCCCCATGTAACCGAATATTAGCACTGATAACATTATTTTTCTCGAGTTATACATGAGCAATGAAATGAATATTTTTCGTTATCGGCAGGATGTGCTGACTACGTGTTGACCAAGCACCGAGGAGGTCTGCGAGAAAACTCGCGATGGAGCTGACCGCTTGGGAACAGTTCCGCGGGTTATTCAAGGACTCTCGCATCCCCAATCTATACATAATAAAGATATTATAATATTTCTTATTTCTAGGACCATCGTATTATGGTCAACACGAATATACATATATATGTTGGTTACTAGTTCGGGGACTCGTGAACGTCCCCGAAATATACATGTAAGTATAGGAATTAATATTTTTATTTGTACTCCGGATACTCTGTAGGATGTCCCAGGAGTTTGCCGAGTATATTTATGTATGAATATTTGTGTATATCACTTTGAGGACTTACGTCCCC